>JAKSZT010038599.1:36977785-37359978 GCA_026826555.1 Tolypeutes matacus
TTTTTTTTTTTTTTAGCCAAATGCAGGACCCAAAATAATTCCTCCTCTAGACCAACCCCCTTACAGAAGGGACCCTAGCTGGGCCCGTGGAAATTAATCAAGCACGTCCCACTTTCCGGACTCCCCAGGTTATCTGAAGCTCTGATGTTAGTCAGTGAGGAGTGCTAAAGACGGCGGACTCCGCCCCTTCTGGCGCCGAGCTCCAGCGTCACCGGGCTGCTCAGTAAATCAGTTTGAGTGCAGATTCGCGTCTGCTCCCAGCCTAATGCTGCTTCAGGTCAGCTTATCTGCTCCCCAAAGCTATGGGGCGGTGCAGGCAGCCAGATCAATGTCTAAAAATATAAAATACCCTTCCCTGTCTTCCAACCGAACCCTCCCTCTTCTGGGAAGTGTCCCTTCCTCCTGGCTCCGCAGCGGCCCGGGTCCTATCCCTGGGTGGCTAGGGAAATCAGCTGCGTTGCCCGACCAAAATCCCCCCTCCGGTTCACTGGGTGTTGACCAGCTCGCCTGCTCTGTTCACACAAGTCCCAAGGGGCGCCAGGCAGCCAGATCCCCAGAAAATAAAACTTTTTCGCCCCGCCCGCGGCTCCAAATGGCCGTTTTACTTTTTTTTCCCTAACCACGGGGCTCAGCCGTCTGTGCCAACCTCCACCGGCAGCCTCAAAACTCAAGAATCTCCACCGTTCGGTCCACGCCGCCAATCCGCGCAGATAGATGTCCCAAGCCTCTCACTCCACGCGTGCACAGCACAGACCCCCGGACAGGACCCCGTCCCCAATCCGCCTTGCTCTGGGAGCTTGCAGTGTGCACCCTCCTACACTAACGCCATCTTGGCCGCCCAATAACTTCATTTTTGAAGAGGCTTTGGATCACAGAAGGGTTACAACTGGAGCAGGGAGGGATCATTGGTGTGGGGTGTCAGTGATGGGGGATACATGGGAGGAAGTTCACCTGGGCATACATATATGGTATATAAACATGTTCAAATGTTCATGGGGCATTGTCACAGTGGGTGGAAACTCACACAATAACTGAGAGAATATTGAATTCCCATCCTGGAGAGCTCTGCCTCATTCTCTAATGGAGCAGCAACAGTCCCCCAATTGCAGGGGCAATGACTGGTGAAGGAGGATGATCCATTGATGGACCCTTGATATTGATGGCTATGCTCATTAACCTTTGCTCTTGAAATTGAAACAGCCTATCATTGTGGGGTGCCTAAGAGTTGCCTACTGAGAGCCTCCTTGTTGCTCAGATGTGGCCTCTCTCTAAGCCAAACTCACATATAAATGCATTACCTTCCCCCAAGCATGAGACATGACTCCCAGGGATGAGCCTCTGTGGCACTGAGGGATTACTACCAAGCACCAGCTAGCAATGAAACTGGAAAAAGACCTCGAATAAAGGTGAAAATATAAAGACAAATGAGTTTATATGGCTAAGAGACTTCAAAGTGAGTCGAGAGGTCATCCCAATAGGTAACGCTTATGCACATCTCAGCAGGATCTCATAGACTGGATACTATCAAATAATGGAGCTCCTGAGGACTCTGGAGACACCCAGGTCCTATGGTCAGGGCAGATAGCTCCAGAGTTTGGTGCCTTGCCAGTGGGCCCTACTTTGGAGTTTTGCCCCTGAGAGTGACAGAGATGGATTCAGTTATGGCTTCCCGACACATGGCTCAACTGTACCTTCCGTTTAAGTCTATACTTAGTGCCAGAGTTTGTAGGTATACATCCAAGAGACTGGAGTCTTTGGGCTGTCCATGTGACAGCTGGGCCCAGAACTTCAGCAGAGTTCCAACACCTACTCTCCAGTTCTTTGGACTCATCCAGGATAACTAACAATGAGGTGAGGATTGACAACCACCATACCAAGGAAACAAAGAGCTGACAGCTGCAAGCAAGAGAATCCCATCCATCATCTGAATGGGATCGAAGCCTCCTCTCAATTAGAGGTGGAGTGGACATCAACGTCCCAGAATCCTCAGGATTGGGGAATGAACTATGGACTAGAGTGGATTTACTAGTATTCTACTATAGACATATTGTGATTCTAGCATTGGAAGAAATTACAACATTAATGTGGAGGCAGTGAGCACTGGAGGCTCTAGGGGCAGGAACAGGGAAAAACAGTTGTAATAAGGGGCCTTTTTTGGGACTTGGGAATCATCCTGAATGACATTGCAATGACAGATATAAGCCATTTTATATCATCACATAACATGAAGAACTGTGTGGGAGAGTACTACAATGTGAACTATGGTCCATGCTCAGTGGCAAAGCCCCAGGATGCATTTATCAATTGCAATACATATGCCACAGTAATAAAAGATGTTGTTTATGTTGGAAGGTGTGGGAGGTGTGGGAAGTGGGGCATATGGAAATCCCTAGATTTTTTGTGTAACATTTATGTAATCTAAGTATCTTTTAAAAAATAAAGATAAAAATATTATTAAAAATAAAAATAAAAATAAAAAAATGCACTAGAGGCACACAACAACATAAAAAAATAAAATAGTAAAATAAAATAAAATAGGGAGATTATCCTGGATTTTGTGGATGGACCAATGTAATATTTATAAAAATAGAGACAGGAGGGTCAGAATCAAAGAAAGCAATGTGACAACAGAAGCAGAGAGAGAGAAACTGGAAGACTGTTGGCTTTGAAGATGAAGGAAGAGGGCCACAATCCAAGGAATGCAAGCAGCCTCTAAAAGCTGGAAAATCAAGGGAACAGAATGTCCCCTAGAACATCCAGAATGAATGCAACTTTTACTTCCAGAACTAAAAGAAAATTAATGCGTTTTTAAGCCACTAAGTTTGTGGTAATTTGTTACAGCAGAAAAAGGGCCATGCCACACCTACATTATACTCACTTTAAGTCTTGCTGAACTCCAACACATTGTGGGTCCACCAGAATCCTATGCTCATGGGGCATCACTAATGCTATTTGAAACAGGGCTACAAGGAATAGCAGACACATATATTGTGCATATCTCCTTTGCTCACCCACGTGCTCCAACACCCCATAGGACTTTGTTTATAAAGCACAAGTTCAAAGATAAAATTATTAAGAATTCCAAGACAGCAACAGCAAAGCATTAAGCCGAGCACCAGGCCCATCTGAGCACAGTGCTCTGTGTAAGTATAAAGGCTGCTCACCCATGAAGCCCGAAGGCCCTGCCTAGAAAGAATAGTCTCCAAACATAAAGCAAGTTGGTAGAAGTGGAGCCAAAGGTAGTACTAATTGCCATACTTGCCAGTACTTAATTTTTTTTTATAATACATGTTTCAAAGCCCTACTGTCCCCATTCTTCCAAACACAAACACATACATGTTCAGAATTTCCAAGTTGGAGTCCAGAAATCTGTACTTTTTAGGGTTTTATAATTGATTCTGATGATCCACTTCAGTTGAGAAACACTGAGAAACTCTATAGTTTCAATGTTTCAGAGAACCTGGAATTACAAGAAGGAAAGAAATCAATAATTCTGAGAAAAGTTCTCAAAAATTATGCAGATGGATAGTGAAACCAAAATAAGTCAGACACAAGTTGGCATGCCGCACATCTGGATGTCTTTCCTCATAAGAAAATGAATATTTGTTTAAGGGAAAACATGTAATTTGAATAAATTAACACAATCTAAGAGAAAGGGAAAATTATCCTTGAAGACTCAGAGAATGAGCAAAGTCCTGACCTTGATTTAGTTGAAGAACGAAAAAGTAAATTTTGAAAATTTCGTGGTATTTTCAATAGAATGCAGGAAAATTTGGCCATCAAAGCCAGGTTGTCTAGAGAGGAAAAGAACGCAGTAAAATAGAAGGAAAATTAGATGAGACACACAGCCAACAATGTAAGATTTAAATGCAGCAGATATTAAGATTTTTTTTAGTTTCAAAGAAACCAAAATAATCACAACAGAACAAAAAGTTTTCATAATACCTTTTAAAGGGTATAACTGACAACAAAGAAATAAAATGAAAATGATATGAGATCATATTAGATGTAGAGACAGAGAATTCAAATCAGGCCAAGAATTATGGATAGTTTCAAAAACCTAAAATATTTGGAATCAAAGTAACAACCAAAGACATAATTGAAAAAATAATCAAGAAAAATAGTCAAAAGAGATCAACTTTAGATATAATCAGGCAATTTTTAAAAAATACTACCTCCAAGGAAAAAAATCTTACATAAAGATAGAAAAAATAAACAGATTAGTCACAAAGGAACAAAAATCAAGTGTACTCTGACATCTCCAAAATTACATAACAGAAAAATAATGATGATATATCGATATATAATTTTGAGAAGAATAGAACTGTGTCCTAAAAATCAGACCTGGTTAAAATGTCATTCACTTTTAAAAACAACAGGAAAACATTCTCAGATATACAAGAGCTAAAAAATATAACATCCCTGTGCTCTTCTTGAAAATATCCTGTAAACACCAAATATATGAAATATTAATCAAAATTAATAGTTCAAGAATGGGAAATTTAGGATATAAAGAGACAAATGGCACAACTTGAGAATGGTTTAAGAAAGTTAAGTTTAAATAGCTGGTGTTAGCTGGAGTAAAATGGTTAATGCAAATGTCAAAAATATTCATTGAAAGAAGAGATATGAAAGTTAGCATATATTCAGTTAAGAATGCTTGTCTGAGTTGCAATCCCCAGATTATATTAACATTAATGAGTACTATAGCTTCCAATTACCAGAGAAGATAAAACTAAAGGAAACACCCATATTTTGTAGGGCTCAGAAATATAAAACAAAATGAAAGACATAAGATAAAACATCTGAGTGTAGTACAAAAACCTAAATTCCTCTTTATAATACAAAGATTCTCAAATTGAATTGAGACACAATTTAAATATATGCTGCTTTCAAGAGACATATCTAAAATAAAATGACATTTAAAAGTTTTTAAAAGATAGGAATTTATCAAATTCAGAACAAACTTCTTGAAATCAACAACTTTAATAGGTTCAAAAATTAACTGTCTACATTAATATGATTTTATCATTCCAGTATTCCAGCCAGGGAAATTAAAGTTTCAAATAACTTTACTATCTGTTTCAGCAACTCCGTAAAAATACATTTATCCAAACGATAGACTATTCAACTTTTGCCTCCTCAGGTGTTAGAGGAAATAGCCCCCTTCTCAGTGAGGTGACCACTTACTCAAAATAAAAGTTCTGAAGACAGAGAATTGGACTAGAGGCAGCAGTAATTTCTTTCTCTTGAGAAAGGGCACACGCTCAGGCTTATGGAAGCAGGCAAGTGCTCGTGATCAGTGTAAGAACAAAGATTATGTAGTTCCCCTGAGGGGATGTCCCATTTCCCTCCCTCCCCAACCTTACTCATCTCCCATTGGCTGGGAGTTGTGGGTTTACAATCTTAGGCACGAAAACTAACCCAATCTTAAGGTGAAAAGTGTGAGGGTAAATTTTCAGTGTCTGAGTTCATCCCCTTTACTGACGTGGGTTTTGGGGAAAGTGACTTTAAGAAAGTGGGAGGGTTAGATAAGGGGGAACAGGGATTTCAGTTTGAGAAGAGGCTACCTTTTGTTCTATTTCTCTCATCAGGAAAATAGATTTCTTAAGTGGGCAAACTTCCTTATCAAACAACCGTCTACTCATCGAAATTTGCTTCAAAACCCTCAACCTGTGGCCTCACCTTACTGTTTCCACCAACCATAAACTAAAATGTCAAAAACTGAATAATCCTAATTATATCCCTGCTTTTAAAGACCTGCCTTAAACCAAATCCCTTAAATACCTATAGATAGTATCTTCTTTAAGTAAGTAATAAACTTGGCTTGATTAATGGATTCTTTGGGTGATTTTTTTCCGTGTCAACAAAATTAACTCTTTAAATAATTAAAACAATTTCAGGTAAACTAAATAATTTAAAAATGAAACTAGGATGCTATTTTGTGTTGATGAAAGAGATAATCCACAACAAAGATAAACAGCCACAAATCTTTTTTTAAATGCTTATTAACAAATAGAAATGAAGCTCAAACCATTAAAATACATGGGAAAAAAGTGACAGAAACAAAATTGCAGTGGGACACCTGAACCTTTGAAAAACCAAGCAGTCAAAAAGAAAGAAAGAAAAACAGCAGATAAATGCAAATAAAAAGGAAGTAGGAATGGGAATAATTTTAGGCAAAACGAATTTTAAGACAAAAGCAATAAGCTGAATGAGTATCATTTGTTGTTTAAGAAATTAGAAACTGAAGGCTGAGGTCTTAGGACTGCAGTTCAGGGAGTACAGATTCAAGTACCAACCCAAATTGTACCTGGTCTTCGGGCTTCCGCAAGGGTTTTTAAAGAAAAAGCTTACAGAAACTATTGTTAAAGAATTATGATTGGTGGATGTTTGGGGCTTTCCAAATGTCCTCCAAGTTAGACAGTTTACTGATTTATCTTGTAGTTGATTCGTGGCTCATCCACATGTCCTCAGAAACATTGTTGCTTTTGTTTTCCCATACTTTGGTAGTTTGTGATATCTGGCTGGTCCTGCAGAAGAATAATTTCCTGAATGGCCTTCCAACTCTATTTTAAATCTCTTAGCCATAGTAACTATGTTTTATCTCTTCTCTCACATTTTATATTGAAAATTAGAAAAATACAATTAATTAATTTTAAATTCACAGCTGTAGATTAAATTCTCTATCCTATAAAAAGAAAATAAACTATCTTTCCAAGTGGATATGAAATGAGTATTTAAGAAAAATAAAACCAATAGTATATTACTCTATAAAGAAAAATCTCAAATTCCTAAGCAAATACTCTTAAAGCCTCAGTAACTGGTCACAGTGTAAGATATTAATCATTTATTTTAACTAATCAAGATGAAAACATAAAACATCTAACAACATAGTTATTTGTTTAGAGGAAATTAAAATAATTACATATCATATAGAAAAAAAAGAGAGAGAACTACTTATCAAAGCTTACAGTTGTAGCTAAAGCAATTTTTATCATAATAATAACTGATTATTTTCCAGGAATGGTGCTAAGTATATTACATGGATTTTCTTATTTAATTTTAACATTTTCTGAGAGAGATAGCATTATTATCTTCAGTTTATATATTTAGAAACTTGGGCTTAGAAAGCATATGCTAGAAAAATAAATATAATATATTGTATTATATAGATCAAAGTAGAAAAGCCATATGTATAATCATTACAATAGATATCAACAAAAATTAGATACCAATTTAAAAATTTAAAGCAAATTCATGAACCAGAAATAGGATTCTTTCTTAACATTATTTAAAAATATTATCCATCTAAAGCCAGGAGCAACATCATACTTAAAAATGAAACCCATGAATATTTCCCAAAGTATATTTCATAAAATGTTTTTTGAAAATTATTAGGGGTTCTGCATTCATATAAGTTTGGAAAACTTGAATGTTGTAAACACTTCTGTTTAAGGCTCTGAGAATTCCTGCAGTTAAAGAAAAGTAAACTTTGCCTAACTTGTGTTGCTCTAACTTACTTAATCACAAAACACTTTTGTCACAAATATCTGCTATTAATTATCCACAGAGCACTTTGAGAAAGGCATTCCTATTGAACTAGGAAGCCAAACAACAATACTGGTATCACATTTAATATTATTCTAGATCTGTGACCCACAAAATGAAATAAAACAGAAAGGAGAGTCAAGTCATACAACATGAATACTCTTGTTAAACATGAACATAAAAATGATGAAGATTATGTACCAAAATGATAATAGTAACTATCTCTATATGGTCAAATGACTGCTGATTTTATTTACTCCTTTGCATTTTCTGTGTTCTCAAATTTTCTACAATAAGTATGTAATATTTTATAATGAAAATAAGTTAGATTATTAAAACAATATTTTGAGAATCTTCATCCAAAGCATTTGGGCAGAGAGTTTTCCCTACAAATCATGAGAACTAAAAATATATAGTCTATAAAATACTGCTAACCAATGTTAAGCCTATCTGAGGCTCTCAACTAAAACTTATTCAATTGGACTCTTATTCTAAGCTCATTTTTTGTGCAAAGGTGAGGACAAAGAATTAAATTATCAGCAAAGAGAAGTCAATAATAAGTAATAAAATAAATTGACGTAAATAACTGAGAGCTAATCCAAGTAGAAAAACAAAGCAAAGCCAGCTGAGTAAAAGAAACTCTCTTAGCAAAGAACAAATCTAGATTAGTCAAATAGTTTGAAATTTCCAAAAAAAATTTTTAAACATAATATCTGAGAAGACAAAAAACACAAAATACGTCTCAATGTATTATCTAATATATTTCCATCCTCATGCATTTTTGGTATGTCTTCTTCCTTTGCCAAACAGCTCCTGTTGGCAATCCACCTGTAGAAATTTGCCATTGTTTCCTTTCTTCTAAATAAGTTTAATCATTGGGGGAAGAGGTTGTAAATTGGTAAGTTAATTCCCAAAGAAATTAATTAAAAACTTTTTATTTAGGACTATGTGACCAGCCAGGGTGAGGATGGAGTAGAGTAGGAGGAATGGTTAGGTAATAAAAGAAAAAAACTAACAATATGAACCTTGTCTTTAAAGAGTTGTAATTGACATGCAGAGGGTGGGGAAGGAAGGTTTAAACAATTAGAAATATTAAGCGTATGTAAGTACTGATAAAACTGGAAGTTAAAATGGGGATCTTTCTATCTTAGGCCTGGAAAGATCCAGTACAAAATAGTAGATGGCAGATCTCTTACCTTCCAAAGTGAGGGGCTAGATCACTTAAGTGGAAATTACAAAAAAATAGTTGAAAAATGATTTTGCAAACCTTAGCCCTTCAGCCACCTAAAATGTATTGAAAGAGTTCAAGTAAAAGCAGGAATAAGGAAGATAATGTATTTGCCATTAAAAAAAAATTGGTGGCATTTTTTCCTCCACCATCCCCATGGGAAAACGGAGAAGAGGCTTAAAGAAGCTCTTGGAGAACTTGATTTTTGTCCCCTGAAATTTAAGAAGATATGAGGGGATAAGATTTGAAATAGGTCTGAGAAATGTTAGGACAAAGACCACTGCAATAGTCCAGGCATGACTGGCTACAGGCATTCTCCACTCTTGTTTTACAAAGAGAAAATTCCTACAGCATTCTAGTAACTTCACTCTACTGCTGTCTCCATATGCACACATCAATTGATCTTGACCTGTCATTCTGTTCACCTTCTTCCAGCTCACATCACCCAAATTTACTTCAAAGCCCTATTTCTTCTACAGGCAAGCTATTACCTTAAGATACTTCATGTGAACAGGAAAAGTTCTCTTCTTTCATTCTCCATGCCAGTTCTGGCTGCCATTTTGCCTGCCCATCTAATGAAGATTGAGCTTGTTTTCTATTTGGGGTGCTGAAAATCCAAGCAATGACATTTCAAATCTGAAAGATATGGCCATTCATCAAGCAGTTCTCCCAAGGCATCTAAGTGAAACAAATGGCCTTTTCCATTGTAAGGTACAGATGTTTTCCCTATACAAAATATGAATATGGCCCTGATTCCCTCCTAACTTCAAGATCTACCTCTCATTGGATCATGGTTCAAATAAGACCTCATATTAAAGAAAGGAAAACTGGAATAAAAAGTACCTCATCCTCCTCCTTCTTTATTTCAATTTCTCAAATAACCTTGATTGTGAAGTGAAAGAAAAGCATCCAGAAGAGTACTAATGTGTGTTCTCAAAATTCAAAGATAAATAACTGGGTCATGAAGTAAAATCACACCCTTTTATCCGTATGATTTTATTTTGTCCAATTATCATGCCAAGAAGGAATCAGAAAGGAGCTGGTTTCTGACAAAATTTCACTTTGACCAATTGACAGTAAAGGACTAAATTGAAGAATCAATGAGAACTGCAAATCCATTAAAACTATAAAAATAAAGTAGGGCAATATGTGCCAAAAACACAGCTTGAGAAGCCATACAGGTGGATTTTGTTGTTGTTGTTTTTCATTGTGTTTTTCTTTTTTTGTTAACCACGAAGATCTCATGATCTGTATTTCAGTTGCCAAACCAGTAATATGAGTACAAAATAGAACTGCCAGAAACCTCTCATAATTGAATTTTGGCATCACACAAATTGTCATATTAGATAATTGAAGCATCAGAAACTTCTGTTTTTCCACAAACTTAGGAACTGTGCTATTTTCCAACACACCCTCAAACACCATGAATTTGTTCATTAACCATTCCAACACAAACACCACTCTTCACAGAACAGAAGCACATGCAGAATGTATAAACATTTAACACGTGTGTACATACAGTTCTTTTCTTGTCAAGGGTTCACAATAATTTAAAAGCATTCTATGTGCTGGAGACCAAAAGGATAAGCATAAAAAAATGACTTCAATCACTATAGCATTTACTGAGGTCTATAGGGGGAGGTTCTTTCAAAAAGAAAATCTATTTAAAAGTATGGTGCTAGAATAAAATTTTTTTAAAAAACAACCATAGAACCATACAATACAACCAGTGAATCTTAATGTAAACTATGGACTATAGGTAATAGAACAATTATAATAATATTCTCTCATCAATTGTAACAAAGGTACCATACTAATGCAAAGGTCAAAAATGGGGACAGATTTTAACCTTTTTTAAACTCTACATTTTCTGCATGATCTTTCTGTAAAACCACAACTTCTCTAATGAAAATAAATTTTTAAAAAAATACTTTGTCTCTACAGAGATCCAGCAGATCATAATATTACATGAGAGATCAAAGAAGGACCATAAGCACCATTAGTAGGCAGAATAATAGGAAGGGGACAGAATGGGGTGAAATGCCACAGGAGCTAGAGTATCTCTTGGAAAAGACTGTAACAGGTACAGTCATCTGGTGTCACCAGACAACTGCTCAAGATTAATGCCAATTCTGACTTACAGAACCATCAGCTGAAACTCTACCCAAATGAGAACGGAAGGAGGACAGAAAAGGGAGGACAAAGTAAATCCCAATTATACTACTCTTTATAAACATTCAGGGCCAACTCTAGCTAAAATTGTCAAGTAGATAAAAGAAGTTCTGACGGCCCTTACCCTCTCTGTTCAGAGACCGTGCTCCTCTTTTAAGAAATTGATCATTCTCTTCCCAGTCTCAGGTATCCTCAATTATCTCCATCCTGCTTGCTTGTTTGAGAAAAATTCTGAAAAACTCATTAACAGTGTGATATCAACAATGATAAATACAATTATAAATTCTCTTATTGCCTACAAAGTGCTTTTACTCACCATAGTTTGTTGGATACTTTCCACAACTCAGAGAAGGTATTAAAATCTCTGCTATATAGGTGAGGAGACAGAGTAAAAAGTGGATATATAATTTGCTAAATGTTAGACCTAGGAATGGAGCCCTCATCTTCTAATTTTAAAGCAGCATAGCATTGTGGTTAGATTGTGGCTTCTAGAATTGAACTATCTAGATGTGAATCCCAGCACTACCCAACTAGCTGTGTGATCTCAGGCAAGTAACTCAAAATCTCTTAGCTTCAGTTTCTTCATCTATAAAAATAAAAACAATTAAAGATTCTACCTCAATGAATTGCTGTGATTACTAACTAACTTATGTAACCTGCTTAGCATGATGCCTGAACATATTAAGTATTCAATAAGCATTAGGTTTCATAAACTGTTAGTATTCCCTCTCTACCTTGCTACCTCAGGCTTAAACTCCTTGAATTTCAACAAAAGATAAAGACTTAATCTAAAGAAAACTGCTTCACTGTCTGTCACCAAAAAGAATAAATACCGAGGGTTTTAGGCCTCTTTTTGTACACTTTTTTCCTGTTTGTTTTGTTTTGATTTTTGCTGGGATGAAGCAGGGGAAAGGCAAGGAGCTGAAAGACTTCCCTGTATCTCTGGAAGCTAAAGGTGCAGATAACAGCATAGAGATCCATAAAAACCTCCATATACACAGGTTTCTATACATAAAATTGAAACTACCATAGATATTCAAGAACAGGGGGCCAATTAATGCAGGGAATCAGATGTTCACAAAATCTTTAGACTGATTAGAGAAATGTGAGAATAGAACCATTCAATTCAAGAACTTACTGCCAGAGCTTCAGTCCAGGATCAGGAACTGCTGTTTCTTCTCCAACTGCCTCTGACACTCATGAAGCTGCTGAGTAGCCCTGGAACCTAAGTCTAGCCATCCTGCCTGTAGCAGTTTGGTATTGTTTATGAATTCCAAAAATAGACATTGGATTGTGTTTGTAAACTTGTCTGTTCCTCTTGGAGTATTAGGTTGTATTAAGTTCAGAGGTTTCACTTTTACTTCATTAAATTGAAATTAGGGCTTTGATTCAGGCCACGACAGTAGGACATTGAGTCCCTACCCACTCAAAGAGAAAATGACATGGCAGGCGAGAGAGTGAGTTTTCATGCAGGAGTCCTGGGAAGTAAATACACAGAGAAGCAGATACGTGAGGAAAGTGAGAAGGCTCCATTAGACACAGCAGAGGCCCCGGGAAGAGAATGAGCCTGATAGTCTACAGCTGACCTTGTGAAGAAAGCAGAGCAGCTGAGCCCAGAAAGAAATAAGCCCCGGGGAGAAAGACAAGCATTATGCTAACCTACAGCTGAGAAAGGAAGGTGCTGGGACCACAGAGCCTTAGAAGGAAAAGGAAGACTGAACTCTCACAGACATCACCCACCATCTTGCTCTACCCATGGCAAATGACTTCGGGTGAGAAACTACCTCTTACGGTGTACCTTGAGTTGCATTCTTTAGGGCCTTGTGACTGTAAGCTGCTAACCCAAATAAATACCCTTAATAAAATCCAACAGATTTCTGGTACTTTGTATCAGCACCCCTTTAGCTGACTATTACACTGCCTCTAGCACTGCCTTCAGCTACCCATGTGTTGGTGAATGGTAATTAAAACCCCAGAGCCTGGCTGCCGCTACTGTCTTATGTCTCCAAGACCTTGCCTGTCTGCACAAACAGCAACAGAGAGAAGGTATTTGCCTCATGTCCACAATCCAAATTAGTGAAATTTTACTTGCATTTAGAATCTTAGAAGCAAAGGAATCTGAGAAATGTGGTTTTAAACCTGTAACAAATGTAGTCTGGAAGGTGGAGAGAAGGGGTTGAGAATGATATCTAGCAGAATCCCTCTCTTTTGCATCTTAACGTCCATATATACCATTGGATATGAAATTAAAATTCCAAATAACAGTAGGAAAAATGACATTTTTCCCCCAAGAATAATGCAAACATTCCTCACACAAATGCAAAAGCGTTTACTCTTTCCCTAAAAGAGGAACTCAAAGAGTTTCAGTCCTTTATCATATCTCTATCTCTGGGTAATGTTTCTTCCTGTTATAGTCCAGTCACAGTTCTACCTTGATATCCTGTCACCTATGGGCTAAACCATAAATTTAACTACCACCGACATTTCTTATAAAAAAAATAATAAAGGAAAGGAATGGTGGAAAGATATTTATTAATATGTGAATAAGTACCTACGTAACTAAAGTCCTTTTCTGTGAAATTGCTTATAAGGCAGAACTATAATGTATAACTTCCTTCTTCAGCTACACATTCATTTTCACTTTGTCCTCAGCCAGATCCTAGCTAGTATGTGTTATTTATACCTGTTGGGGAAACCCAAACCTGCCTGAGGGGAGTCAGCCATTGATGGCCCTGCCAGTATTGGTTTGCTGTAATTTTTCATTAACTTTTCTACTGGGCAGAGCAGCATTAGAGGCACCACAGAGGATGCTTTGGGCTTTCCACATATTTCTCCTTGCACTCAAAGTGTAGTAATAATCCAATAACCTGTGAGACTCAAGATCCATCACCCAGTTAACACAGTAGCCCTTTTTATGCTTGTTGGTCCAGTGGCATAAGAGCTCAAAATAGCCAGGTGACTATCTCAAACTTCAGATCAAATGGAACCATTTCTTGTGTTTCCTGGTGGAGGCATGTATGCACGCTAAAAAACTAAACCATCAGAGTTCAAGGTTTCCAGAACATTTATTAGGTGCAGTAAGGAAAAGTATCACTCCCATGATTGTCCACTCATTTTAGCTTTTGTCAGATAAAATCTATTTCAAGATCTCAAATCATGTGGTGACTTTGTTTACCATGGTCAGGCATTCAGTCTCCATAAGGGCCCAGTAGTAAGCCAGGAACAGTTTTCCTGAAGGAGAAGAGTTATTTACAAAAAAAAGGCATGAATTTATTCAAAACTCTAGGGAACTGCAGTTCATACTCTACACAGCATCCTCTTCTGCCTTTTAGGACCACAGGATTGGTAGGTTGTAAGGTCAAGTGGAAGAGACTCTGAAAGAACTGATTGCATTATAGCCTGGAGCACCTGAGGAACTATTTCTTGTTTTGGACCACATTCATAACTGAAAACCTAATGGGTTTCTTGGATCACAGCAGAGGACCAAAATATGTATGTGTTGCCTCCAAAATCTAAAAAGCATATTCTGTTCAACTTGCGTTTTGCTTTGAATAGGGAAACCTTAACTGTCCTGCACCACTGGACTCCTAAAAAATTCACTAAAGTGAGAGACCTCTAAATTTACATGGAGTTTATCTCACAGTCTGTGGCATGTATGAGTATTTTAAAGACATGTAGGGTAATGCTAACCAAAGTGTAGTCCACAAACTTGTGCTGGTCTCTGTTACAGGCCCTCAATGAGCAGAGACACTGAGAGTAAGTACTTAGAAACTTTTATAGCTTTTTGACAGAATCCAATAAAATAACTGGATTTGTATTTTTATGCTTTTTAATCAATTTAAACAATTTTTCTAGTTATTTTTTATTATATTTTTCAAAATTATTGATTTGAATGCATGGAATTTTAAAAATGGTCTATTATCCCTGATTGTTTGAGAAGCACTGATCTAGGCTACCTACTATTTTCTTCTCATCAGATTTTATCAGCTTGATGTCATCAGTGTAGTGGAACAATATAATATCTTATGGGGTGATAAACTGGTCAAGTGTCCTATGGCGTAAATTATGACAGAGTCAAAAAGATTAACTAATCCTGAGGTAAGACATAGATGAATACTCCTGATTTTTCCAGGTAAAGCAAACTGCTTCTGGTGTTCTCTGAAGGGTAAGAGAGAAAAAGTACTTCCCAGAATTACTGCTGCATACTGGGTGCCAGAGACTGTGTTGATTTGCTTTAGTAAAGAGACCAACTGGAATTACCACTTGATTCAATTTAAAGTAATCTGTTATCATTCCCTAAAACCAATCCATCTCCATCCCATCTTTGATAGTGGCACTAATTTCTGTGATTCTCCTCCCCAGAGCCACAAGTACTAATTTTGATTTACTAATTTGAAAATGAGGAGCAGTTCCAATAGTTTTTACTAGGCTTTTTATACCAAACAGCCTTAAGACATTCATCATCTGATCCTCAGTAAGGCCCTCTCTGACGGAAGGATCACACTGGTTTTCTGTATCTCTAGGGACTATCATTATGTTAGAATCACTGATCAATAATCCTCAAAAGGACTAGTTCTTTTTTTCTTTTTTTCTAGTACTCAAGTTCCATAGCAAAATAAAAATCACTTGGGGAAAGCTAAGAAAAAGATTTACTGAACACACTTAGAAAAGTATTGCAGGTACTCTTTCAGAAGTACTCAGCTACCTCTTGATTCAGGAACTGTGATGTGAAAACAACTCAAATCTCATTATGTTAAATCAAGTCAGTTTCCATTCACCAGACCTAAAGATTTTATTAGTTTTGGTTATAAAGATCAGGTAGGACCTTAATCCCTTCTGATTCAACATGGAAAACATTCTCAGTTATTCCTCACAAAGGTCCCAGCAGTCAAATCTGATTATTATCCTAGCTCTGTTCCTAAAAAGGTAACAAAGCTCTTCTTGCTTCTGGCAGTTACCACTTGAATTCTGACCCTTTAGGATCCCATCACATCTTCCATCTTTACCCCCAATCCACAAAGGATATCCACTAAAGCACTTTTTAAGAATGTTAATGTTCTCTTTACCAATGTTTTTCTCAATGCTTTTATGAAGAGTATTTCTCAGAAGTTCTTTCAGAAGACCAAGTTAGGGGGGAAAGATGGAATGACATGGTAAATACATTCCAATATCCTCAGGAAACCTAAGTCTTTTCATTCATTCCTCCACAGAATATCTGGAAAGCCAACTTCATTTGGTGTAGGCCAGCAATGAGCCCAGGTTTTAGCCAATCAACAGACTAAAAGATAAGGATTTATTTCTTCATGACTGATTTCCTACAGCAGGACAGTCTCCTGTAAAATTCCACAGAAAATGGCTATAGTCAAGCACATAAGACTATCAATTCAGGCAAAATGCTAAGTTGGCATTTAAGACCACTGGTCCACCCATAATACTGCTGCAGTTGTGAGGCTTGGATCCCAACACTTTAATCACCCTGGGGTAGGACTTGGGATCCCCTACACCTGAATGCTATAGTAGCGGCTAACTGCCATTTGCAAATTGTTAGAACAATTCTTGTCTCCTTGATCTGACACACTGAATTCAGAATCTCTTGTCAGTATACCCATATCCTTAAGTTCAGTTCAATATAAAGTTATATTCCTTCCTTTCTGGTCTAGCACACTTAGAATTCATTCTTATACATGTTTTTCAGTTCTCTGCTAATATTTAGCAGATCTTTTCATGCATAAGACATTTCCTCTGGGGTATGCTGATATTGACTCATGTCAAAGTAATTGAGAAATGGTAGGGATGTGGCATGAGGAGAGCTGACATATCTTGCAAGATAACTGCCTCAGGAGAGGTCATTACAAATTGTTCAGTCAATGCAGGACCATACCCATGGAGAGTAAGGAGGTGCCACATTTGATGGCTAGGAAAGCTCAGAGGAGTTTGGTTATGCAGCCCACTGAAATTCATTTTAACCCACCCAAATGTCCCCATTCTAATTTTTAGTGCCCCAGTCTTTCTTAATCTATGTCCAAACACACACACACACACACACACACACACACACAGAAAACATGGTAAGGCTGTGAATTAAATTTATATTATAATTTAGCAACCCATGGGATCAGATTTAAATTAGATCAGCCCTGTAACTTTAAGGGACATGAGATTTTGCAGAAGAAGCACAGAAGTTTTCTGGTCACAGCCATAATATCCTACAGTCATTTTATTCCTTATTCATACCATAAGAGTCTTTCATGGCAACACTTCATTCTGCCAAAGACTTGCATTCAATTGGCACTTAACTCCTGGCACCCCATATGAAAATTTAAATAATTCTTTTGCCACAGTATGCCAAAGACTATGAGGAGACAATTTTCCAATAGTTACCAAATTATCATTGTCTTCATATCCAAACTGGTAAATAACCAATCCAATTCTAATTTCTTAACAAATTGGAATTTAATACAGGGATTCAGATGCTTGCAAAGCTCTAATAAAAGCTGGAGTATCATAATTCAGGGTGACACCACTGGAAATTTTGAGATTAGCAACACAATGCTGAAGCTCCATCCAGAAATCAAGAGATTACCACCATCACATCTGCAACTCTCTCACTAACACCCCCAAAACCAACATGGAGCACCAGTAGTCCCTCTACCTCCCAACATATCTCCACAACCATGCTTGCCAGCTAAAACCAGACCAGGAATGACCTCTGACTCACTTCCACCTTTCAAATACCTCTCCAGTGCACACCACAGTCAGGGCATAATTCTCTTTCAGAATCTCAGCTGCAAAGGATTCTTGGAAATGTATTCTTAACTTTTCAGCCTGTACAACACAGGAAGTCACATTAAAGATTGAGCATGAGACTTGAGTGTCGATTGACCAAATCCAGCAAAAATTCAACCACTTGGTTCTCTTGGTCACCCAGAAGTTCATCTCAATCCAGCAGAAAAATATCTGCTTTCTTCTAAGCCTCAGCTTATCCTAACAATAACAGCAGTCTCAAATGTAAAGATATTTCATAAGTTAATGGGTCACCTCTTTTGGGTTGTTCTCTTGTTTTTAAACATTTCTTCCCCAACCTATTTACAATAGCCCCTATTGAAAATAAAGTATATTTAACCCTGTACTGGCTCCCAATTTGCTTTGCTTTTGCATGCTAGCTGGCAAGCCTAGATTTAGGTGCGAATATGTATTCTATGTATTACAGGAAAAAAAATGTTAAGAGAGCAACAGAGTAAATCACCAAGAGTCAGAATAATCATTAGCATGAACTTTCCCCAAGAATTTCAAGGAAAATGACAGATGATGATACTTCATGGCTTCAAGTGTGATCATGGGTTTGAGTAAGTTACATTTATACATGCAAGTAGATACAAGACACATAGAAAATACATATGTAAAGGATATTAAAATTGTAAACTGTTTTAAAGAGAGATTATTCCTAAGGAACAAAAAAAGAGATCCTCATCTAAATGATATATCCCTTTTCATAATACTAATTTTATTCAAATATATATGGAAATTATACTAAAAAGAGACATTAATTACATGAATGCAGACATCCAAAAGATAAGATATTAATGATTATATCTTTTTTTTTTTTTTTTTGAGGTACCTGGGCCAGGGATTGAACCGCACACCTCAAAGGAAGCCGACACTCAACCATGGAGCGACATCGGCTTCCCTGAGTTGTTGTTTTCATTTGTTTTGCTTGTTGTTTGTTTTTGTTTTTTCAAGAGGCACGGGAAACCGAACCCGGGACCTCCCATGTGGGAGAAGGGAGGTCAACCACTTGAGCCACATCTGCTCCCTCATTATATACTTTTGTACAGTTCTTTTTGTAACTTTCCAGTGTCTAAATCTGGCCTCCATTTTGACTTCTAACAATGATGCAAAGTCATTCATTGATTTACTCAGCAATATTTATTGGACACCTATTATGCACCAAGTTTGGATGCTGGGCACTCAATGATAAATAAAGCATAGTCTCAGCTTTCCAGACACTTCTTAACAGACTAGTAGCATGAATAAGTGAATAAATATACAATTAAAGTATATTATTTTAAGTGTCACACAGATGTGAAGAACAAGGTATTATGAGACCAAGAGAATAGCTAATTAACCCAAACTGGGGATGGGGTGGTCAAAGAAATCTTCCCACTCAGAGAAAACAGTTCTAGAACTGAATCATAAAGAGTGCCAACAGAGTTAGAAAGGTTGTTTTAGTCAAAAGAAGAAGCATATGTAGACACAAAGCTGTGAGAGAGAGCATAGCACATTCTGGGAAATGCAAGTTCAGTATGATTGGATTTAAATGAAAAATGAGGATGGTGGAGGAAAGGAGACAGGAAGTAACTACTAAACAGCTAAAACTGGAGAAGAAGGCAAAGACCAGGGGGAAAAAATATGAAAAAGGCAATGAAGAATGTGGTAAGCTCTACTAGTGCTCATCAATATCTATTCTCCTCTCCCTCTGGGCATCTGAAAGATTATACTTGCCTCCCTTGGAATTAAAGGGGCTGGGAGCTATATTACTAGTTCTGGCCAATGGACAGTAAGTAAAAGAGATATGTATCACTTCTAGTCCAAAGCATGGAGAAGCAGTTATGGTATTTCCATGTGCTCTCTTCCTTTGCTGCAGCTACCAGCAATATGCAGCTTCCTCAGTTTCTATTGAGACAGAGAATCCACCCTATGTTCCTGAACCACATGGAGCATATAAAAGGAATGAGGCATATAAACCTTTGTTTTGTTAAACCACTGAGATTTTGAGTTAATTTGCTACTGGAGCACAGTCTAGCATTAACCTGACTAATGCAGTATGGAATTGCAAAAAAAAAAAAAAACTTAAACAGGAGACTAGCTTAGTTAGACTTCTGTTTTAGAAAGATTGTATTGGCTATAAGGTAGAATGTAGACTATCAAGCTCAAGGATGGATACAGGGAGACAAATCAAAAGCTATAGCAATAGTTCAGAAGTCAATAATGTGACCTTGAACATAGGCATTAGCAGAAAAGTAAACATGAGAATAACAAGATTGAATGATCAGTTGCATGTGATGATCAGGAGTGAAGAAGACATGGTTTAGAGACTCCAAGATTCATAAATTGTATAACTTGTAATTAAAGATGTGCTACAGTTTTGCTGATATAAGAAATACAGAATGATGTGGTTGTGGGTGGTAGCAAAGAGATGATGATGACTTCAGTTTTGAGCATATTGAATTTGATATTTCTTTAGGACATCCAAGTGACAATGGATTTTTGTATATGGAACTCAAGAAAGAAGAGGGAATGGATAACGGTGTTGAACACTTTGAAGCAAGCAGCTAAAATAAGGACTAAAAGAATCTATGGAACTCAGGTACAAGAAACTTAGCAACTTTGACAAGAACAATTTCAAAAGAGGAATGGAGCTGGAAACCAGAAATTCATGGATGAGGTATGAATGGGAGGAGAGAATGTGAAGACAAAAAAGTTGATTAGTCTTTCAAAATGCTTACCAAGTCTTCCTGCATTCTACAGTTCTGTCAGGTTTCATTTTCCCTGAAAGAGTCAGAATGACATTTCTTATTAGCTATAGTAGTAGAGTGTAGATGATAAAGTTGGAGTTAAAATGTTCGAATTGGAGTTCGAATTGGAGTTAGAAATAACACAGACTGCCCGGGTTTGAATTCTGGCTACGCCTCATACTACATGTATACCTTGGAAAAGTTACTTAATCATTCTGGGATCCAGTCTCCTCATCTTCCAAAATGGAGATGACAATGTTGCTTACCACATAGGATTTCTGTGCAAATTACATTACTTAAGACTGTGCATTTAAAACAGAACAATGGTTGGTATATTGTAAGTGCTCAATAAATATTATCACTCTTTAATAATAATTTACATGCACACACATACACAGAGCATCAGTATGATTGCAAAAACCTTGTACATACTTGAGCATGTAAAATAGGTGTCAAATGGAGGAATTCACTATGGATGCTAATAGAGAGAGAAGTTAATAATTTCAACAAGAATAATTTTTTAAATAATTAAGTGGTCCTTTTAGTTCATCAAAGTTATCCATATGTTTCTAGAGCCAAGATTAGGAGTAAAACAAAGAGAATTCCAAGAGTAAAAAGTTTATATTCCATGGCTTATATACAAAATAATACTTTGCAATAAGACAATAGATTTGAAAACCTGCAAAGATAGAAAGGATTTTTATGAATTCCTTTAGCTCTCAATTTAAGATATCAAGGGCTATATGTAATGGAAATAATCACACTTTCTCCCATATTATTGAGAAGATGGTCCCTATGTCCCATTAAGGCTTGGTTTTGAGTCTGAAGACAGGAAGAAAAAGGACTTAACAAAAAGAAAATAAAAAAGAAGTTTGCTCATTCACCCCTCAGGTATTATAAGGGAGAAAGAAGCAAGGGAAGCTCAGGAGGCAAATGAGGGAGGAAATTATGTACAGTAAAACTCCGTGATAACACATCCAATAACACAAATTCAAATACAACATGACTGGGGATTGGCTTTTGGAACCCCCAGAACTTTCAGTCATCCAGCTGCACAAGCTTACCTGATCATGTCATTTACTGTGTAATAACATGACTCTGCATCTTACACAATTAAATTTTTAGGGCTCCCCTTAAAGTGTTATGGTAGGGTTTTACCTCTTTTCAATATGCCACTCAGGCTTTGCAATGTCCATATAAGAGTACTTGCTTTGCTTCCTTTTGGAACTAAGTGTTGAGGTCCCTTCAAATGCTGTACCCACATTATGGGGACACCCGGTCAGAGTCACTGAGGCTGCCTCCCACCTTAGCCAAACTCACCTCCTTCCGACCAAAGCCTCAGGTTACTAAGCGCTGAAATTAGGAGCGGGCCATGACAAAGGAGGCTTCCTTGGGCCCAGCCCTATTCGAGAATCAGTGCATGAGATTATTTAACAAACTCTTTTACTCATGCAGAGTCTAAGACCACAAAAGGATCTGGATTTCCAATTAGGATGAGAAACTGTGCTAAAGAGAAAAATGCATATAGCAGATTACCCAAAATTACTCTAAAAACCCCTTCTTTTATGCAGTACTTACCCTGAACATGTATAATTCTGAAATTCAAAATAGAAGAATCAGAGGGGAGGAAGTCCTCAGGTACCATTCACAGTTGACCTTTCCATAAATTGGTCTAAAATCTGGCCCAGATTTCCCTGAGCATCACACGAAACATACTTGGGACCCTAGTCTTTGAGTTAAGCTCTGAGCCCAGGCTACTTGGCTAGATTGATGATGAGTCCCTTAGTGACCTTAGACAAGCCATCCACCTTCAGTGTCTCCCTTTCCCCTCTCTAGCTTAACAATGAGAAGATTACTTGTCCCCTCAAAAGGGTCATGAAAGAGGTTGTCACAGAAGCATTTATTAAGCATTTTGGATCTCTTTCATACAAGGAGCCTGAAGTTCAAAGCAATTCCATTATATACCTGGACAGGGACCCATAAATACCTTTGGTCTACTCCAAGGGATGACTCTGCCATGTGTTACCATTAAAAAATGAAGAACTCTTATTAAAAATGCAAAATTTAATCAACAGACAACCACTAATCAGCAGGAAATATGCAACCTTGATGTTATGAGTTTTTTTAATGATCATGTTATTAGAGCTGCCACAATTTCTCATGAATCTCTCGAAATGAAAATTAATGTAAAGGAGAAGCTTTAAAATGAAATAAGATTAAACATGAGGTCCTCAGGAGGGGTCTGGCCCTTCTCTGGGACAAATGCAGAGAAACAAAAGCAGCATGACAGTCACCAGAGCTGTCACAGTTTCTCCTCCCTGTTGAAAAGTACAGATTTGCAAGCTAACTTTTATACTCCTTTGGGGTTCAACAAACTATATGGCCATTGTACTGAACCAGGGCCCAAAGAGTGGCAGAATATGAAGTTATTAATACTACAGCATGGGCATTCTCTGACAGATGTATACAGCTGGCAAAATCACCAAAAAAGAAAAGTGGCCTGGTCTTCTCAGCCCTTCCCATGGCTGAACAATTAGGTACAATCTTCTGAACAAATTTTATGAAATGCAGCAGGGGGACCTGTTTGAGTCCAACTCAATTATAAATGAGCAATTGTGACAAATTTGTTTGTATTTTACTGGCATAAGAATTGTTGGGGTGTTTAGGACTAGGACAAAGTATGTGAAGGGGCAGCTTTTTCTGTTTTGTGTTGCATTTTGCTAAGAGATAACAATAGAATAGGCAGAAAATGAGAAGAACAAAGTGGTGTCCAGTTTAACCCCATTAACTCACAACTAAGCCTTATAAAGAAAAAGGCTCAGACAGCAGCTGTAGTTGTTTTATTGAAAGATGCAATATGATATGTGGCCACAAATAGCATCACTTTTTTCACCAAGTACCTAAATAAAAAAGAGAAAACAGCACAATCTCCCCACATAGCATGGCTTGTTGCACTGAAGACTATGGGTAAGAGTATCACATACCAGGTATGGCCAGACTGTCCCAGTTTGCACCTGTTGTCCCAGTGTAATTATCAATAGCATTCTCTTTTACTCTGAAAAGAATTTCAGGATAATATACTATATAGGTACCTTATTTACAGAGAATGAATAGAATCTGGAGGGGTGTAACTTTGGAAACTTGGAGATACAAAAACCCACAGCATGAACATGAATACCCTCAATGAGTGACCCTGATTACAGTGATGATGGAAAATGGCAACCCTCAGTGCCTTCATGAGCAGTGGACATCACCAGCTAAAGCAGAATGCAATGTGACAACTGCTCATGAGTATCTGTGTGATACTCCTGCAAATTCCCAAAAATAACTGAGAATTCTATACAAGTCTAAGGTCATCATTATAGTACCACCCAATGACTGGTAAGGGCCAGGAAAACTCAGCCTTTAGACATAGCTATAAAATACTTCAGTTAAAGAAAACTTATCAGTGGGCTCTATTTTGGAATCTGTGCTCCTGAGAGTGACAGAATTGGACTCAAATAAGTCCTCCCTGCACAGGGTTCATCAGTCCCTTCTATTCAAACCTATATGTGATGCTGAAGTTTTTAGGTATACTTCCAGAGACTGGAGTCTCTGGCCTACCTATGTGCCAGGTGTGCATGGAATCTTGGTGGAGCTGCAACTCCTACCCTACAGCTCAATGGACTCATCCAAGTCACCTGGCGAGGAGACAACGATGGGCAATGGCCATCCCAGGGAATGGAGAGGGCCTGCATCCGCAGCCAGGATCATCCCACCCACCATATCCATGGGATATAAGCCCTCTCTCACTTGGAGGTGGAGTGGACATCACCATCCCAGTCCCCTCAGGATTGGGGGAAGAACTATGGACTAGAGTGGACTTGATGGTAGTCTGTTGTACACATATGGTGATTCTAGCAATGGAAGAAATTATAACAATGAGGTGGAGCCAGTGGCCACTTTTCACTTTTGGGCAGGGAGGGGATGAGCAGTTGAAATACAGGGGCTTCTTTGGGATTTGGAGGTGGTCCTGAGTACCTTTGTGGCAACGGATGTAGGCCATTTTAAATCAGCACATACCACTCAGAACTGTGTGGGAGAGAGTGTGGTCTACGATGTGAACTGTGGTCTATGGTTGGTGGCAAGGCCCCAGGATGTGTAAGTCCATTGAGGGTGGTGGGCCACACTTGTGGGAGATGTTTGTGTGGGATGTGGTGGGAGGTGTGGGAGGTGGGCAACATGGGAATCCCAGTGGGTTCTGTGTAATATTTTGAGTAATCTAAGCACCTCTTAAAATATATTTATATATATATATATATAAATAACATTTTTGTAAGCAAATGCACATATATGCATACATATTTATATATCATTTTGCAAATGTTGGTATGTATTGTGAAAATTTTGATTTTTACCCACAATAAAAAAGAAAAGAAAAAAAAAGAAAACTATCACTGTGCTTAAAATGATATAAAAACTCCCTGTCACTTTAATAAAAATAAATAAAAATAAATAAAAACTAGTCCTCATCTATCCTATCAACAATATACACATACACTCATGGAAACTGCTTAATTTTAATGTAATTAGCTAAGTATTTAAACATATGGTTGGCATATCTCTTTTTCCTATTCTATCTGGGAAAGCAGACCCCTAGGCTACATAATGTATTTACTAGTTCCAGAAAAATTATAAATTGAGAACACCCTCAGCCAGAACCATCCAGGCAGCCCCACAGATATGGGGCCTAAGAATGGTTCGCTGAAATGGGGTTGGAGGGATATAGCTCTGGAACTATCAGACAGGATTGATTCTAGGAAGAATATATGGATGTTACAGGAAAAGTCATGAAGTTATTGACCTAACAGAGAGTTGAGAGGGAGGTAGTTTACCACTTGTGTTCCAGTCAATAAAAAGGAAAAGATGGGGCATTTCCAAGGAAGGAATTAGGAGGCATTAAATAGTTGAAATAATTAGATATAAGACATTAAAGAGTTGAAAGAAACTGCAAGTTCAGTTCCAACTGTATGGAACAAGTCACTTAACCACCCTACACCTCAGTTCTCTATGTAGCCACTGGAGAATATGGGGCTAGAACAACACTACAGAGTAGAAACATAATACGAGCCATAAACATAATTTTAAATTTTCTAGTAGTCATATTAAAAAAAGGTAAGAAGAAACAGGTGAAATTCATTATAATATATTTAATTTTATCTAATGTATACAAAATATTATCTTTTGAACATGAAATCAATATTTTTAAATTGTTAATAAGATATTTTACCTTTTTTGTAAGAGTTTTAAATTTGATGTGCACTTGACACTTAAAGCATTTGTCCACTCAGATTAGCCCAGTTTCAAATGCTCAATAGCTACTTCTGGCTGGGACTGCTCTAATGGACAGGTGCCGAAAGATAGCTAAGGTCCTTTCCAACCGTGAAATCTGTAATTCTATCACATTTCTTTTTAGACCAGTAAAGTCCCAAATCTTTTCAAGCATTAAGTCCCATTTTTAAAATGAGATACTCGTAGATTGTATGATAATGTTGAATTTTTATTGTACAGTTACTTAGAACAAAAAATCACAATGAATTCAGTAATTCTTTAAATAAATTTGTAAGTTATAAGTGTTATAGCTACATAAATTTGAAAAAAATAAATAAAAATATATGTATGTGTCAAAATAATAATATCCTGTTTCAAAAAAAAAAAAAAAAAAAACTTCAATGCTTAATGTACATATGGATTTGCAGGGTGCTTAAAATAAGTATTAAACCCCCAGTGGACCGTGGTCTACAGGCTAGAACCAATATTCTAAGAAGGACACAGTCATAGCTCTTTATTTATATGTCCTCCTATATTTGAAAAACATAACAACTTCAGAATCATAAATTTTAAAGCCTACTTCTTACAATAAGTCTACTAGTATGATTTTTGTAGGCAACGCTGATGAAAATAATCATGCAATCTTGAATTAGCTGTATATACAGAGCCTATCTAAGTTCTAACCCATTGCTGATTTAGTTTCATTACAGGAGAATCGGGATCACTGACTGGTGAAATTTAGCTGACCCTTGGGTGACTTAAGAACTTAATGGGCACCTGCAGTGTATACACTCCAGGCACTAAGGAAACCAGTAAAAATAAGCTGCAAAGCAATCTTTCAGACTCAGACACTAATTCTCCATCAGTGAAACATTTTCAATAAAAAAATTCTGTCCAGCAGAATGGAAGAGAGAGAAGGGAGGGGATGGGCAGAAGAGTATGAGCCTTGCCTGTAGGGGTGAAGCAAGGCGGTAATAGCAAGGTGTTTGATAGAAAAATGTGTGATAGAAAAAGGGATCCATTTTCACAGCTTCCTAATTGGTAACTGCAATATTAGCTATTCATCTTAAAAGTTATCTAACCCTGCTGTAAAAGGTGATAAAAAATAAATAAATAAAAGTTAGATTAAAGTAAGAAAATCACCTAGAGTCACACAAAAATATTTAAAGGAAAATAAAATGTTATGAACAACAAAAGCAAAAAAAAAAGTTAGAGTATTTTGCTTTCTTAAAGATGCCACAGCTACCACATTCTCCATGTCAAGAATCTTCTCTGCATTGGTTCACAGCCCTCACTCTTCCTGAAGCTATAGGTGACTTTACAGGTATAGTTACAAGGTGACTGATACCTTCTGCCTTCTGACTTTGTATTAAAGATACTTTATGAATGATGTTTTAATAAACTGTGCAGTTTAGTTAGCGGAAGCAGAAGTTTTTCTGGGAGTCCTGATTCTATTGTCAGTTGATAATCTCTCTGCTTCCAGGGCACAAGTCACTAGAATTATATTCCCTATGTAGTTCCAACAGCAATACTGTAAATCTAAGCCAAGATTCCAGAATTAGGAAAACAATCTACTTTCTCCACCTAAGCACACGGTAAATGAGACAAGGCTAATGAGAATTTAATGATTTTTTTAAACATATTACACTGAGGATCTGAAGGAAATTGGCTTAATGTTTTGCCTGTATTGCATTGTACAAACTGATCATAGAAAATATTTGTTTTACCATAACCCATCTTACAAACTTTTTTAATTTCTTTTTCATTTTAAATTTTTGCATGTTTATGTTTTGTTTTCCCAATTATAAGGTCCTAGAGGAATAGGAATAAAGATTCATAGCATAAAGGTATGCACAGGGAAGCGGCTGTGGCTCAATCAGTAGGGCTCCCGTTTACCATATGGGAGGACCCGGGCCCGGTTCCCGGGACCTCCTGGTGAAGGCAAGCCCGCCCGCACAGCGTGGTTGGCTGACCCGGCGAGCGCAGGCAGCAAGGGGGGTATAAATGAATAAATAAATAAAATCTTTAAAAAAAAAAAAAAAAAAAAAAAAGGTATGCACATACTTGAAGCCTAAAGATATGATTTATTCTTTGCTAATCAAAAAAAAATATGAACTCTATTGGTTAAACCTTACATAGAATGTGGTCTTTTTTTTTTTTTTCAGTTAAAAAAAAAATTGGTTAAAGAGAGTAGGCAAAAATGGCAGAGTAGGAAATTTTACAAATTGTTCCCTCTGCTAGAAAAATGAAAGAGCTAGAAAAAGAGATTGGAATTAACTAGGTGGTAACCCTGGAACCAGAACGGACACTTGTAACAAACCACAGGAGTGCCAGAGAAGCAAGAGTGTGCTGAGAGTTCAACTTTTCTAAGTGAAAGCGCCACCCAGTAACCAGCCCCAAAGTTGCTCAGCCCTGCAGCAAGGGCTGTGGAAACGGCTAGAGTTGCAATGACTAGGCTGGATTCTGGAAGCAGCTGGCTGGGACCAGGGCTGGCAAAGGAAACCTCCTCCTCTAAAATTTGAGGTTGAGGTCAAAGTCAGTCTAGCAGGTCCCTGAAGAACCTACGTGGAAGCTGTCCCCAGTTTCTGCCCCCTGGGCAGCAGGTCTTCCAGCCTGGACAGAAAGAGCTAGTGCACTTTGGCTGTTCTTTTTCTCTTCTTTGTGTGGGTGCTTCCTGGTCTGGCAGATCCCTGAGGGCCAGCATAGACTCTGTCCTTGGTTTCAGCCCCCTTACCAATAGCAGCAGCTTCTGGCCTCACACTAGCATACATCAGGACTTAAAGTCCCAGAGCACTTTGTTGTTGGTTGGGTTTCTTCTTTCTCTTTCTTACCTTGTTTAATCTGGCAGATCCCTGAGGGCCCAGCACAGATGCTAGCTTCAGCGTCTCTCACAAGCAGCGTCTTCTGGCCTGAAACAAGCTCTACCAGGGCATAAAAAGCCAATGAACCTATTTTCTTTTTTGGTTGGATTTTATTTCTCTGTTTTGTATTTTGGGGCCTGACAGCTCTGTGAGGAACAAGCAGGGACACTGGCCCAGGTTTCAGCCTTGAAAATAGCAGCTTCTGGCTTCTCACTGGCATATAACAAGAGACTAGGAGGGGTAGTATACTGCCTTTCTTTTTTCCTTGTTTTTTTTTTTTCTTTTTGTGGATGATTCATCTGATAGTATTGCTTTGTGGATTTTTTCCCCTTGTCTTATTTCTTCTTCTTTTTTTTTTTTTTTTTGCTTCTTGTTCTTAGTCTGGTGAGCTGAAGAGTGAGAGAAGTTAAAGAAGAATTAAAGAAGACCTAAACAAATGGTAACATGTCCCAAAACCATCATGCATAAGAAGAGTTCACATTGTTGATATCTCGGTATTACCAAAAGCAATTACAATTTCAATATAATACCTATTAAAATTCCAGCAGCCATTTTGCAGGAATGGAAAGACCAATCCTCAAATTTATGTGGAACTGAAAGGGGCCCTGAATAGCCAAAACAAAAAGAAAACCAAGGTGCGAGGACTCATATTTCCCAAATTCAAATTGCATTGCAAAGTGACAGTAGTCAAATTTTGACAGAAATCAAAATATTTTGGTGCTGGCCAAAGGGTAAAATATAGAGCAGTGAACAGAATTGAAATTGAAAGTCCAGAAATAGACACACACATCTATCAGCAATTGATTTTTGACATGGCTGCTAAGTAAATGCAGTGGGGAAAGAACAGTCACTTCAACAATGATGTTGGGAAAACTGGATATCCAGATGCAAAAGAATGAAGTTAAGACCCATACCTCACACTATATACAAAATCAACTCATAATTAACCAAGGACCTAAATATAAGAGCTAAAACTATAAAACTCTTGGAAAATAACATAGGAGGAAATCTTTGTGACCTGAGTTTCAGCAATGGATTCTTGATATGACCCCAAAAGCACAAGCAACAACAAAAAACAAAAACAGATAAATTTGATTTCATCACAATTAAAAACTCTATTATTCAATGGAAATTATCAAGAAAGTGAGCAGAAAACCTACAGAATGGTAGAAAATACTTTCAAACTGTAAATCAGATAAAGACTTAATATCTAGAATATATAAGGGCTTTTTATAATGCAACAATAAAAAGACAAACAATCCAATTAAAAAATGGACAAAGGACTTGAATAGACAGCTCTCCAAAGAGTATATACAAATGGCCAATGACCACATGAAAAATACTCAGAGTCATTAGCTATTAGGGAAATGCAAATCAAAACCATGAGATACCACTCCACACCCACATGGATGGCTATTATTTTTATTTTTATTTATTTTTTTTTTTATTTAAAGATACTTAGATTACATAAATGTTACACAAAAAATATAGGGATTCCCATACACCCCACCTACCACACTTCCCACAACCTTCCACATAAATATCCTTCATTAGTATGGCACATTAATTGCAATTGATAAACACATCCTGGGCTTTGCCATTAAGCATGGACCATAGTTCACATTGTAGACCTCACTCTCTCCCACACAGTTCTGCATGTTATATGATGATATAAAATGGCCTATATCTGTCGCTGCAATGTCACTCAGGACAATTCCCAAGACCAGAAAAAGGCCCTGTATTACAACTGCTTTTCCCTCTCCCTGCCCCAGAGCCTCCAGTGGCCACTGGCTCCACATCAGTGTTGTAATTTTTTCCACTGCTTGAGTCACAATATGTCTATAGTAGAATACCAGTAAGTCTACTCTAGTCCATTGCTCTTCCTCCCATCCTGAGGAGTCTGGGATGATGATGTCCACTCCACCTCCAATTGAGAGGGGGCTTATATCCCATGGGGAAGATGGATGGGATTATCCGGCCTGCAGCTGCAGACTCTCTCCATTCCCAGGGATGGCCATTGTCCATCATCATCTCCCCGCCAGTTGTCCTTGGTAAGTCCAGTGAGCTGTAGATTGTTGCTCCACCAAGGTTCCAGGCCCAGCTGGCACATGGACAGCCCAAAGACTCCAGTCTCTGGATGTACACCTACAAACTACAACATCAAGTATAGGTTTGAATAGAAGGGAAAGATGAGCCATGTGCAAGGAAGACATAGTTGAGTCCAACTCTGTCACTCTCAGGAGAACAAACTCCAAAGTAGGGTCCACTGGCAAGGCACCAAACTCCAGAGCTATCCTCACTGACATAAGACTGGGGTGTCTCCAGAGCCCTTAGGAGCCCCACTATTTGAGGTGATATCCACTTTGGAATTCTATGACATCCTGCTGAGATGTGCATAAGCATTACCTCTGGGATGACCTCCCAACTCATTTTGATGTCTCTTAGCCATATAACCTCATTTGTCTTTACTTTCTCCCCCTTTTATTCGAGGTCTTTTTCCAGTCACATTGCCAGTTAGCACTTGGTAGCAATCCCTTGGTGCCAGGGAGGCTCATCCCTGGTAGTCATGTTCCACGCTGGGAGGAAGGTAATGCATACATATGCTGAATTTGGCTTAGAGAGAGGCCACATTTGAGCAACAAGGAGGCTCTCAGGAGGCAACCCTTAGGCACCCCATAACAATAGGCTAAGCTTCAATTTCAGGAGCAAAGACTCATAAAGCTAGTCATCAATATCAAGGGCCCATCAGTGGACCATCCTCCTTCGCCATTCACTGCCCCTGCACTTGAGGAACTGTTGCTGCTCCCTTAAAGAATGTGGCAGAGCTCTCCTGGATGGGAATTCAGTATTCTCCCATTTATTAAGTGATTCTCCACCCACTGTGACAATGCCCCATGAACATTTGAACATTTTTATATACCTTATATTTATGCTCAGGTGAACTTCCTCCCATGCAACCCCCATCCCTGACACCCCACACCAACGATCCTTCCCCACCCCAGTTGTAACCCTTCTGCTATCCAAAGCTTCTTCAAGGATGAAGCCATTACAATTGCTGAATGCAATTAATAGGAAAATGAAATAATAATGATAAGTTTAAATGTAAGAGATAAAATACATAAGTTTTTTTAAAAACTAAAAATAAAATAAAATTAAAAGATTGGGATATTAAAAAATGAAAAATATTAAAACATTTTTTTGACATTTTGCCTTTCATCACTGCAATATCTGATGCCCAGTCTGTACTGTGGCACTTTCCCCCTCTCATTCCCCAGTGTCTCACTATTTTTCATTTTGTTTTCAAAGAAGTTTTAGGTCACAGCAAAGTCACACAGGAGAATACAGGAGATTCTCATATACCCAACATCCTTCCCCTTTCCTCACCCCCCCCATGTTAATACCTTTTTATATGTGGATGGTAGCATAGTTATAACTGATATACAAATAGTGAAACATAGCTACTAAACATGGTCAATGGTTTACACTATGGTTTACACTTTAGACCGTACACTTTTATAAATTTTGATGATATTTACCATGTCCTGTGTCCATCACTGTATGGTAATGAAGAACATTTCCACTGACCACTAAATATCTCCTGTTTGATCTATTCTATTCCTTTCACCCCCATTCCCCAGGGCCCATGACGGCCCCTTGGCTTGACTCGTTGGATAACAGGATTCATAGTTACATGCAACAAAAGGTCTTGACACACTGGTTTGTCCTCCCCTGTTAGGAACCACCCTTGCTCTTGAGAGACTCCCACATGTCTATTTGTGAACAAATCGATCCTCCCAAAGATGGGAGTCCAACTCCTTCCCACTCATTATGTGGGTCTCCACCCACTGATACAATACATTATGACAGAATGAACACTCACACACTCCCTAGAAGCCTGCTCCAGGAGCACCCTGTCCCAAATGTCCCCCCAACCAACACCCTAAACCAGTGACTCTTCCTTGCATATTGCCATAAGAGCATTCCCACCTCTGTACTTTCAACCTCATACCCACAAATCCCCAGTGTTCACCTGGTCCCTCTCCCAACCCTCCCCCCAAGTATCCTGGGCCTTCTAATACACCCTTCCCAAACCACCCACCTGTCAATCCTGCACCACCCAACCCAATAATATCACTACCCTCCAGTCCTATCCCTTCAATACGCAACTACACTCTATCACCTTACCATAGATTACGTCCATATGGGTGATGACTCACAACCTTCTCTTCTCTTTCTATTTCTTGTAAACCTATCTTCTAGACAATAGCTCTCTGAGACTGCTCAATTTCCTTAATTCATATCAGTGAGGTCATGTACTGTTGTTCATCCTTCAATGCCTAGCCTGCTTCACTCAACATAAGGTCCTCAAGATTCATCCATGTTATCCTGTCTGTTAGTACTTTATTCCTTCTTACAGCTGAGTAATATTCCATTGTATGTATGTACCACATTTTGTTTATCCATTTATCTGTTGATGGGCATCTGGGTTGATTCCAAATTTTGGCAAGAGTGAACAATGCCACTATGAACATTGGTGTACATATATCTGTTTGTGTCTTTGCTTTCAATTCTTCAGGGTATGTATAGCCAGCAGTGGAATCACTGGATCATATGGAAGTTCTATAGTTAGTTTTTTGAGGAACTGCCAAACTGTCCTCCACAATGGCTGGACCATTCTACAATCCCACCAGCAGGGGATGAGGGTTTCCATTCCTCCACATCCTCTCCAACACTTATAGTTTGCTGTTTTTTTAATAACCACCATTCTAATGGGTGTAAGATGGTATCTTATTGTATTTTTGATTTGCTTTTTCCTAATAGCTAGTGATGTCGAGCACCTTTTCATGTGTTTTTAACCATTTGTATTTCTTCCTTGGAGAAGTGTCTTTTCAGGTCACTTGCCCATTTTTTAAGTGTGTTGTTTGACTTTTTATTTTCAAGGTGTAAAATTTCTTTATATATGCAGGATATTAGGCTCCTATCAGATATATGGTTGCCAAATATTTTCTCTCATTGGGTGGGCTGCCTTTTTACTTTCTCGATAATGTCCTTTGAGGTGCAGAAGTTTTAATTTTGAGGAGAACCCATTTACCTTTTTTTTTTTTTTTTTTTTTTTCTGCTTGTGCTTTGGGTGTGAAGTTCATGAAACTATTTCCTATTACAAGGACCTGTAGATGCTTCCCTACATTATCTTCCAAGTTCTTTATGGTCTTGGCTCTTATATTTACATCTTTGATCCATCTTGAGTTGATTTTTGTATAAGGTATGAGATGTTGTTCCTCTCTCATTTCTTGGATATGGATATCCATGTCTCCAAGCACCATTTGTTGAAGAAGCTATTGTTTCCCAATTGAGTGGGCTTGGTGGTTTTGTTGAATATCAGATGACTGTATATGCCAGGATATATATCGGAATTCTCAATTTGGTTCCTTTGGTCAGTATGTCTATCCTTGTGCCAATACGATGCAGTTTGACCACTGTAGCTTTGTAGTATGTATTAAAGTTAGGTAGTGTGATACCTCCAACTTCATTTTTCTTTTTCAATATGTATTTGGCAGTTGGCTCCTCTTACCCTTCCAAATAAATTTTGTAGTTAATTTTTCCAATTCCTTAAAAAATAATGTTGATTTTTATTGGGATCGTATTAAATCTTTAGTTTGGGTAGGATAGACATCTTGATGATGTTTAGTCTTCCTATCCATGAACAGGGAATATTCTTCCATTTATGTAAGTCTTCTTTGATTTCCTTTAACAGTGTTGTGTAGTTTTCTGTATATAAGTCCTTTACATCTTTAGTTAAATTTATTCCTCGGTATTTTATTAATTTAGTTATTATTTTAATAACTAAATGCATGGCTTGCTTCACTCAACATAAGGTCCTCAAGATTCATACATGTTACCCGTCTTTTAGCACTTTATTTCTTGATTTCCTCCTCAGATTGCTCGTTATTGGTGTACAGAAATGCTACTAATTTTTGAGCATTGATCTTATAGCCTGTGACTTTACTGAACTCCTTTATAAATTCTAAAAGCTTTTTGTAGATTTCTCAGGGCTTTCTATGTATAGGATCATGTCATCTGCAAAGAGGGAAATTTTTACTTCTTCCTTTCGAATTTGAATGCCTTTTACATCTTTTTCTTGCCTCAGTGCTCAAGCAAGTACTTCTAAGACAATTTTAATAAGAGTGGTTATAGTGGGCATCCTTGTCTTGTTCCCGATCTTAGAGAGAAAGCTTTTAGGATTTCACCATTGAAGATGATACTAGCTGTGGGTTTTTCATATATACCATTTATCATGTTCAGAAAGTTTCTTTCTATTCTTATCTTTTGCAGTCTTTTTATCAGGAAAGAGTGCAGTATTTTGTCGGATGTTTTTTCTGTATCTATAGAGATGATCATGTGATTTTTTTCTTTCGATCTGTTAATGTGGTGTATTACATTGATTGATTTTCTTATGTTGAACCATCCTTGCATACCCAGGATGAAACCCACTTAGTCAAGATGTATAATTCATTTGATGTGTTGTTGAATTTGATTAACAAGTATTTTGTTGAGGATTTTAGCATCTTGGTTCATTAGAGAGATTGGTCTGTAATTTTCCTTTCTTGTGGCATCTTTGTTTGGCCTTGGTATTAGGGTAATGTTGGCATCATAGAATGAGTTAAGCAATGTTCCTTCTACTTCTATTTTTTGAAAGAGCTTAAGCAGGATTGGTGTTCGCTCTTTCCAGAATGTTTGGTAGAATTCACCTGTGAAGCCATCTTGTCCTGGGCTCTTCTTAGTTGGGAGATTTTTGATGACTGAGTCTATCTCTTTACTTGTAATTGGACTGTTGAGTTCATCAATTTCTTCTTTCATCAATGTAGACTGCTTGTGAGTTTCTAGGAACTTGTCCATTTCCTTTAAATTATCCTTCTTGTTGGCATATAATTTTTCAAAGTTTCCTCTCATGCCACTATTTCTGTGGGGTCAGTGGTGATATCCCTTTCCTCATTTCTTATTTTGTGTATTTTCATCTGCTCTCTCTTTTTCTTTGTTAGTCTGGCTAAGGGTTTGTCAATTTTATTGATGTTCTCGAAGAACCAGCTTTTGGTTTTGTTTATTTTTTCTAGTGCTTTCTTATTTTCTATTTCATTTAGTTCTGCTCTAATCTTTGTTATTTCCTTCTTTCTAATTCCTTTGGGATTAGTTTGTTGTTGTTTTTCCAATTTCTCCAGGTATGCTGTTAGGTCTTCAATTTTAGCTTTTTCTTCTTTTTTGATGTATGCATTTATGGCTATGAATTTCTCTCTCAGTACAGCTTTGGCTGCATCCCATAGGTTTTGATATGTTGTGTTGTCATTTTCATTCGTTTTAAGTTAGTTACTGATTTCTTTTGAGATTTCTTCCTTGACCCACTGTTTGTCTAACAGTGTGTTTTTTAACCTCCATATCTTTGTGCCTAATCTGGCTCTCTGGCCCTTAGTGATTTCCAATCTCATTCCATTGTGGTCAGAGAAATTACTTTGTATAATCTCAATCTTTCTGAATTCATTGAGAGTTGTTCTGTGGCTTAGCATGTGGTCTATCTTGGAGTATGATCAATGTGCACTCAAGAAGAATGTATATCACACTGTATTTGGGTGTAGCATTCTTTATATCTCTATTAGGTCCAGACCCTCTAATGTATTATTCACCATCTTTGTTTCTTTATTGAATCTCTGTTGAGATGTTCTGTCTAATGGTGATAATGATGTATTAAACTCCCCCACTATAATTGTAAAGGTATTTATATTGCCACTTAGTCTTTCCAGTGTTTGCCTCATGTATTTTGAGGTGCCCTGATTAGGTGCATAAATGTTTAGGCTTGTTCTTTCTTCTTGAAAGATTACCCCTTTTACTAATATATAGTGTCCATCTTTGTCTCTTACAGTAGTTTTGCATTTAAAATCTATTTTGTCTGATATTAGTATAGCTACTCCCACCCTTTTTTGGTTTTTGTTTGCTTGTAAAATTGTTTTCCAGCCATTCACTTTCAACCTCCTTGAATCCCTGGATCTAAGGTGGGTTTCTTGTAGACAACATATAGATGGGTCATATTTCCTTATCCATTCTGCCAATCTGTGTCTCTTGACTGGTGAGTTTAATCCATTAACATTCAGTGTTATTACTCTCTATTATTTTTAAATTGGAAAATAACAAGTGTTGGAAAGGATGTGGACAATTTAACTCTAGAGCATCATTGGTGATAATGTAAAATATTTCAGTCAATGTGGAAAGCAATATGGAAGGTCCTCAAAAATTAAATATAGAATTACTATTTGACCCAGCCATCCCATTTCGAGATATATACCCAAAGAGAGTGAAAACAGGGTCACAAACATATACTTGTTGTTTTCGTTTCTTTGGCTGCTCTAAGCAAAATACCATAAACAATGAGAATTTATTAGCTTACAGTTTTGAGGCCAAGAAAATATCCAAATCAAGGCATCAACAAGGCAATGCTTTCTTCCTGAAGACCAGCTTCTGGCAATTCTTGGCTCCTCTGCCATATGGCAAGGCACAAGGCAGCTTCTGCTGATCTGTCCCTTCTCTTCTGGGTTTCAATGCTTTCAACTTCTTGCCTCCGTGGCTTTCTCATGTTCTCTCTCTCTCTCTCTCTCTCTCTCTCTCTCTCTTTCTCTATTCATTCCATTTATAAAGGACTCTAGTAAGAGGATTGTGGCTATTTGAAACTGTATATACCCCAGAAAAACATGTTCTTAAAGTTAATCTATTCTTGTGGGTGTGAACTCATTGTAAGTAGGATCCTTTGATGAAGCTACTTCAGTTATGTAACCTTCTTCATTCAGGATGGGTTTTAATCCTATTACTGTAGTCCTTTATAAATGGGATGAATATAGAGAAAGACAGAATGCCACAGAAGCAAGAAGATGAATGCAATGAAACCCAGAAGAGAAGGGAGAGATCAGCAGATGCCATCATGTGCCTTGTTACATGGCAGAGGAGCCAAGAATCATTGGCAGCCAGTCTTCAGGAAGAAAGCATCACCTTGATGATACCTTGATTTAGACATTTTTCTCATCCTCAACACTGCAAATTCATAAGCTAATAAATTCCCATTGTTAAAGTCAATGCCTTTCATGGTATCTGCTTTAGCAGCCTAGGAACTAAAACAAAGGTTAAGACCTATCCTGAACAAGGGGGATCACACCTTAACTGAGGTAATTTTGTCCAAAGATTTTATTTACAATGGGTCCACACCCACAGGAATGGATTAAAGTTAAGAACATGTTTTTCTGGGGGTGCATATAGCTTCAAACCACCAAACTTGTACACCACTATTTAAAGCAGCATTACTCACAATTGACAAAAGGTAGAAATAATCCAGGTGTCCATCAACAAACAAATGAATGGATAAACAAAATGTGGTACATAGAAACACAATGGAATATTATTTGACCGTAAGAAAAAATTAAGCTTTGAGACATGCTGCATATGGAAGACTTTTGAGAACATTATACACATTGAAATAAGGAGGAAAATTTTTTCGTATCACTTATAAGAGATGACTAGCAAAAGCAAATTTGCAGAGATAGAAAGTATATTAGAGTAGACAGGGAGGAGTGGGGGAAAGGTGTTTGTTTGTAAAAACATTTTTAAATACAATAAAACTTGAAAAAAAAGAATCATACAGAGAAAGAACTATAAGCTGAAGCAGTTTGGCACTCAATATCGAATGTTTTACTTAGAACTTTCTTACAAATTTCAACTTTTTTTCTTAGAGACATCACCTCTCTGTTTTCTCTGAAGAGCAAACAATAAAAAAATTTCTAAAACTAAAAAATATATATTAATATTTGCTATGATTTACTCTTCACCTTCTAAATAATTTCCAACTCTATCCTAAGCTAAATCTTTTCATTTATCATGGTGCTTTATGCCCGACACAGAACTTACCCAAAGTAATACTCGGAGGAAGAAATTATTCCCATTTTATGGATGAAGCCATAGGATCTGGCAACATTAATTAACATCTCTAAGGTAACACAGTAATGAAACTGGAAGTGAACTCAGTGCAACAAAATCCCATCTTAGACTCTGTCCTTCCTTCCTTCTCTCTCTCCTTCCCCTTTTCTTTCTTTCTTCCTATTGTTTTTTAATGCTTTCTTTCTTTTAACATCTAAAAGCCATAAGAATTCTAGAGGCCTTAAACATATTTTTACTTTAATATCATATCCAAAAATTAGAAGGAAAAGGAAAGGGGAAGGGGAGGGGAAGAGAAGGGAAAGGGGAAGGGAAAAGAAGGGGGATGGAAATTCTTTTGACCCAGCTTTTCCCTCTGGCTTCTGCCCATTTCCCTCCTTCCCTTTATAGTAAAGCTTCTTGAACGCATTTTCTGTACTCACTATCTTCAATCTTTGCCTTTCTTTCTCCCACTCTTTTCCAATCAGGTTATCTCCTCCATCACTCCACTGATAACACTCTTGAGACCACCAAGGACCTCCAAATGGATAATTCTCAGGCACCATCTTAGTTGATCTATCAGTAGCATTTGGACTGTTAGCTGCTCTCTCTATTTTAAATCACTTTCTTTACTTGGTTTCCAGAACATCATATTCATTTTTATGCAGTCATTTGGGTACTGTTTAGTTCTTGGACATTTATGCTTTTCTATCTTGTGACTTCAACCAGGCTCGTGGCTATAAATACTATATATGTCCTGATAACCACCACATTTATATCTCCATCCATGACCTATCCCCTAGCACCAGTATTGTATATTCAGCTTCCCATTCGACATCTCCACTTTGGACACTTAAAATGTACAAAAATTGAACTTGTGCTATTTCCACCAAAATCTGCTCCCCTCATAATCTTCCCCCATCTTATTATCAGGCCAAAACCTTTGAGTCACCCTTGACTTCTTTTTTTTCTCACTCCAAACATGCAATTCATTAGTCAATGTTGTTGCTTCTATTTTCAAAATATTTGCAGACTCCTATTAATTCTCACAACTGCCTTTTCTGCCACCCTAGTCCATGCCATTATCACATCTTGCTTAGAATGTTGTAATAGTCTCCTGTCTTTACCCTTACATCTTCAATCTATTGTCAAAAGAGAAATCAGAGTGATTCCTTTGAAAAATATCAATTCATGTCACTCCTCTGCTCAAAACCCTCACTTGACTTCCCATCTCACTCAGAGTAAAATCCAAAGTCCTGACAAAGAAAAGCCTTACACTATCTGCCCCATTATTTTTCTGACCTCAATTCCTACTACTCCTCTGCCTTCCTCATCTCCTACTATTATTCACCCTTTCTTATCTCCTACTACTCCCTCTTCTTTACACTGACCTGCTAACTACTATTCCTCAGGCACCAAGCACATTCTTGCTTCAGGGACTTTGACTTGCTTTTCCCTCTTCCTAAAATGCTCTTCCCATGAATATCTGCATGGCTTCATTCCTCACTTCATATCTTTACTCAAATGTCATTTTCTTAGTGAGGGTTCTCTGACCACTCTGCCTAAAATTTTTAACTATACACATATTTCCTGTCTCAATCTCCTGGTTTAATTTTCTCCTTAGTGTTTGTCACTATCTGAAATACTAAATATTTTTCATATTTGTCTTGTTCAGGGTTTTTCTCTCCAATTAGAATGTAAAGCTCCCTGCGTGTAGGGATTTTCATCTATTTTGTTCACTTCTTTATCTCTAACACTAAGAATAATGCTAAGCACATAATAGTCCCCAATAAGTACTGTGGAAGATAGGCAGACAGGGAAGAAGGAGGAAGGGAATGAGGAAAGGAAGGAAACTTGAAAGAAGGAAAAAAGGAAGTGAAGAAGGATGGGAGGGAGGAAGGAAGGAGGAAAAGAAAGATTGCAAGGATCATTAAAACAATAGCTCCATTCTTAGTATTAAAATAGAATCTAGCTTATTTATAACATTTAAGTCATCGGTGGCATGAGTCTACCCCAGTATTTTATGAGTGGATTGAGATTAATAGAAACCATCAGCCTTTAAAGAACAAGTGGCATCCTCTTAACTAAATGCATTTTTAAATGCCCATATGAACCAATTAAAATATGAAGTAGTTTCAACTTCCAAAAGCTTTCTTTTTTAGACAACAAACTAGAAACACAAAGGCCAATGCTCAAGCTGCCCTTCTACCTCACGCCGTGCTGAGTACAATGTTGGCTCTGGATAAATGTTGAATAACAGCTACACGACTTTTACCTCCCAAAACTAGGTTTTGATTTATCTTATTGCAGGTCTTGAGCATCTGGAATTTTTCCAAATGAACTAAAATTCTGACATCAGTAAAACTACTGCTCATTACCTGTGTTAATTTCATCTCTTTCTCTTCATTCAATAACCCCATCTGTTGCAATTCCAACTGCGAGAAGGGAAAGGAGCAAGAGACTGAGCAGAATTAATGCAGAGACACTGCGAGGTAGCCATAGCTCTTTCACAGAGAAAAAGGAAATGTGTAACTCACAGTGGTCATTGCTAAATCCACCTAAAAATAACTAGGTAAAATGTGTTCTGAGTCTTAATCACTCAGATTTATTTTCATTACCTCTCATTGTTTCTAAAGTTCACATTTACAGAGCTTCAAAATTTCCAGTGCCCTTCACTGATAATTCATTTTTTAAAATATATTTATTTAGAAAGCATTTGTAAAGCTTCAGTAATGCCCTTATAATAAGAGCAGATCCTGCTTCCGAAAGCAAATGACATAATCATCAGCAGAAAGCTGCCAGACCCACACACCAAATTTCTGAATATGGATTTGTAGAACTTTAAGGAAATGGAAGGTCTAATTCATGACATTGTGGATATTTTAGAAATGTTAGTTATCTCTCCGTCCCTTCAAGGGCACAGCCAAGACTGGCCCAGCTCATCTGTACTCTGTGACAAAGTTTCTTGGCAGCTCCGTTGTCAGGAGGAACCATACTGTGTCCCACTACATTCCTGCTATGTGTTGCCCTCTGAGGGGTTCCAGAGGTTCTAGAAAGATGTTCATAAGTGAGGCCAGAAAAAGACCCAAGCAAAAAAATGTATGCGAACATTTTCTTCACTGTAGGATTGCCAAATATAATACAGAATGCATGGGTAAGTTTGAATTTCAAGTAAACAACAAATAATTTTAATTATAAGTATGTCCCAAATATTTCAAGGGCATACTTAAACCAAAAATAATGATAATTAGTAGTAGTAGTAGTATTCATTGTTTATCTGAAATTCAAATTTAACTCAGCATTCTGTATTTCTATTTACTAAATTTGGCAACCTTAAGCAGAGCTCCTTTCCACCTCTTCCTCCTCCTTCCAGCATCTTTCCTCCTGAAACCTGGTCTCTGTCCAATTGAGCTTAATTCAACAAATCGATGTGAGCTCTGGGCCAGGCCTTGGAGGTACAAAGACATTAAGACAAGGGTCTTGGCCTCCCAGAAGCTCACAGACCAGTGGACATCTCATTTTCAAAACAATGTAGAATGCAAATATTCTCACTGTCCTGATTCTGTGATAATCAGGGTGGGCTAAACATTCGCTATATTAGAAACCATGCATGTGTCCCCAGACCTCGTTTTCCTCCCTAGGTCTGGTTTTTAGAATGCTGGTGATAAACTAAGCCTGATTTATTATATGTCCATCCTGTATGGGAAAAGACTGTAACTCTAGGTATCTCTGGTCAACCTTAAGAGATATAGCAGGGGGCTATATCTGGTTGGCGTCCATCTCCCATATGGAGGGACCTGGGTTCGATCCCCGGGACCTCCTGGTAAAAATTTAAAAAATATATAGAAGGTGCGTGGGCCGCCAGGCCCTGTGCGCGGGCGCACCACCAGTTCCCGCGAGCCACACAGCAAGATGATGACATAATAGGAGAGTGACACAAGGGAGAGGCAAGATGAGATGCACCGAAAAACCAGCAACTAAGGTTGCGCGGGCAGGATGCCTCTCTCCTACATCAGAGATTCCAAGGATTGAATCCCAGTGAAGACAGGAGGAGAAGGATGAGAAGAGAGGGCAGAAAATGGACACAGAGTTGCCCAGCGAATGGACACAGAAACAGCAAAAATGGGGGGGAGGGGGAAGGGGTGTAAAAATGGATAAAAGTAAATAAATAAATAAATCCTTAAAAAAGAAAAAAAAAAAGAAAAAAAAACAATGTAGACAATTCCACCATAGAAACTTATGCAGGGCAACAGGGCTGTCAAGGAAGGCTTCATGGAAATTCACAGCGGTGGTAAAACGAAACTGTGTCAGGATGATTGAGCATTGCACAGAAGAAAAAATGGCTGTGAGAGGGAAAAGGGGAAGGGAGACGAGTTCCCATCAAAGGGAACTGCAGATGCAAAGGCACAGAGGCATGAAAATCCATATATGTTATAGAAACTACATATTTCAGTATTACTGGAATATGAAACCTAGGAAGAAGTAGCAGAGATGAGAATTATGAGGTAAGCAGGGGTAGATCATGGCCCTGTGTGCCAAGATGAGGGGCCTGTTGCTTCAGAGCTCTTTAATGGTTTTAAACGAGAGATTGATAGGATCCAATGTGCTCTTTACATAAATTCCTATTGACAGCATGTAAAATATAATTGTGAAGTGTGGTGGTTTGGAATTGTATGTACCCCAGAAAATCATGTTCTAAAAGTGAATCCTTTCCTGTGGGTGTAAGCCTATTGTGAGAAGGACCTTTTGATTTGGTTTCTTCAGTTAAGGCATGGCCCAGGGTGGGTCTTAATCCTCTTATTGGAGTCCTTTATAAATGGGAAGAATACAGAGAGAGAGAAGGACACAGAAGCAAAAAGCTGAACACAAGAAAACCTGGAAGAGAAGGGAGAGAACAGTTGACGCCACCATGTGACTTGCCATGTGGTACAAGAGCCCAGGATCGCCGGCAGCCAGTCTTCAAGAAGAAAGCATCATCCTAATGATGCCTTGATTTGTACATTTTTCTCAGCCTCAAAATTTTAAGCTTGTAAGTAATAAATTCCCATTGTTAAAAGCCAACCTAATTTATTGTATCTGCTTTGAGTAGCTTAGCAAACTAAAACAAGGGGAACTAAAATTGAAGGCAGAATTATATCTTAAGTATTTAGAATAGATGGAGATGATAAGAACCCGAACTGAGGGAAGGAAAAGAGGAGGACATGGTTGGTAAATATTTATGAGAAAAAAATAGAAGGATTTAGTTACTGATTGAATATGATGAAGAGAGAAAGAAGAGTGATGAAGACTACCACATGGTCTCTCCTTGAATAACTAGTCTGGTGGCAAAATTTCAAACACAATAAGAGCATGTTAGGGGGCTTATATCTCACGGGGAAGATGGAAAGGATTATTCTGCCCAATTGGAGGTGGAGTGGACATCACCATCCCAGACTCCTCAGGATGGGGGGAAGAACTATGGACTAGAGTGGACTTACTGGTATTCTACTATAGACATATTGTGACTCAAGCAATGGAAAAAATTACAACACTGATGTGGAGCCAGTGGCCACTGGAGGCTCTGGGGGCAGGGAGAGGGAAAAGCAGTTGTAATACAGGGGCTTTTTCTGGTCTTGGGAATCGTCCTGAGTGACATTGCAGCGACAGATATAGGCCATTTTATATCATCATATAACATGCAGAACTGTGTGGGAGAGAGTTAGGTCTACAATGTGAACTATGGTCCATGCTTAATGGCAAAGCCCCACATCAATTGCAATTAATGTGCCACACTAATGAAGGATGTTTATGTGGGAGGTTGTGGGAGGTGTGGGAGGTGGGGTGTATGGAAATCCCTATCTTTTTTGTGTAACATTTATGTAATCTAAGTATCTTTCTTAAAAAATTATTTTTTTTTTAAAAAGGGCGTGTTAGGGAGGGAAGTAGGATGATAGTGGGGGAGTTATGAGTTCAGTTTGGAGAAGATAATTTTGAGGTGCTTATGAGACATCAATAGGAAAATGTCCAGTAATTATTTAAATATATGAATTCACAAAACTATACTCCAGAGCCAAATATCCCCTTCACTGATGGGAATGAGGAAATGAAAGAAAGAGGAAAAGATATAATTAGTCATAGTATACATTCTTGTACTCTCTAGATACAAAAAAGAAATTAGCAAGCTTACCAATGAAAAGCAATTTGGGGCTAAATGTAGGCCAGAAAGGAAAAAGAAGACTTACTATCATTGGTCCCTGCCATAATCCAGCATGTTTGAATTTTCAAAGTATTATAACATTCTTCACAGTAACTTCTCTATTACCTGGAACTGTTAAGGAATAATGCCTTCCAGCTCATCAAATATACTACTTATTAATAAAGTCTTATACATCTGTAGTACACTAAATTGGCAAAGTATTTTAAATGCAATAGAGCCATTAGTCCTCTTAAAGCTCCTGAAGTTATAAGAGAAATGATGTTCTATAATCCCATTTTACAGATAGAAAAACAGGCTCAAAAAGCTAGCTCCATTTACAAAAGGAAAGCAGCATAACTGGTTTTTCCCTCCAAAAGTCCTATAACACTATGAAAACTACACAGATTTTGACAGATAGCATGAAAATTCAGGGCTTGTGATTCCAAAATCTCAGTTCCTTCAGAGCATCACAACATCACTGTATATAGTTCATGTGAATTGCTAATATTAAAAAGTCAGGGAAATGCCCTCAGCACAAGTATACTAAAGCATAATTTTACCTCATACTGATTAGAAAGTATGTTAATGCATCAGAGTTCCTCAGAAACATCTTTATGAGGATCACTTACACTTGTAGGTGCATGCAGAAACACTGTGAAATAAAGCTCTGATTAAGGCTGTCTCAGTTAACAAAGAGTACATTATGTTGTCTTCTTCACATTTAGGTCTTTGTTGTGTAACTAGGGATCTTATAAAATTTATGACCAGAAACATAGATCATTTAACATTCATCTTAAATTTTAAGGTACATGACTGGTTTTAATTTTAATTAATCCTTTTAGATAAAAATGTACTACATGGTTTCTTCCTTTTCTGCTCCCCTCCCCGATTAATTCTTTCAGTTTTTGATGATGACATAATTACACCCTCTCTAGGTGTTTCACCAATACCAGATTTTTCATATCTGAAGTAGATGTACAAAATCAAGAGTAACATGTCTAATATTTTCCAAATTGACATTTTCCCTAATTTCAGCACTAACAAGTTCATTCACACACATTGGGTTACTCTTGGACATCCTGCTCTTATGCTGATTCCAAAATTACAGGTCTAATATCTGTTCCATAGCCATTGTTATGGTCCATGGTAATTGTATCAGTTTCCTATTGCTACTGTAACAAATTACCACAAACTTAGTAGCTTAAAATTACATGAATTTATTTGCAGTTCTGGAGGTAAGAATCTGAAATGGGTCTCAGTGCGCTATCATCAATGTTTCAGGAAAGTCACGTTTCTTTTGAAGCCTCAACGGGAGAATCTATTCCCTTGCCTTTTTCCAGTTCCTCGAGGCTGCCTGCATTCCTTGGCTCAGGGTCGCCCTGCTCATCTTCAAAGCCAACAGTGTAGCATCGTCAAATAGTTCTCTCACTCTGACCCTTGCTCTCCTTCACTTATAAGGACCCTTTTGATGACATTAACTCCACCTAGATAATCCAGGTAAATCTTCCCATTTCAAGATCCTTAATCAATTTTGCAAAATTATTTTTGCCTTGTAAGGGAGTGTACTCATAGGTTCCAGGGATAAGGATGCAGACCTCTTTGGGGTGCCAATATCTGCCTATCACAATAATGAAGAAAATATGATAAGATAATCTGACTGGATCATCTCCACTACTTAAAGAAAAAATCATACTTTTGTAAACAAGTTTATGATTCTATTCTTTAGTAAGGCACAGATTTATATTATTCCAGTCACTTCAAATAGTTTAATATCTTCTAAAAGGTCTTAGCTTATTTCCAAAGAACCACTCAAAGAACATAGCTTAGCATGATTCTTAAAATATGCAGCCCTAACCCAGCAAACCTAAAACTCTGTTTTCCAAAGTCAAAGGTATGCTTAAGAATATTATGCCACCATAAAATCAAAGGTCTTAGGAAAAACTAAAACCTTATATTGTAATCCTATACATTGTCCACAGAATTGGTCAGTAACCAATTCCTTTTCACAAAAGAAAACTATCAGGGTTATAAAGGAGAAAAGATAATTTACTTTGCTTTCCACATTTAGGAAGGTGAGAGAACCTATTCTGGCTTTAAAGATATCCAGAAGGTTCTAATTTTTCTGAAATGATATTTGCGCTTGTGTGTGTGTGTTTGTGTGTGTATAGTTAGTTTGTTTAAAAGATCTCCAGAGGAGATGAAATAATTTCCCTCAGTAACCTTTTCAAATAGGAAATAGCTTTGATTTTCCTTATACTGACTAATCTCTATGCCTCTGTCAGAGGATAATATTTAAGTAGAAGGCAAGAAAAAGAGATCAGAAACCTATCTTGCTCTTTCTCAGAATAGCAATAAAAAAAGAGAAGAAAATACCAGATCATTTCTTACCATCCTGTTCTTCCTGGTTACAGGAGAAAATTGCAGTTTAAGGAAGAAATGGATTTTAGCCCTTTTTAACCGGTTTCATTCATGCCCAAGAAATCTAACAATTTGTTAAATGTACACATATTCTCAGTGAGATGAACATAGGCATATCTCTTATTTTTTAATGTATTTTTTTATTTTTTCTAAAAGATACTTAGATTACATAAAATGTTACATTAAAATAATGTAAGGGGTTCCCATATGCCCCACTCCCCACACCTCCCAGTTTTCCCCACATTAACAACTTCTTTCATTAGTGTGGTACATTCATTGCAATTGATGAACACATTTTGGAGCATTGCCACTAAGCATGGATTATAGTTTACAATGTAGTTTACACTCTCTCCCACTTAATTCTGTAGGTTATGGCAGAATATACAATGGCCTGTATCCATTGTTGCAATGTCATTCAGGACAATTCTCAAGTCCTGAAAATGCTCCCATATTACACCTGTTTTCCTCTCCCTGACCTCAGAACCTCTAGTGGCCACTGTCTCCACATCAATGATAAAATTTCTTCCATTGCTAGACTCACAATAAGTCTATAGTAGAATACCAGTAAGTCCACTCTAGTCCATATTTTATTCTCTAATCCTGAGGATTCTGGGATGGTGATGCCCACTCCACCTCTAATTGAGAGAGGGTTTCAGTCTCAAATGGCTAATGGATGGAATTCCCTTGCTTGCAGTTGTAGACTCTCTCAGTTCCTTGGTATGGTGGCTGTCCATCCTCACCTCATTGTTAGTTGTCCTGGGTGAGTCATTGAACTGGAGAGTGGGTATTGCAACTCTGCTGAGGCTCAGGGCCCAGTGGCACAGGGACAGCCCAAAGATTCAAGTCTCTTGGACGTACCTACCAACTCCAGCACCAACTATAGGTTCAAATAAAAGAGACAGAAGAGGCATGTGTATAGAAGTCAAAACTGAGTCTAACTGTACCTCTGTCACACTCAGGAGCACAAACTCCAAACTCCAAAGTAGGGCCCAGAGGCAAGGCACCAAACTCCAGAGCTATCTGCCATAGGACCTGGGTGTCTCCAGAGCCCTCTGGAGCCCCATTATTTGGGGTAGTATCTACTTTGACAGTCTATGAGATCCTGCTGAGATGTGCATAAGCGTTACCTCTGGCATGACCTATCGACTCACTTTGAAGTCTCTTAGCCATATAAACTAATTTGTCTTTAACTCTTCCCCCTTTTATTCGAAGTCTTTCTCCAGTTTCATTGCTAGTTGGTGCTTGGTAGTAATCCTTTGGTGCCAGGGAGGCTTATCCCCAGGAGTCATGTCCCACACTGGGGGAAAGGTAGTGCATTTATATGCTGAGTTTGGCTTAGAGAGAGGACACATTTGAGCAACATAGAGGTCCTCCATATCTCTTATTTTAAATATCTGTATTCTTAGAACCAGAAAATGAGGCATAATATATGGGTAACAGTGGGACTCTGATAACCAAACAATTTTCACTATCTACTAACTATATGGCCATGGGCAAATGACTTAACCTTTTTCAACTTTGTTTCCCTATCAGCAAAGTGTAGATAACAACAGAACCCATCTCACAGGATTGTTGTGAAGTGCTTAATGCAGAGCCTAGCACCTAGAAACAATTCAATAAGTGTTAGCCATTATTATTATCTAAAATTTACTCCTGGTGGTGATAGTAGCAACATTGTGAACATGATTAACAGCACTGAAATATATGTCCAAATATGATTAGAAAGGGAAATATTAGATTGTATATATTGTAATAGAATTTAAAATTTTTTTTTAAAAAATCCATAAAACTACACTAAAAACAGTAAACCCTAAGTTAAACCATGAACTAAGTTAGGAGTACAATTATTAAAATGTGTTATTATCAATTGTAACAAATGTTCCACACCAATGCAAGTTGTCAATAATAGGGCAGTATATGGGAGTCCTGTATTTTATGCATGATTGTTATGTAAACCCATGACTTCTCTAATAAAGAAAGAAATAAGGATGCATATGAATCCCAAACTCAATCCTACAATATGGAAGAAAGTTGAAAGGATGCATATGAATTTGTGGGTAATTCGGTAAATGTTTATTTACTTCAAGTGGCTATTTTGTTCAGAGCCTCTCAATTTTTTCTTCACATTAATAAACCTACTGAGAAGAATCTTCATTGGAAATCTCATTGCTTTTGATGCTTTGAGCAGAGGAATTAAAGAGGCATAAAAGAACTGAGAGGTAAAATTTCAATCTCTTTCCCAATGAAAACTGCCTGCTTCATTATTATTAATGAATTAAACTCCTTTAAAGCCCTAGGATCACAAAAACAACCACGAAACAATAGATATAGGTTAATTACAGAAAATATAGTTGAATTTGGTTCTTACTGATTTACAATCTGGTGTGTGATCTCAGAACAAAATTCATTCCCAATGTAATAAAACGGTAGAAAAAAGATCTGGCACATAGTTGGTGTTTTAGTTTGCCAAAGGACTACCTATGCAAAGTGTCAGAAATGGGTTGGCTTTTATATAGGGGGTTTATTTGGGGTAAAAGTTTGCAGTTCCAAAGGCTTGAAAAGTCCAAACTGAGGCACCATTAAGAGGTGCTTTCTTACCAAAGTCAGCAATTGTTGATTCTGTTATCTGGGCAAATGGAAAAGCAAGATGCCACCAATCTCTGCCAAGGTCTCATCCTTCCCCTCTGGGATCACCATCTCCTCTTGAGCTGCTCCATAGGCCCAGCTTCTTTGGGGGTTTTGTGCTTAAGTGATCTTCTCACATGGCAGGATCAATATAATATGGCAGCTTCCTTTTCCTGTGTATGTCTGTCTTTCTGTGTCCCTGGGTTTATATGTTATCCAGCAATGGGGTAGAGATACAACTTGAGTCATGCTTTACTGAAGTTGTCCAATTAAAAGCCCTAAAGTGATCTTATCAAGTAACCTAATCAAAGGACCCGCAATGGAATTAATACAATCAAAGAGTAGCACACCCACAGGAATAAATTACTTTAAAAACATAACCTTTCTCTTTAATCTCAGACTGCCAAAGTTGGCAATCAGTAAACATTTTTACAAAAAGGGAGGGAAAGATGCAGGTAGGGAGAGAGGAAAGCAGGGAAGGAGTGATGGAGGACAAGAGGGACGAAAAATGAAATGAAGGGAAGAAGGGAGAAAGGAAAGTAGTACTGACCCTTATTCTCCAGAGACACTTATTTGTCCATAATCAATCTTGTCCTTTCTTGCTAATCTTAAGCTTTGCCTTCTTCAGCCTTCCTCTTCCCACTCCCAACACAAAGCACACACTCCAACCGAGACACAGTCTGGTCTTAAATTAATCAGGTTTATCCAGAGATTGACCTTGGATACATGAATAGTCCCTAAATAAGATATTCAAGTTTCTACATTTGAACATGAATTGTTCTGCCAAAAATAACTTCCTCTATAACAAAGATCCAGATCCATCTCTCCAGCAAGCAGTCCCTGACTTTGCAATGGGCCATTCATACAAATAGCTGCTATAATTCCTGTCCTATGCTCTACTGGAACATAAAAGCAGTCCAGAAAGCACTTATATGCTCATAGAGAACCTATTGGTTCGGAAGAAAGTGTCAAAAGAAGCCATAAAAAGGTAGAGGCAGCTTTAGTGACTCTTACTCTAGGGATAGATTCCAAAGTAAGATCAACCTGACTAAGCAAATGCTCTTCTGCCCAATATCACTACTAAGCCTGCCCATTTGTTTGTAAATGCCATTGACCCACAGGAATAGGCAACTTCAATTAGGTCTAAGGACAAAAGACAGTTTTTGATTCATAGGTGGAAAAGACCAACACTTAGGTAGTGTTATATTTGAGGTGTACAGAGAAGGATTTTCTTCCCAAAATACGTTTCTTACTTAACATATTACTTTTTTTAAAATTCTGGCATAAACTTCTTACTTCTTGTTATTAGGCAAATATTCTTGGAATCTTTTTATTTCCCAAATTAAAATTTTCAATATTGAGCATCATTTTTCAATCTATACTTGAATCCCTCCTCCTGTATGAAGAGTCTACAAACTGTCCCTCAAAGTCTTTCTTCCCTTCTCACATAGAAATAAAACTACAGCTAATCACAGGGCTGGTTAGATAGACTCCTTCTCCCTGACTCCCTTGGTGTTGGGTGTGGTCATGTGGATTAACTCTCACTGATAGAATGTGAACAGAAGTGATGTACAATTTCCTGACCAATGCCTTACCATAGCAAGGGTACCTTCTCCATGCTCTCATCTCCCTTCCTTCACATAGCAAACAGGACACATTTTTTATTATTTTTTACAGAAGCTTTAGATTACATAAATGTTACATCAAAATTATAGGGGATTCCCATATACTTTCCCCCACCACCCATACTCTTCCCCATTAACAACATCTTTTATTAATGTACATTTGTTACAATTGAGGAACACATATTGAAGTATTGCTATAAACTATGGTTTATAGTTTACATTATGGTTTACTTTGCACTGCACAATTTTGTAGGTTTTGACAAAATGTATAAAGGCCTATATTGGGAAGCGGCTGTGGCTCAATCAGTAGGGCTCCCGTTTACCATATGGGAGGCCCTGGGTTCAGTTCCCGGGGCCTCCTGGTGAAGGCAAGCCCGCCCGCACGGCGTGGTTAGCTGACCCAGCGAGCACAAGCAGCAAGGGGGGGATAAATGAATAAATAAATAAAATCTTTAAAAAAAAAAAAAAAATAAAGGCCTATATCCATCATTTCAATGTTATGCAGAACAATTCCAATGTCCTAAAAATTTCCCATGTTACACCTATTCTTCCCTCTCCCTCCCCTCAGAACTTCTGCTGACCACTGCGTTTATATCAATGATGCAAGTTCTTCCATTGCTAGAATAATAATAAGTCTACTGTAGTCAATAGTTGCATTCCCTCATATTTTTTCATTCCTCAATTTTGAGGATTTGGGGATGGTGATGCCCAATCTGTTTCTGGTTGAGAGAGGGCTTAGATCTAAAGTTTGATATACCCAGTGTACTGTACATTCTTTGAAAAGGGGGAGCAATGTAATTTGGTAATTTCCTAAGTATTCTTAGTAGTTTTTTATTTTTCATTGAACAAAGTTACTCTTTCTGTGCCTAGGACAAAGAAACATGGAAAAGATAAGCTTACTAACTCTTCTTCTCCTCAAAGATATGTTCTTAACTACACGGTTAAACAATCAATTTATAACTTATTAGATTATAAACAGAAATGAACTTGAAGCTGAAAAATCAAGTGTATATAGACCTCTCAGTCCTCCAAATGAAAACCACTGAATAAAATTCCCAGAGTATTTTGTTGTTGTTTTTGTTTAGCATGATGCTAAAATAGAGTGTTCCTTCTAGGTTTGATTCCCTGATTTCTAAACCTATTCATGTTCAAAGCAATAACTAAATCCTCTATTTTAACTCACACATTAAGTCAGACAGCCTTGGGTTCACTTCACAGCTGGTGGAATGACTAAGTTCTAGAATCCTTACTCTTTAAAGAACCAAAATCAGAAGTTAGATATGACTCCTCCTCCTTCTCACCTTCACCACCCAATTACTCAGGAAGTCCTAGTGGCTCTTCTATTATTATGCTTCTTTTATCTCCTCTTCTATTCCTATTGTCACCACATTAGTTGAGGCCATTATCAACTCACACCATCAACAGGTCTTCCATATCTCCCATTCCCTCTTCCAAATTCAATCTCTCACTGCCAAGAGACTGGGTAATACAAAGAAGTATAAGACACCCTGCAATCTTGTTATGAAGTTGAAAAGATGACAAACAAAAAGTGCAATGGGAAACCAGAGAAAAGAGAAATCACTTCCAGCTCAGGCATAGGGTAAGAGAAGACTTCATAAAGGACATGATTGATGTGAACCCTAAAGTCATTAATTTATTCACTCATTCATTCAAAAATATTCATCCAATAAATATTTACTGAGAACCTGCTTTGAGCCAAGCATTGTTCTGGGCACTAGAAAAACAGTAAAGGGAAAAAAAAAGTCAAGATTCCCTACCCTTGTGGAGCTCACATTCTGGTAGTAAGAGACACATAACAAACAAAATAAATAAATTACATAGTATATCAGAAGACAATAAATGCCATGAAGAAAAATAAAGCAGTCTGGGAAGCAGATGTGGCTCAAGTGATTGGGCTCCCATCTACCATATAGGAGGTCCAGGGTTCGATTCCCAGGGCCTCTTGGTGAAGGCAAGGTGGCCTGCGCAGCGAACTGGCCCATGCAGAGTGCTGGCCACATAGAGTGCTGACGCAGCAAGGTGACACAACAAAAAGAGACATAAAGGAGAGACAATGAGTGACACAGCAGATCAGGGAGCTGAGGTGGCCCAAGAAATTGGGCAGCCTCTCTCCACTTGGGAAGGTCTCAGAATCGATTCCTGGTGCCACCTAAAGAGAAAACAAGCAGACACAGAAGAAAACACAAAGAGCAGACAACAAGCTCAAAAACAACAGGGTGGGGGGCAATAAATAAAGAAAAAGAAAGCAGGATAGGGAATAGGAAATGAGGGGCAGAAGGTCAAATAGCATAAGAAGGGAACGACTCACTGAAGAGTGACATTTAATCTGAATTAAAGTACAGGAAGCAAACTATGATCCACAGGCCAAATCCAGCCCATCACCTGTTTTTTACACCACCCATAAGGTAAGATGTGTTTTGTATTTTTAAATCATTGAAAAAATCAAAAGATAATTAATATTTCATGACATAGTAAAAGTATAAGAAATTTAAATTTTAGAGTCCACAAATAAAATTTTATTGGAACTTGGGCATGTTCATTTATTTACATAATGTCTATGGCTGTTTTTGTACTCCAGTGGCAGAGTCAAGCAGTTGCAACAGAGACCTTGTGGCTGCAAACCCTAAATTATTTACTATCTGGTTCTTTACAGAAAAGCTTGCTGGTCCTGAGTTAAAAACCAAGTGAGAGAGGGATGGATATGGATTTCTGGGTATGGAGCATTCCAGAGGAACAGTAATAACAAAAGTTCTAAGAGAAAATATTCCTGGCATGTTCAAACCCAGCAAGGAAACCAGGATGTCTGGAATGGAGTGTGCAAGAGGAGGAAGAGTAAGAGAAATAACAGAGGGTTAGGTCAAGAAGGGCCCCGCAAGCCACTTTAAATACATGCTTTGATCCTGGGTGAGCTAGAAACCACTGGTGGATTTTGAGCAGAGGAGAGACATGAGGCAACTTCCATTTTAAAAGGAGCACACTGGCTGGTATGTTGAGAAGAACTATAAGAGTCAAGAGTGGAAGCAAGGCCCAGTCACTGAGCCACCGCCGATGACTCCGCAGCCTCCTCCTCGAGCCCCCTCGCATAGCTTAGGGTAGCTTCCTGACACTACGTCTCCCCTGCCCACCTTCTCCCGCCGCCGCCTTCCGCAGGCCTTTTCCACTGAGGAAAAGGAATCTTATTGTATGTCTGCTATCCAAAACCTCCACTCTTTTCACCCCTTTGCAGATGCAAGTAAGGGTGATGACCTGCTTCCTGCTGGGACTGAGGATTATATCCATAGAAGAATTCAACACAGAAACGGCAGGAAGACCCTTACCACTGTCCAAGGGATCGCTGATGATTACGATAAAAAGAAACCAGTGAAGGCGTTTAAGAAGTTTGCCTGCAATGGTAGTGTAATAATTGAGCTTTCAGAATATGGAGAGGTGATTCAGCTACAAGGTGACCAGCACAAGAACATATACCAGTTCCTTGTGGAGACTGGACTGACTAAGGATGACCAGCTGAGGGTTCATGGGTTTTAAGTGCTTGTGGCTCATTAAAGCTTAAGTGAGGATTTCCTTGCAATGAGTAGAAAATTTCCCTTCTGTCCCTTGTCACAAGTTTAAAACCCTCACAGCTTGTATAATGTAGCCATTTGGGATCTGCTTTTAACTTGGACTAGTGTAACTCCATCATGCAATAAACTGAAAAGATCCGTTAAAAAAAAAAAGTGGAAACAGGGACACTGGTCAGGATACTATTGTCATAATTCCTACAAGAGATAATGCTTCCTTGGACCAGGGGAATAACAGTTGAACTAGTGGAAAGTGATCGGATTCCAGTTACATTTTAATGTAGAGCTGCCAGGATTGCTTATGAGAAAGAAAATAATCAAGGACTACTCCAGAATTTGGAGCATGAGCAAATGGAGAATAGAGTTGCTACTTATTGAGATGGAACTAGGTGGAACAGATTATAGGGAAGAGATTGGTTTAGCTGTATTCATGTTAATTTTGAGATGCCTGCTAGAAATCCCAACAGAGATGTCAAACAGGTAGTTAGATATGTAAGTCTGGAAGTTCAGGGAAAAAGTCTAGGCAAAATAAAAATTTAAGAATTGTAAGCATGCAGATTTAAAGCCATGAAACAAGATGAGTGAGAGTAGATAGAGAACAGAAGAGTTCACAGGTTTATCCTTGGATAACTTAAATATTAAGAGGTCAGGGAGAAGAGGAGGATTTGGCAAAAGAAACTGAGAAGGAATAGATAGACAGCTGGAAAACCAGGAGAGTGTGGCACCTGGAAGCCAAGTGAGGACATTGCTTTAAGGAGGATGGAATGATCAACTATGTCAAAAGCCCCTGATAAGTCTAGAAAGATGCATTGATTATTGCAATTAGCAATGTGGGTGCCTTAGATGACCTAGTCAACAGCAGGGTTAATGGAGTGGTAAGGGAAAAACTAATTACTGTGGAATTAAGAGAAAATGGAAGAGAAGAATTTGGAAGTAACAAATATAAACAACTTTCAAGGAATTTTGCAAATATGGGTAATTTTGAAGTATGAATTGAGTTTGAATGGAAAGAAAGGAGAGATGGATATTCTAGTTGGTACAGGTAGCCAGAGCCACATTGTTTTTCACTAAGAGTTCCTTATTACTTATTCAATTTTTCTTTGTCACAAGTAATTTTTTTGCAATAAATAGTTTATCATTTTCTGTCCTAGCTTTTCTATGCATTAGCTTTGCCTAAATCTGCCTCCCTACCAGAACCTTTGAGAATTTGTTCCCAATGAATAATATGATAATCACTTTGATCTCTCTTGCTCTCACTCTGTGTGTATATAAACATATAAAACATACATTCTCATATATACATACAAATATGTACATATATGTATGTAAATGTAGCAACGGAGAAAAAATTTGAGATTGAGAGAGAGGTCCCTTCATGATCTATTTCATAGACAATGGTGATGCTCAAAAAAAGGGAGGTGATTGTTTCTCAAAATAAGAGTTAGTCTGCCAACAGATGTATTGCCTACTATGTACCCAGAACTGTTCTAGACTCTGGAAATTCAAAGGTGATTAAGACTGGTGCAGACTTATTCTATCCTCTGGTATGATCTGCTAAAATCTCAAAAGAGTGGGTGTTCTATCTCTTCAGTTGAGTTACAAGAATGGTTCTCAGCCAGGAAGATTTTGTCCCTTAGGAAACATTTTTATTATCATAACAGGGAGGGTGGGTATTACTCTCATCTAAAGGCCAGAGATGCTGCTTAATATCCTACAGTCCATAGGACAGACACACACACACACACACACACACACAGGATTATCCAGATCAAAGGGTCTATAGTGCTGAGGTTGAGAAATCATGAGTGACAGGATATAAGCAAGAGAGCCATACCATCTGCACTTATCATTACATATGACTGCTTTACATCTTTCTGCAGTAATTCAAACCATTCAAAAATGTGTGTTCTAAAGACAATAGTGAGCAGACTGGACAGAAGAATGAAAGGATATACCTTTGGAATAAAAGACTGAGGAAACATTGCAAACATCTTAAATCTTGATGAAGGGGCCTATCACTAACTTGTTGGACAATATTGATAGGTTGTGGTTAAGAGGATAGGAGTGAAAAGGATGAGGAGTGCTAAAGGTATACTTAATATGCTTCATAATTTTACCAGGCCTGGGAGAAATCATGGCTTTGGGGTGGTTCTGTTCTCTACAAAGCAAGGATCTCTCAACAAGGCAACAATAACAATCATTTATCAGAATTTTGGATTCTGATGGCTCAACTCCCTCTGAAGACTTGGATGCAAGCTGGACCAAGTATGAGATTTACATGGAGCAGTGTCAATCTGGGAAACTTAACTGAGAGAACTTGCTCATCCACTTCAAGGAAAAAAAAAATGATCGGCCTTCTCTGCACTTAAACCAAGCCAGCAGAGCTATGGGTGACTAAAGAAAATATATGAGTCAAAGGGAAAAGGTCATGACTTTTGGGTTTATAAGGTGGGTCAAGCCATTCTTTACTTTTCTTTGTTGTCCCAGAAAGAGCAGAAACAGAACTTCAAATAACTTAAGCAAAAAGGAAATTAGTTCATATAATTCTAGAATTTCCTTGAGTGATCCCTGGATGAGTCCAGGACCTCAGATGACACTCCCAGGACTTTGTCTCTTTCCATCCATCCTTTGCTCCATGCATGCTCCTACTTTGTCTCTTCTTGGCTCCATTCTCTCCAACTTCATCCAGACCTTTTCTGTGTGGTGAGGTAGATGGAAACAAGGAGATCAACCGCTCTCTAATCAAATGAATTTCATGTCGCATATTCCAAAAGTGATAAGTTTCAACTGACAAATAGAACTTTAATTTTCATTCTTCCGGACAGTTACTATAATTCCTTTATGGATCCTAAATGTTTTACTGCATAAATATGTGACCTCTTTCAAATGTTACTGCTATCTTTTGGCAAATAGCCTTTGTGAGGTTTGCTACTTTAAGACAACAAAGTGCCACTCACCTTCCCCTGCTGAAAGAATGCCTCATCTTTTTTAACTGAGGGTCAGGAGGGCCCTCCTATTCTGCTGACCACAAAGCAAATCTTGGAAGGTCTTACACTATACTCATGTGTAAAAGAAAGCCCAAAATCATGGTGTATTAAGGAACATGGGTGTAGTGATCCCCACCCCAAATGCTTGGCCCTCTTTCTTTCTTCCTGCCATGGAGTCCTTATAAATCTCAATATTTCGTCTTAGATTCTGAATCTGTAATCTTCTTTCCACAGCAGTGGCCACAAGAAGTTCTAAATTTACGTTTTCCCATTTTGGCAATCCCAAAGAAAGTGATCTCTCCTAATTTTATATATCAATATCGTGAAAGAATCTATTTGGCCACTTTAGCTCATTTGTTCAACCTTGGACCATTCACTGGCTAGGGAATGGGATTACTCTGAATCATGTTCCTATCATTGTGGGAGAGGACAGGGACACTGTAATTTATAGCCTTTTCAGAATCACAAGAGTGATGCTGAACAGGCAAAATTCAAGACATGTTCTTCATGGTCTTCAAATTATTCATATGTAAAGGTAAAACTAGATAGTATGTCTTTTATTGACAAAAAAAAACTATTATTTCCTATTATGGGAAAACTTAAATACTATGGTACAAAATGCTCAATTTTTTTTTAGTAAAGTACAGCTAAAAGAGATCCTAAAAAATAATGTAGTCCAACCCTTCACAAAAGAACAGAATCAGGCTTGACCTTAACCAAATTTGAGAATTTGCCTTCTGTTCTTCATTCAGATGGGCCTCCTCTCTGTTCCTTCTTTTTTTTTTTTTTTTTTTTTTTATGGGTAAAAATCAAAATTCTCACAAAACATACAAACATTTGTAAAATGATATATAAATATATATGCATATATGTGTATTTGCTTACAAAAATGTTATTTATATATATATATACATATATTTTAAGAGGTGCTTAGATTACCCAAAAAATTACACGGAACCCACTGGGATTCCCATGTTGCCCACCTCCCACACCTCCCACCACATCCCACACAAACATCTCCCACAAGTGTGGCCCACCACCCTCAATGAACTTACACATCCTGGAGCCTTGCCACCAACCATAGACCACAGCTCACACTGTAGACCACACTCTCTCCCACTCAGTTCTGAGTGGTATGTGCTGATTTAAAATGGCCTACATCTGTTGCCACAACAATACTCAGGACAACCTACAACTCCCAAAGAAGCCCCTGTATTTCAACTGCTCATCCCCTCCCTACCCCAAAAGTGTCAAGTGGCCACTGGCTCCACCTCATTGTTATAATTTCTTGCATTGCTAGAATCACCATATGTGAACAAGAGAATACCATCAAGTCCACTCTAGTCCATAGTTCTTCCCCCAATCCTGAGGGGACTGGGATGGTGATGTCCACTCCAACTCCAAGTGAGAGAGGGCTTATATCCCATGGATATGGTGGGTGGGATGATCCTGCCTGCAGATGCAGGCCCTCTCCATTCCCTGGGATGGCCATTGCCCATCTGTTCCTTCTTATGCTGTGTAAAATCAAGCTCTCTTTACCACTCTATCTTCTGATCAAGCCCTGTCACATACAAAAATATGAAGCTTAGTCAGAAAAAGGTATAAATAATTGATAACAATGAACATCTCACACTTTCTGGGATGTTCTTTGCAAGGTATAATGCCTGCTCAAAATAATAGCTATACTAAGTAATTCTTGAATAAATGTTTTTTAAATGAATATATCTACTGAGTGAAGAATAAGTTGATATACTATAGAGGAGTAATTTTGAGAGGTAGCAGACATTTTTAATTGTCTCTAAAATTATACATGTAAGAGCTGCCTACTTGAGCTATATAAAAAGCCAATTTCAACTAAAATCTCTTCTTATAAAGTCTGCCAGGATATATCAAAATGGGGAGGGGGGGCGGGAAATGTGTGGCTAATTTCCTTCACTAATTCTCTAGCTGTGAAGCTGCACTTAGAAAACATAAACATAAAAGGAAGGCTTTACCCCATCTCACGAATGACTCTTCAGCAATATGACTAGAAGCATGATGGATTTATTGCCTATATTCTTTCCTGTTCCAGGTTCCTAGCCAAGTTCTCAGTTAGGCCCAATTATTGTTTGGATGTCATTTGCCTTTAACACTTTTTTTTTTTCAAACAAATCAATTTTATTGAGACATATTAATAAAGCATACAATTTATCCAAAGTGAACAATCAGTGGTTTTGGGTATAATCACATAGTTGTGCATTCATCACTTTGCCCTTAACACTTTTAATAGCACTCTCTTCTGTTTGACCTAAAAGAGCAAAACTAAGTCAGTGTAGCTAATACTTATCAGGAACATGAGGTATAGCAAGACTCAAATGAGTTCATTTCACAGTGGGGCTGAAGAAGAGAGGAGACTGATTGTGGAGCCTGAGGGCTGCATCTTGGCTGGGTGAAGAAGCTGACTGAATGGGCCACAGGCTACAGAGACCCCAATTTTCCTGTCTTCAAGAACAAACTGCTCTCCAAAGGAAAGCAAGACAATTTTGCAACTGCGTGGGTGGCTTTCAAAGTCCCCATCACAGTAGTACCCAAGACAACCACCTGTTATATAAATATCATCTCTACCCCTGCCATCACTCTCTGTCTTCCTTGTTCTGCTTCATTTTTCCTTGTAGCACTTCTCATCTCTTAATGTATTTGCTCATTGTCTATCTCCTCCCATAAGAATGTAAACTTCATAAGAATAGAGACTCTTTTGTTACTGCTCTATACCGCATGCCTATAATAGCTCAATATATATATATTTAGTTGAAATTAATGGAAAGTGCATTACTTATGGCATTGAGAAAATGCCCTGTAATCTTGGGTAAGATCACTCTTACCATCATCACTCTATCACCAGGTGCTTGGCCAACCTGCTCTAGGAGGAAATGTGATCTTTTTATGTACTTGTTAGGAGAAGCTTTGCATAAGGAGACTTTGTTTAGGGGCCCATCTTTACTCATTATGCCACTACTCCCAACTTACCTGTTCCCTGAAATAGACTTTTTCTTTTTAGTACAAATCATGGCTTCTTTTCCCACATTCACTTCTTTTTAAGACTAGGGAGGACAAAACGTAGAGCAGAAAAGATGGCCATAATCAGTAATGGTGCTATCTGACACTGCCCATGTTACCTACCTCCATATTAAATGGACAGATTCCTTATTACCCTCTGAGTTCACGAGTTGTGTGATTTTGTTACATAATCAGGCACCATTCACATCATTCTCAATTATTATACCAAGAATGCATTAATTAAATTATTGGGGGCCCACGAGTGGGTCAGTGGCCATAAACTGTTCCAATGCTCCTATCTCTGGAGTTATTTCAAATAGCTTCCATGAGCCTTGATTTTCTTTCCTCTGAGGTAAAGATGTTATTCTACCAGAAGGTCTCTGAAGGGCTACCCAGTTCTAACATATTAGGACTACATGTCTAGAAATGACACCAGAAAGTCAATAACCATCATCAGCTGAGCAATAGGAGGCTTAACAATATGTTCTGAATGTCCTAATGGGATTCCTTTGAGTATAATCTCTCAGATTTTCATTTTAAATTCACACTCTCTACCTATATCAAATGTCACTGTAGAGCTAATTCATGAGCCTTGGTAAATAAAGTTTGGGCAGCAAGATCTTCAAAAATATTATTTCAATGGAATCATTTTATATGTTAACTTTGAAAATGTCAACAGCAGGGGCCAATTGGAGGAGCTCAGGAGGTGTATGCATTTGCCATTTCAAAGGCTTAGCTGTCCATATAGGGGTAGGAGTAGCCTGCTGTGCTCCATGTTCTGTATAAACATTTTCAGAAATATTTAGCAGATAATAGGGCTCCCACTGGGGCTGTGTGTTCAAAGGCACCACGTTGAGCCACCTACCATGAAAGATGAGGTTGCCAAAGCTGGTTTTTAGATTGGGTACCTGTTTCCTTTATAGGATTTCCAAATCCACAAAGCCAAGGAGAAACAGCAGAAACCCATCTTAAAGAAAAGTTTTTAATGATTGCCAAAAGAAAATAACATAATAGTCAGTGCCTCAGTAATATTCAATAGCCTTCCATCATGCAGCAGGACTGTGAAATAGTCTGACAACTTGAGAATTGAGGGCCAGAATTCACTGCTTGCCAGACTAACACCCATCAATTTGAAAAGCTCTAAAATCCTTCTTGACTTTATGCAAGAAAACTGGGTATGGTTAAAGTGACAGTGATCTTTTTCCTCCTGGCATTTTACATCTGAAGACTTTAGTTTTTAGTCCTGAATTTGACCAGAATTAAATGCAAGCAGACAAAATTAAGACATAATCATTTCAATTGGTTTTATAAGAGGAAAGATAGCATCCAGGTGTTTATCCTCTTTAAATTCTCTGAAAAATGAGAAAAGACATAGACACACAAGTTCTATTGTACTTTGTAAATAATAATGAGCTAACTATGGATTGATTTATTTATATATTATAAAAGTATTTTTGATTGCTTGCAATGTTTGAGAAAGTAATGTCCAAGTTTTAAGGATTTTTAAATGCCTGAGATCAGATTCTTGTCCTCAATAAGCTTGCAAATTAGTACAAAAGAAAGGTAGGTACATAAGTAACCAATAATCAATGCAATAAACACCATCCACGTAAGTAAAGCAAAATGTGCTGTTGGGGTTAAAGGACGGAGTTGCCTACCAACAGTGCAGGAAGACAGTGGACCTTTATTACATCTTTACTACCTCAGTTAAAACCCATACCCAAAAAACCAGTGAAGGTAAATATCCCTGTTCACTCAGGTAACAATAGAGAAAGAAAGGTTTTTCTGCTATGAAACCTCTTCAAATATTTTTTCCCACAGTTTCTTTTTTTAGGAAGTGAAGTCCTTTATTTTTCTCCCCTTCTCCCATGAAACCTTGAATACCACTTTTTAGTCATCTTTAAAGAAAGCCTTTCAAAATGTGTGTTAAATCTGAAAAACCACCAGGGTGTGAGGAAAAGCGTCCTGCTGGAAAGCTTTCTCATTTGCTTGCCTTTTACTGTCCTCTAGTGGGCATGTGCTGCTATGCCATGAAAATCCAACAAATTTAAACAGAACTGTAATCCTCTGAATTGTGTTAAATGAATTCCATCACTCATCTTCCATTCTTCTACCCTGATACTTTTCCCAATAAACCTAGCTTTAATACAAGCTCATAAAATACAAAATACCTTCCATACAAGGAAGTGTAAATAAGAAACCTCCCCCAATAGTGCAGTGAAAAAGAAAAAAAAATCTGATTTCACAATTATCTGAAACAAAACAATGATCTTTAATGGCAATTACTAGAGCAGGGAGTCTCATGAAATTGCAATCACAAACTGTAATGAAAAAAATTCTTTTTTAAGAAAAAACACCTAATTATGCTACCCGTGGTATCTCTCCCCAAAGAAAATTACATTCAGTCCAAGTTTTAGTTTCAGAGTTCATTGCTAAACAGAAAATGCTCCCTGTGATTTGTGAGGCAATTGGAAGGAGAAAACTCCCTCATCTATACCCACTAGACACCAAGGCCTTTGTTCCTAAATACCATTTCTCCTGAACTGCTTTCCATAAAAGCAAAATAAACTTGATGTATAAAGGCATTAATAGATCTGATTACATTTGTATTGCAAACTGCTGGGCCATTGTGTCAACAAGGGTATTCTAAATGTTAATAGTTGGACTGTTCAATGCTCAACAGATTGGAAGCTGAGACAAGACAACAAATTGTGCAAGTCTGTACAATAACACTTGGAACCCAAAAACAGATGGAGTCTTAAAATAATGATAATTAATACAATAATTTAAATAAACTGGATGAAGGAAAAGAGGAATATATGTGAGAATCAAGGGGATTGGGCTGACCAAAGGATAGAAAAATAAATCTACAGTGATGAGATTGGGACCACGTCTTGTAGGACCAGTGGGTTCCAGATGACATCAAAATCTAGTCCATGCCTGTCGTGTTGGAAGGATGTTCTTCTTATGCAATATCACATATCAAATTCTTTAAATTTCTCCCCCCACCTCTCTCTCTTTCAGTGCCTGGTACTTTAATGTACCAATGGTCCCAGCATGGAATGAGGCTTTCCTTCAGACAGTCTTCATTACAACTCAATAAATTCTTGATAGAAAAGAAAGGCTTTTGGTATATCAAGAATTAATTAAAAACTCAAGAGAGTTTTCCCTAGGAATTTTGTTATTGTTCAAAAAAGCTGACAACAACCTTTTTCTGTCTTAGGTTAGGTGTTGTTCCACTTCCAGAGATATAAAATAGATATAACAATAGATTAAATAGAAATAAAGTATAGATAAATGTCCCCAAATAAAATCATCATATAACATTTATAAGTATAATTTTTAGCCTATTATTAAAATTTCACTGTACTTGCATCAGTTTTGAACTCCAAATGGAAAAACTACATTTAACTAGCAGTGTTAGCCAATCAAACCTGAGAAAGCCTTTGCAAAGCTCTTAGGTCCCAGAGATACTCATGGTTCAAGAAATCATTGAGCAATTATGGTTCATTGTGTTGAATGGAGGGCAGTTTGGTGAATGACTTAGAAATTAGGAAACCAGGAGCCAGTCATCTTTATTGGTTGACGTTTCCCCATGTATAAGTTAGGTTTGTTTTTTTTTTTTTTTTTTTTAAGTGTTCTCTGACTGATAAAAAAAAAAAATTACATGAATTCAAAATGCTGCACACCTGTTCACTGAATACAAGCACGTCTGGGAAATGTAGCCCCTGGCTGGACAGCAGTTTCCCAGCAACAATTCTAACACCATGGAAGGAAGAACATGAATCTTTAGTAGACAGTCAATTGTCTCTGTTCCTCATTTTTCAGAGTTTGGAGTTAATGGAACACACAAGCTTATCTTAGCACTAGAAAATATTGAATATAAGGCATCGTCCAACCCTAAAGCAGCTATCCCAAACAAAATTTTGTTTTGCAGAACCAAATATTTAACGTTTCCAAACTGCAATGGTATCTGACCAAATCTCCCTAGTTAGACCTCTTCAGGCTGTCCATCAACCCGGATAGCTGTCCAGACTCCATCATCTGTGAACTTAAACTCAACTCATGGACAACTCCTAGCAGGAGGTTAATTTTGGCTCTGTACATTTACCATTTCTGAGGAGAAATCCATCTATGCACAAGCTTTTAATTTCCATTTCCCTCTTAAAGTCTGTGTTTCTGACACTTAAGACTGAATAAAGCGTAGATTATTGATAGAGCATGCACAGTGTCTTATGAACCAACTTTTTAATCTTGTGCCTCAGAGTCTATTCCCAATGTTACTTTCCATGGAATTATTCGGGATGGGGGGAGAGATCTGCCTCCTGAGGAATGAATTCTCTCTCTGGGATAATTAAGCAATACAGAACCCCTTGGAGACTACCAGGTGTTGAGTAACTCCTAGACCTATGGCCAGGCCACATGAATTCAAGGTGACCCTCTCTATACTTCCCTTCTTTGTGGTGACTACTAGTGTACTTTGGGGTAGCTCACCTAGCATTACCTTCTTAGGCCTGGTATCATTCATGATTTGTAATAAAGGTGAGCAGCAAATGTTGTTTTGTCCAACAATATCCAAAACACTCCTAAAGACTCTTGTTCTGTGTCTCAGATGCCCTGCTTGAGCCAAATCTAACCTCCTAAAAGCTTAGTCCTAGTTCTTCCCTTGAAACTCTTCAGAACAAATCTGTTCCCTCTTTCCTGTGATATATTGCTTCAAATATTTGAACAACTCTAGTTCTTTTGGTGATTTCTGATATGACATGTTGTCAAATTCTTTGCCCATCTTTGACTCGCTCTCTTTGGAACAAGTACTAATTTGTGTTTCTCCAAAAGTATGATCCTGAAATCTTAATGTGATAGTCTAGATAAGGAATAAGTAAAGGAAAACAGTCTACTCTCTCATTTCATAGCATAGATTTCTGTAATTCCTGACTTTGCTTAAATTGGAATTTTTTAACCATTGTACAAATAAAGTTTATGGTTGATTAAAATTTTGAGATTCTTTTCAGAAATTCTGGTGTACATATCCGCAATGCTTATGTTTTCAGAGACTGTAGGGACTTTGATCCAAGTTCTGAAAATCTAGGCGTTTTACCACTTACTAACCTGGATTACTTGCTGTGATGGTTAAATTTATGTGTCAACTTGGCTAGGTTAACATTGGCCTAGTTGTTACTGTAGAGGTATATCATGGATGGGATTTGCATCCACAAGCAGTTGACTTTAAGTAAAGGAGATTAGCCACAGCACTGTAAGTAGGCCTCCTCTAATCAGTTGGATGTCTTAAAAGTAAGAACTGAGCATTTCAAGATTCAGAAGAAAATTCTTCCCATAGACTACACCCTCCATTACTCCCTGGCTTCCTCTATAGACTCTGACTACAGGCTTCCACATTATTCCCAGAATTTCCAGCCTTGAACCAGCCATATGGAATTCAGACTTGTCAGGCCCCACAATTACATGAATCAATTCCTCACAATAAATCCCTTTATATGTATCCTGTTGGCTCTGTTTCCCTGAAGAACTATGACTAATATACTTGCATAACTTTCTGAATCTCTGTTTCTTCATCTTTAAGTGGTATAATTGTTCCTCCATTTTCAGGGACATTGTGAAATGAAGGAACTAGCATTGGTATTGCATTACTAGAATGTAAGTATTATTACTAGAGTGTATAAATTTTCTATCTTAGTTGACTGGTTGCTAAAATAAATACTATACAATGGGATGGCTTAGCCAACAGGAATTAGTTCACAGTTTTGAGACTGGGAGAAGTCCACAATAAAGGCCTCAGCAAGGCAATGCTTGCTCTCCAAAGACTGTGGCACCTAAGGCTGGCTGCTGGTAATCTTTGGTCCTTGGCTTTTCTGTCACACAGAGATGTCTTCTTTCTCCTCCAGGTCCCATTGACTTCTAGCTTCTTCCCATGGCTTTCTCGCTCTATGTCTGAATTTCATTCTGCTGATAAAGGATTCCAGTAATCTGGATGAAAGCCCAACCTGATTCAGCTGGGCCATACTTTAACTGAAGTAACATCTTCAAGATATCCTATGTACAATGGGTCCACACCCACCAGAATGCAGACCAAGACCAAGAACATGTCCATCCTGGGGTACATAATTCAATCCACCTCAATCCCTAACATCTAGAATAGTTTCTGGCACATAGTAGGTACTTAATTAATACCTGTTTAACAAATAAAATAAAATAAACTGATCATTAGCTTTATCCTTCTCCTACATCTCTTAAATTTCATCTTGCGGACAGACCTTAAACCATTTTACCTGTGAATGTTTGGTACTCTCTACTGTTTGGAAAGCTGGGCACAAACATGGAGTGTGCCTTATTTCTTTCATATTCTTGCAACATCCTAGGCCAACACATGAAATGGCTCTTCAATAAATTCTTGTCAAATGCATGACTCAGATGACTGACCTCCTTCCCACAATCCCCAATAAACTCTTTCCTAATATTTTCTTTAGCTATTTTAAGCAGGGATTAAATCCAAATTATTCCTACATTCCCAAAGAAGTCCATAGACTTATATAAATAGTTGATCAGGAAGTCCTACCTGAGGATGTTGTTAATGTGGGAAAATGTGGGAGGTATGGGGAGCGGAACACATGGGAATCCCCTGTATTTTTATGTGACATTTGTATAATCTAAGTATCTTAAATATAAAATAAAATAAGACGTCCTTCATGAATGGACTTGAAAAAAAAATGGAACTGAATGTTCTCCTTGCCAAAGGAAGGCAAAAACCACTGTAAAAAGCTGCTGTCTTTGATTTAAATGATAGGCCTATAGGCTCAATGAAAGTAAAACTTGTATTAAGGTAGCTATTCACATCAATTCTTTGTGTAGGGTAGATCTTCATATTGCATCCAGATTGTTTTCCTAGTATTTCCAGTATAGAACCTGCGGATTGTTTTAATTGCAAATAGATTGGTTTCCATAACATAGAGCATTGGTTGACTATTTATAGAAGACTCACTGCCAGGATAAACATTGCTGTATGTTACAGTAGAGCTGTATGGAAAGAACATAAAAATAATTTTGACATACCATTATTCCTATGTTTTAAATTCTCTTTTGCTTCCATTAATTCTTGTTCTATATCTGTTTTTAAATTCTCTTTTGCTTCCATTAATTCCTGTTTCACAATCCCTGCTGTTGCTTCTCCTTATCATGTCCTACAACAGAGCAAGCTCATCAAATATATCCCCATCTCCTAACCTTTTGTAGCCCTTGCTTTCCTCCTTCCCCCATATATTTGCCTGGATGTTGAGTTGTCTCTGTGTTGCTGATCAGTGGCTAATTTCCTTTTTATCAAGAATAAAGAACCCCTTAATTACCTCCTGCAATACAACTGGCATAATCCTGACACTATCACATCACATTGAACAGGAGGCCCATTAATAAACATGCAGTGCTGTGAAGAATTTCACTGATCCCTCTCCAGGTCATTAAATCTATACATGCTTGATGGGTAATAAAAGAGAAATGTGGAATATAATGGCAGCTGTAAGAGCTTCCAGTCTCCTAGTCCATTTTAACCACAAGAAAAGACAGGAAATGATCCATGTATTTTTAATATGTATATATTCTACTCATTATTACTAATTTTGAATGCCTATGCATATTTCACAGGCAACTAGTTCATAAATAAAATTCAGGCTGAGACTTTAGCTTTAAATTCAAGTAAGAACATGGAATCAAGTTTGATTAAACAAGGAATGGTGCGTTCTAGGTGAAAAGTTTTTGAGTGTGGATTACTTGGAGGGCAGGTGCTAATCAAAACACACTTCTATTTTGTCACCTTTTGTGGTATATATAAAGGGTGTTAACAAGTGTTGAGAAGATATTAAGCAAAGTAAGATTCATATTCCAAAAACAAATTATCAAACCAATAAAGATAAAACAGGTTTATAAGTTCATTCTTTAAAACTAAAATCAAAGTAATGCTTCTTATCATATGACAGGTCAAAAATTACTTTAGGCATTTTATTTCTATTTCTTAGATCACAGGTAAAGTCAAACATAAACTGTACATCATAAAACAAAATGTTTAAAATACCTGATGTTTAAAAATCAGCAAATTCCATCGTAAGCCTACAATGGTGGTCAACATTAAACCAAAACAGATAAAAATACTGCAGGTAAACCCTTGCAGTTGTGATTTCATATACTCTTGAGCAATACCAAAATTCCATGACTTACATTAATTTTTAATTTTGCTGAGACTGAATTTGAATTATCCCACCAACCCTCCCCCCATGAGTCTGACAAGGTGGAATAAATTACATAACTAGGGAACTTACCTGGCTACTCAGCTGTTCATTTTCTCATCCCCCATTTTTTTGTCCTCTTCTCCCATTTGCAGTAACTCTCATTAAATGATTAAAAGAAAAATAACTTGTTAGGAATTGGAAAAGCAGCGTATGGCTTAGATGAAATCTGACACTGAAGAGAAAGCCAAATGATAAAGCTAGTAAGAGAGTGTTGAGAAAGACGAGAATGTTTGCCTAAGAATCTCAATAATGCTGAGTTATGCTTAATCTGAGTTAAGTCTTAAATTTGGCATTAAAGTACCCACTCCAGGCTTTATTTAAAAATCCAAAAGAGTGACACTAACACTATTTCAGGGAAAGCTTGAACTATTAGTAGAGCAAAGGTGATTTATCAAGGTTAAAGAGTGTGATGGAGGTCCCACAAGCAGCCACTGGAGCCAGTTTGCCTGGATTAGTTCCTGACTCCATCACTTAGTTGTCAGGCTGGCTTACTGCCTTGACCAAGTGACATAGCTTCTTTGATAAGAGGCATATCTAAAAGCATGTGACTCTGGTTCACTGAACTGCAGCTTCCCATTTCAAGGAAATTTTAACAGATATTATCTATGCCCTACCCATATTCCCTCAACTTACCCCAGGAGATGTGATGGATAGTTCCACCACACCTAGGACTAAGGCTTCCTACCTGAAGCTCCTTTCTCTCTGTCTGAGGCTTCCTCTGGTCACAGGACCTTGATCAGCCAGGAAATGCTCAGGAGCAATTCTCAACTAATGAAGAACAGAATATCATGGATAAATGGGCTAGCTTCCTCTCTCGTCAGTGAAACAATTCTGATAGGTGTTTTAAACAGTCTCTTAGAAGGGCCCCTGTAGGACTGAAGCCAAAATAACACCTGCTCATTACATCAATTGGCTTTCCTCCCTTCCCTGTCTTACCTCTCCCCGACTCCCTCACTAGGCTTCCCAAGATTTCTCCCCAAATAAAATACTTGCACCCAGTTCCTTGCCTTGGGGTCTGCCTTCATAAGAAATTAATCTAAGACACAACTAAAGAATACAAGTCTCCCATCTTTGGGAAATTCCATCCTCTTTAACACCCGCAGTGCATTATTTTCAGCGAGAGGCTAATGGTCAATACCAAGATGTTATAGTTCCCAAAAAGGTGAGCTTTACATTTACTCCTTGATCTTATTTATGTGATTAAATCACAAATCTATCCCTCTAGATAAAAAGAGTCCCTGTAGGGAGTCTAAACTGAACCTAACCAAAGGGTTAACCATAAAATTTGTTTTTTCATTGTCCCCTTTTCCTAGATCAGGGACTGAAAAATGTGATTAAAAAAACTCCAATCTTTTCTCTTTCTATATCTTATGAGGGGTATGAATTGGGAATAACATGTGGGAATCAGGAGTTCAGCCATTATGTATGTATTTTAAGGTATTCACTGGCCCAGATGTTCCATCTCTCTAAACTTATAAACAAGATCCTTATCTCTAAAACAGGGAAAATATTGGTACCCATGTGAAAGAATTGATGTGAGGATTAAATGTAGGTATGTACTGACAGTATGGGCAATGAGAAAGCTTTCAATAGATGCTACCTATGTTATTAATATTATTATCAAAAGTAAGAAATGGGATTTGAAGGGATTATTTAATCATTTCAATTATTCTTGTTATATTTTTGGCAAAAATTGCCACACTGCTTCAATCATAAGACATAAATTTCTTCATGTTATAATGTTTCTGAAGTCTGGATAAAATCATGCATTCATTGCATATGTTTAATATACTGAAATGGTTTTATGCTGTTTTTCTGAAGCTTTTGTAAATTGATAGTTCATCTTATAATCAATAGCATCTTAAAACTGAATAAACATGGTATATGCCATTACTACAGTTGAAATACTGGGAATCCAAGAATATCTTGAAATATGTCACTAATGAACGTAAGGTTCCTACTGCTCTTGAGGGATGATTGTGTTATCAATATAATAAATAAAAGAATTCACACACCACGAGGCAGATTCTCTGTGGATATTAGCCTATAGTTATACATAAATTGCAGTAAATGCATTATTTTATAACCTATGTGGAAAAATACTTATTTGGCACATAAGCAGAAGCACATGTTTAAATGAAATCTAGAGCTCACAATCTCCCCATCAATAGTTTATTCTGCAAGTGATAAGGTAGGATTCTTTCAAATTTAATAAATTTTGATGTAATTTTTAATAAGCCATTGTTGTTTTACATCTGATTTTATTAATAATTGATGAAGAACCTGAGCAAATGAGCTACTTGAAAAAACTGACTTGTTTTTTCTATTTAAATACCTGTGAGAACATGGACAGCTAGTCTTTGACAAAACTCAAGGATCTATGCTTACTTTGGAAAACTTCAAAGAAAATTCTTTCAGCAGGACCACTTTGTTTGAGATTCATTTGTGAATCCCAGAAGATCATGTTCTTAGAACTAATCCACTTCTGTGGGTGTGGGGTCCTTTAATTGGACTGTGTCCATAAGGCATGACCCAGGTTGGGTCTCCACTCTCTTGCAGAAGTCAGGGAAAGACAGTCACCATTTTGACCCTTCCACATGAGAGGGGTGCCGAGAGAAGCCTTGAAAGGCTGAGAGAGGTTCTGGAGGCCTGAGGTTGGAGTCAGCAGAGCACAGACACAGAAGGAGGCTCCCGGGGTGCCTGGGACCACAGAGCAGCTCAAGATCGAAGAGATGAGCCATACACCTGCTCGCCCACAGCTGAGCTTGAGGAGAGGGTGACCCTGGAGAGGAAGGCAGAAACCGGAGCAGAGATCAGCTGCCATCTTGCCTTGCCCTGTGGCAGAATGCCAGGATCACCAGTGGCCGACTTTGGTGAAAAAGCATCTCTGATGATGCCTTGATTTGGACATTTTCACAACCTCAGAACTGTAGCTTTTACCCTAAAAAACCTCCCATTATAAAAGCCAACCCATATCTGGTACATTTCATTGGCAGCCTTTGGCAAACTAAGAACATCACATAGGAAACAGACCAAATTCTAATTTTGCAAATGTAATTAGAAAGTTAGTCTCTAAAGATAAGCAGTGAACCTGATATGACAACTTTTGACCTATCTCTTTCTGATGGCAACAGAATACATAGCCATCACTTTTATTAACGAATCAGTTTTATTGATACATACTAATAAATAAATCATCCAAAATGTACAATTAATGGTATTCAGTATAATCATATGGTTGTGCATTCATCACTTCAATCATTTTCAGGCATTTTCATTATTTCAATAATAAAAATAATAAAATAAATGAACAAACAAACCATAAAACCTCATCACCTCTCAGTCTCTCTATGCTTCTTCTGCCATACATAACTGCTACTCTGTTTCTGTCTCTCTAGTTTAGTTGTATTTCTATTTTGTAAAAACAGTCTTATATATGTAATATCTCCCATATTTGTATTTTACATGAGATTTCACTATGTTATACAGTCCCATGTTACATTTTTAGCTTTCCTTCTAGTAATATACATGACCTTAGACTTACACTTTCAACCACTGTCATACTCATATAATAGCTCTTCTCCTTACAAACGCTATCATGTGCCTTCACCATTTCTATTCATTTCCAAAGATTTACAAACAACTTTTTTTACCAGTTCTGCACAGACTAACCCTCAGCTTTTCATTCTTTACCCTCATTCCATTTTCTGGTGACCTATATTCTAATTACTAACTCCATGAGTTTACACAATATATTTAGCTCATAAAAGTGCAATCACACAGTATTTGTCCTTTTGTACCTGGCTTGTTTCACTCAACATAATGTTTTCCAGGTTCATCCATGTTGTCATATGTTTTGCAACTTTATTTCTTCTTACTGCTGCATAATAGTCCATCATGTGTATACACCACAAATTGTTTATCCATTCATCAGTTGATGGACACCTGGGTTGTTTCCAACTTTTGGCTATCATGAATAATGCTGCCATACACATCAGTGTGCAGATGTCTGTATCTTTGGTCTCAGTTTTTCTGGGTATGGTCCTAGCAATGCTATTGCCAGTCCCCATGGCAAGTCTATCTTCAACTTCCTTAGGAACTGCCAAACAGTCCTCCGCAGTGGCTGTACCTTTCTATATTCCCAACAGTGAATAAGTGTTCCTATCTCTCCACATCTTCTCCAATATTTAACAGTTTTCTGACTTCTTAACAGTGGCCATTGTAGTAGGTGTGAAGAGATATCTCATTGTAGTTTTGATTTGCATTTCCCTAATCATAAGTGATGTTGAACATTTTTCATGTGCTTTTTCACCATTTGTATTTATTCTTTGGACAATTTTCAAGTCTTTTGCCCATTTTTCAATTGGGTAGTTTATTTTTATTGTCTTTTTATTACTTAGTTGTATGTTTTCTTTATATATCATAGATATTAAACCCTTATCAGATATATGATTGCAAAATATTTTCTCCCATTGAGTTGACTGCCTTTTCACCCTTTTGACAAAGTCCTTTGAGGTACAAAGGTGTTGAATTTTGAGGAAGTCCATTTTATCTTTTTTTTTTTTTTTTTCATTGTTCATGCTTTGGATGTAAGGTTTAAGAAACTACCACCTACCACAAGATATTGAAGATGTTTTCCTACATTTTCTCTAGGAATCTTATGGTTCTAGCTTTTATATTTAGTCCTTGATATTTGTGAAAGATGTGAGATAGGGGTCCTCTTTCTTTCTATTGGAAATGACTATCCAGTTTTCCCAGCACCATTTGTTGAATAGACTCTTCTGGCCCAGCTGGGAGAGCTTGACAGCCTTGTCAAAAATCACTTGACTGTAGATGTGCAGGTGCATTTCTGAGTTCTCGATTTGGTTCCATTGGTCAATCTGTCTGTCTTTATGCCAGTACCATGCTGTTTTTACCACTATCATTAATAATATGCTTTGAAGTCAGGAAGTGATTGCCCTCCAACTTTGTTCTTCTTTTAATTTTAAGACATTTTCGGCTATTCGAGGCCCCTTACCTTTCCAAATAAATTTGATAATTGGCTTTTCGATTTCTGCAAAAAAAGCTGTTGGGATTTTTATTGGGATTGTGTTGAATCTGTAAGTCAGTTTGGGTAGAATTGACATCATAATGCTATTTAGTCTTCCAATTCATGAGCACAGCATGTCCTTCCATTTATTTGTCTTCTTCAGTTTCTTTTAGCAATGTTCTACAGTTTCCTGAATACAGGTCCTTTATGTTCTTGGTTAAGTTTATTCCAAAATATTTGATTCTTTAAGTCACATAGTCTTCGATTTTAACATCAAATTAAACTCTGGAACCAAACTGCCTTAGTTTGAATTCTGATTCTGCCACTCACGTAGCTACATGACCTTGGGAAAATTATTCAGCATCTCTGTGCCTCAGTTTATTCCTCTAAAAAATAATACAAATATATTATTTATCTCATAGGGTTGAAATAGAATAAGTCAATATATGTTAGTGCTTACTCCTGTGTCTGGCGCATTCAAAGCACTAGGTGTTTTCTATTGTTAAGTATATAGATGTTTTGTTCCTTTAGATATTTCTTCAATCAATATCCGTTTGCTTTTGGAGTTTACCTGTTTTTAAATTAGTAATCATTAGATCATGTTTATTCTCTAAAATAATAAAGAAGTAATTCTTCGGGAAAATAGTACATATGGCAAAGTCATATCTTGAAGTATTAATCTTATTGTTTTCTGTGTATTTCCCTCCTCCCTCTCTTTAATTCAGTCAAAAGGTTATTTTTTCTCCCCAAACACACTAATGTAGAAATAGAGATTCAAATAAAGCTTTAGTCCATGTGCCAGAGAAAGATTCTGGATGCCATACAGATGGCCTCCTAAACACTAAGGCAGAAGGGGAAAAGAGAAAGGAGAGCGGTTCAGAAAGAAAATGAAGGGAGATCTAGAGTGATGCGAAGTTCAAAGTGGGAGGAAGGCTGAGAATCTTCCATTATAAATAAACAAAGAGCAAAATGGAAAGGGCTCTGTAGATGGCCTGTCCTCCAGCATTAAGTGTCTCATAGGATTAATACTAGTCTTATATAAAGTTACAACTTTCAAGATGAAAAAGCATTACAGTCATCATAAATGGTTTGTTAATAGCTGTAAGAAACTATAGATGTTTTCATAAATAGCAAATTGCAATTAGAACAGTAAACTATGTTGAAATCATTGTAAGAGAAGCCAAAACATCTGAGCAATATTTAACTGCAGTGGTGAGTTAAGTATAGCTCCGTATTTAAAAGCATCAAATGAAAAAATAATTTGTAAATAATTGTAGCTGAAATTTTCCCAGAGCTTTCTATGTGTCATGCTTTTTATGTATATTGCTTTCCAGTTAATTCCCACAGCTCTATGAAATAAATACCATTATTTGCCTTATTTTGCTAGTAAGAAAACTGAGGCAGTACTGATTAAGTTTCATGGGCTTGATTTGTACTGCCTCAGTTTCAATTATGGCTCTACCACTTACTAACTGTGTCATCTTGGACAAGTTATTTATCTGTACTCCAACTTTCTCATTGTGACTGCCTTACAGCATTGTTATTCAAGATAAAATTAGACAAAATGGTGAAACAAACGAATTCCTAGCACATTTTAAATATTCAGGGGACGTTTGATATTTACTATTAGAAAAGTTAGGTAATATTTGTAACGTCACAAAAACAGCAAGTTGCTGGACTAGAACTGGGATGTGGGTCCATTCCATTCAAACACCTATGCTTTTAATCCCTACATTTTAAGGTATTGTTTATTGAACAACTGATGAGCTTAGACTAAACAATTTCTAAGACTCTCGAAAGTCTATTCTTCTTCAAAGATCTCAAGGTAGTTTCAATTGTTCTCCCACCCCACCTCCCAAAAACATGTGTGGACAAGAGGAGAAGGTATAAGGTGTTTTTTTTTGTTTTTTTGGTTTTTTTTTTTCATCATTTATTTATTTTATTTTATTTTATTTTTTAAACAAATCTATTTTATTGGTACATATTAACAAATCATACAATTCATTCAATGTGTACAATAATAGTATGTGGTATGATCTCATAGTTGTGCATTCATCACTTCAATCATTATTAGAATATTTTCATTATTTCAACAATAATAGTAAACAAAAAATGACAAACAATAAACAAGAAAATTCCTCACCTCTCCATCTCTCTGTTTCCATGTTTCCACTTCTTTTTTTTTTTTTTTTTTTATATATATATATATATATAAACATATTTTAAGAGGTGCTTAGATTACCGAAAATACTACACAGAACCCCCTGGGATTCCCATGTTGCCCACCCCCCGCACCTCCCGCCACGTCCCACACAAACATCTCCCACAAGTGTGACCCACCACCCTCTATGGACTTACACATCCTGGGGCCTTGCCACCAACCATAGACCACAGTTCACGTCGTAGACCACACTCTCTCCCACACAGTTCTGAGTGGTGTGTGCTGATTTAAAATGGCCTATATCCGTTGCCACAACGGTACTCAGGACAACCTCCAAATCCCAAAGAAGCCCCTGTATTTCAACTACTCGTCCCCTCCCTGCCCCAAAAGTGTCAAGTGGCCACTGGCTCCACCTCATTGTTATAATTTCTTCCATTGATAGAATCACCATATGTGTACAACAGAATACCATCAAGTCCACTCTAGCCCATAGTTCTCCCCCCAATCCTGAGGGAACTGGGATGGTGATGTCCACTCCACCTCCAAGTGAGAGAGGGCTTATATCCCATGGATATGGTGGGTGGGATGATCCTGCCTGCAGATTCAGGCCCTCTCCATTCCCTGGGATGGCTGTTGCCCATCGTTGTCTCCTCGCCAGGTGACTTGGATGAGTCAATTGAGCTGTAGGGTAGGAGTTGCAGCTCCACTGAGATTGAACGCACACCTGGCACATAGGTAGGCCAGAGGTTCCAGTCTCTGGAAGTATACCTAAAAACTTTTGCATCACATATAGGTTTGAATAGAAGGGACTGATGAACCCTGTGCAGGGGGCACTTATTTGAGTCCAATTCTGTCACTCTCAGGAGCACAGATTCCAAAGTAGAGCCCACTGATAAGGCATCAGTCTCTGGGGCTATCTCCACTTATATAGGACCTGGGTGTCTCCAGAGCTCTCAGGAGCCCCTCTGTGTGGGGTGATAGGCACTTAGATGTTCTATGAGCTCCTACTGAGGTGTGCATAAGAGTTACCTCTGGGATGACCTCCCGACTCTCTCTGAAGTCTCTTAGCCACTTGAACTCATTTGTCTTTACCTTTCCCCCCTTTTATTCAAGGTCTTTTTCCAGTTGTGTTGCCAGTTGGCACTTGGTATTAATCCCTCGTTGCCAGGGAGGCATTATCCCCGGGAGTCATGCCCCACATTGGGGGGAAGGTAGTGCAATCATACACTGAGTCTGGCTTAGAGAGAGTCCACATTTGAGCAACAAGGAGGCTCTCAGGTGGCAACCCTTAGGCACCCCACAACTGCAGGCTAAGTCTCAGTTAAAAGAGTAAAGACTCACAAGAGTAGTCATCAATAAAAAGAACACATCAGTGGGTCATCCTCTTTTGACAGACACTGTCCCTGTGCTCAGGGACTATTGCTGCTCCCTTGGAGACTGTGGCAGAGCTCTCCAGGCTAGGAATTCAGATTCCCTCATTTATTGTGTGATTGTCCACCCATCGTGACCATGCCCCATCTTTTGATCTTTAGAACAATTTTGTATATCTTCATGTATATTCGGATGAACTAATTCCCATGAATCCCCCCTCCCAGACACCCCCCACCAATAATCCCCTGCAGTACCCATTGTAACCCTTCTGTGATGCAAATCCTCCATTAACATGTAGTCCATAAAATAATCAAATACATTTACTACAAAAAAGAAACAACTATGATAAGCTCACATGCAAGAGAATTCAGCTTCTAGCTACTGTGAGGTGTCATCTCCTCCACGATGACTTCTTCTGCTTCCTCTGGCTCTGGCATACTGGATTTCCCTCTATGCTTTTATTTTAAAACAGCCCTACCAAGATATGATCCTAATACCATACATTTCACCCATTTTAAGTATATAGTTAAACATATTTAGTCTATTCACTAAGTTATACAATCATCACTACAATTTCATTTTAGAACATTTTCACTTACCAAACATGAAACTCCATACCCATTATCAGTCAATACCTATTCCCCCACACTTCTCAGCCCCTAGCAACCATTAATCTAATTTCAATCTCTAGCTTGCCTATTTTGGACATTTCATAGAAATAGAATCAAACAATATGTGGTCTTTTGTGGCCAACTTCTTTCACTTAGCATGTTTTCAAGGTTCATCCATATTATAACACACTTTTCTTTTTATTGCCAAATAATATTCCATTGTATGCATATACCACATTTTAATTATCCATTCCTCAGTGGATGGACCTTTAGGTTGATTCCACTTGTTGGTGCTAATGCTGCTATTAAATTCATGTACAAATTTTCATGTGCACATATATTTTCATTTCTCTGGGATAGATACCTACAAGTGGAATTACTGGTAGGTAATTCAATGATTAAAATTTTGAGGAATGGACAAAATGTTTTCCAAAGCAACTGCACCATTTTACATTCCCACTAGAAATGTCTGACTGTTCCAATTTTTCCACATCCTTGCAAAACTTATTATTGTCTGTCTTTTTATTATAAATGTCCTATAGAGTGTGAAGTGATATCTCATTGTGGAGTTGATTTGCATTTCCCTGATGGCTAATGATGTTAAGCATAGTGTGCTTATTATTGGCTATTTGTACATCTCCTTTGGAGAACTGTCTACTGGGTTATTTGACCTTTCATTATTGAATTGTAGGAGTTCTTAATATATTCTAGATACAAGTCCCTTATTAGATTTGTGATTTACAAATATTTTATCCTACTCTGTGGGTTGTTTTTCTAATTTTGTTGATGATGTCCTTTGAAGAATAAAAGTTTTTCATTTTAGTGATGTCCACTTTATCTGTTTGTTCTTTTGTCACTTGTGCTTTTACCTAAACGAAGGTCACAAAGTTTTATAGTTTTAGCTCTCACATTTAGTTCTATGATCTATTTAAGTTAATTTTTGTGTATAGCATGAGGTAGACTTTGAAATTCATTTTTTTATATATAGATATCCAATTGTCCTAGCATCATTTGTTGAAAAGACTATTCTTTCCCCAATTCATTTGTCTTGACACACTTCTCAAAAATCAATTGACATTATATGTATGAGTTTATATCTGGACTCTCCTTTCCATTGATCCATATCTCTACTCTTATGACAGTATCACAGTGTCTTGGTTACTTTGGTTTTCTGATAAGGTTTGAAATCAGAAAGTATAAATCCTATTCTTGTCAAAATTGTTTGGCTGTTCTGGGTCCCTTGCATTTCCATATGAATTTTAGGATCATCTTGTCAATTTGTGTAAAAAAAAAAAAATCTTGGATTTATATCAAGATTGTGTTGAATCTAAATATCAATTTGGAAAGTATTGCCGTTTTGACAATATCATCTCCCAATCCAAGAATATATAATATCTTTCTATTGTTTTATATCTTTAATTTCTTTCTACAGTATTTGTAGCTTTCAGTGTACAAGACCTTTTCTTTTTTTATTAAATTTATACCTAATTATTTTATTCTTTTGATGCTGTTGTAAATATAATTGCTTTTTAAATTCATTTTCAGAATGTTCATGGCTAGTATGAGGATCTTTTATCCTACAACCTTATTAAAATTGATTATTAGTTCCAATAGTTTGTTAGCAGATTTCATAGAATTTTCTATACACAAGATCATGTCATCCAAGAATAAAGATAGTTTTACTCTTCCTTTTCTATCTAAATGACTTTTATTTCTTTTTCCCACCTAATTGCCCTGGTTAGAACCTACAGTACAATATTGATAAGTGGTGAGAGGGGACATTCTGGTTTTCTTCCTGATCTTAGGGGGGACCATTTTCCATCTTTCACCATTAAGTATGATATTAGCTATATGTTTCATAAATGCCCTTTATCAGTTTTAGGAAGTTCCCTTCTCTTTCTAGTTTTTGAGCATTTTTATTATGAAAAGATGATGGAAATTGTCAGATACTTTTTCTGCATCTATTGAACAGTCATATGGGTTTGGTCTTCTCTATTCTGTTGATATAGCATATTACTTTAATTAATTTTGGGGTGTTAAAACAACCTTGCATTCCAAGGATAAATCATACTGGATCACGGTATACAATCTTTTGTTTACATTGCTGAATTCAGTTTGCTAGTATTTTGTTGTGGATTTTTGTTTTTATATTCATAAGGGATATTGATCAGCAGTTTTATTTTTTATGATGTCTTTGCCTCATTCTGTTCAGGGTACTATTGGGCTCATAGAATGAATTAGGAAGTCTTTGCTTCTCTTAGATTTTTTTTGAAGAGATTGTGAAGGAATGCTATTAATTCATTTATTGAATGTTTGTTACAGTTCACTAGTAAAACAGTCTGGGCCTGTTATATCTTCCTGATGGATTAATGCTTTTATAATTATGAAATTCTCTCTTTATCTCTAATGACAGACTTTGTTTTAAAGCCTATTTTGTCTGATATTAGTATAGTGTAGTCACTCTAGCTCTTTTATGGGTGTTTTTTGCATAATACATTTTTTCCATCCTTTTACTTTCAACTGTTTGTATTATTGAAACTAACATGTGTCTCCTATAGACAGTACATAGTTGGATCTCACTTTTTTGTCCAATCTGACAATATCTGTCTTTTGATTGGATTGTCTAATCCATATTTATTTAATGTTATTATTCATATGGTTGGATTTACATCTGCCATTTTGCTTTTTACTTTCTATATGTCTCAGTCTTCTTCCTTTATTGCCTTCTTTTTTTATGTGAATATCTTCAAATGTACCATTTTAGTTCCTGTAATGAGGTTAATTCTATTTTTTAAGTTATTTCCTTAGTGATAGCTTTAGGGTTTACAATATACATCTTAATTTATCAGACTGTATTTCAGAGTCATACTAACTTAGTTCAAGAAAATATAGAAACTTTACTCCTATACATCTTCATTCCCTCACCTCCACCACCACGTTTTTGAGCTCTTGCGGTAATACGCATTGCATGTGTGTATATGTGTGTATTAAAAACTCAACAATACTTTGTTATACTTATTACTTTATATAATATCATGTCTTTCAGAGAAACTGAGAAGAGAAAGAAAAGCAAGAATATATAATAGAGTTTGTTTTATTAACCTTTTTACTTACCTTTTCCTGTTCTCTTCATTTCTTCCTGTGAATTTGCATTACCATTTCCTTATTCCATTTCAGCGTTGTTCCAACATACCTACTTTATGCTGTTATTGTCTAATATATTTTTACCTATATTACATTTCTATGTGTTATAGGCCCAACAATATAATTATATACATACGTTTTATGTAATTCTTTTAAAATCAGTTAAGATAAGAAAGGAGAAGATACATGGACTTATAATGTCTTTTTGGTAATTCCATACATTTTCTTTCTATCCTTGGCTTTCAAAATTTTGAGTACCAAGTGTCTGGGTCTGGATCTCTTTTCATTTATTCTACTTGGAATTCACTGAGTTTCTTCCATTAGAGATTGTTTTAACCAAATGTGGACATTTTTTTCTCATTGTTTTTTTCTCTTTCTCTCTCTCCTCTACTTGTGATATTCCTGTTATTCATATTTTGGTGCGCTCAGTGGTATCCCACATTTCTCTGAGGCGCTGATCAATTTTTTTTTCTTTCCCTTATCTCTTTGTTATTCAGATTTCATAGTCTCTACTGATGTATTTTCAAATTTGCTGTTTTTCTCTTCTGCCAATTCAAAAGAATGGCTGAGCCCTTCCAGTGATTTTTTTTATTATTATTTTAATTATTGTACTTTTCCACTCTGGAATTTAACTTGCTTCTTTTTTATAATTTCTTTTTCTTTATTGATATTCTCTATTTGATGACACATTGTCATCATACTGTCCTTAAATTCTTTAAATATGGTTTCTGAACCAATCAAGGTTCTGTAGAGAAACAGAACCAACAGCAGATATAAATAAAGATATAGACGATAGTGAGATATTGGTAGATTAATTTTAAGGAATTAGCTCACATGATTGTGAGAGTTGGTAAGTCCAAGATCCATTGGGCAGGTCTGCAGCCTGAAAATTCCAATAAGAGTGATGTTGCAATGCTGAATCTGAAATCCAGAGGGGAATTTAGCAGGGTGAAAATTCCAAGGGGGGTTGATATTCTAGTCTTGAAGCAGAATTTCTTCTTCTTTCTAGAACTCTCAGTTATTTGCTCGTAAGACCTCCAAATCATTGCATAAGGCCCATCCATCTTATTGAAGGTAATCTTTTTAAATTTAAAGTCAACCGGTTATAGAAGCTAATCACATCTCCAAAATACCTCCAAAACAATATCTAGGTAGTATTTAACCAAACAACTGGATACTATAACCTAGTCAATTTGACACATGAAATTAACCATCAGTTTCCTTTTGTTCTTTGAATATATTTATAATGACTGTTTTGAAGGCTTTTTCTGCTAAGTCCATCATTTGGACCCCTTCATAGGCAATTTCTATTGATTGTTTTGTGTGTGTGTGTGTGTATGGGCCACACTTTCCTGGCTTTGTGTTCTTTCTTTTTTATTTAATGTTTCATAATTTTTATTAAAAACTGGAAATTTTAGATAATATATTGTAGTAGCTCTGAACACCGATCCCCCAGGGTTTTTTGTTGTTGCTTGGTTATTTATTTGTTTAGTGAAATGACTGAATTAATTCTGTAATGACTATTTCCCCCACAGTGTATAAACTCTGATATCCCTGGTCAGAATTTTATTCCCTTGTTTCTATCTTTCTGCCTGGCTACCTATGAGTGACACTTTGGACAGCATAAGCCATTTATTGGTCAAAGGTTGTGTTTAAGCCTCTTTAGTCAGTTAGATTTTACCCTTTACCATTCTATGTGTGTATATGTAGCTTGGTGGCTGATATCTCAGTGCTAGGAGTTTATGTTGTTTGCCCTGTGTTCAGCCAAGGACTAAGAGCTTGGAGGTTCCCTCTTTAATTGCTCCTCATAGGATGCAGACTTAGGCATGCACACAGTCTTTCACACTGCCCAGAATGAGTGTGATTATATTTTTAAGCCTGGGCTTCCTAGGTGTCCCCCCTGGTTCAAAGTAGCTTATTATTCATTCAATGTTTGGTCATAAGTTGTAGATAAGCTCCTTGTACCAGTGAGGCTTCTGCCCTGTGTTGATTGGTCTGTGTATAGCTTGGGGAATATTTTCAAGTCTGCCCCACATCCTGCTTTGAGTGTCCCTGAAGTGAGTGCAGCCTAGTGCATGCACACAATCTTCCCAACCCCCAGAGAGGGCTCTTTGGCTACCTCTTTCCCTATTCTATTAAACTTCTGCGGCTCTGCCATTTTGCTTGTATCATGGAGCTACCAGTCTCTTCTTAAATATTTTCCACCAAGCTCCCTGCTGTAAAAGCATGGAGTTCTCTGCTCTGTTCCAATCATATAGTCAGGTTTATCAGACATGGCTGCAGATCTCTTTGTTCTCATGGTCTGCCTTTCCCCTGGGAAGACCTACTGCATCAGAGCTGGGGTGAAACCGCTCTTCCTGGAGTGACTGCCATGCTTCACAAGCAGGCACTATGTGGGGAGTGATGGCAGGATTGCAGCCCCTGGCCTTCTTGGCTGGGTCTTCTTGGAGTGGAACCTCTGCCCTACACTGGAGTTTGGGAAGGGGCAATAGTATTCTCACCTTGCAGTACCTGGAGTAGAGCTTCAGCTCTACACGTGGGAGCTGTGTGGGGAAAAGAATTCCAGTCCTCTCTGCCACACCTACCTGGAATAGAACTTCTGCAACATGAAGCTGAGTGATGAGAAATGCCAGCAGCCTGCCCCTCCCTGTGAGAAACTGTACCCCAGACAGCAAGCTGTGAGGTAAAGTCATATCTGCCCAGAGTAGAATACCTTGGGGTGAAGATGTCATAACAATGAACTGGGAGGAGGGGAAGACAGGGCAAGCAAGTTAAATGTTTGTTTTGCCGGAGAGACCATTCATCAAGCTCCTTACTCTGCCATTCCAGAAGTCCCTTTATTTTTCTTTCCAGAGCCAAGCTACTTTTTGCCTGGAGGCCTCTCCTAGGCTGTCTCCTCTGCCTTGAACACACACCACCCAACCATTCCTAACTTGAACTCCTAGCCAACCTTCAATTATCTGCTTAAAGTTAACTCCTTAGGGGCATCTTTCCTAATCCAATTTTCCAATCCACCCCAGTCTAGATGAAGTCATCTTGTTATGGACCTTCATAGTATCCTGAACTTTCTTCCACAGTACTGATAAGAGAAAAAATTTTCATATGGTTTAAGATCTCACAGCTTAATTGAGCAATTCGTGAATCAGCCATCATCCCATCTGGGAGGTGGAAAGGGGAAGCTCATATAGGGTGAATACAGAAGCAAGTGAGGAAATGTTCTGATTGGCTGACATTAGGTTTCCATTTTACATAGGTGGGTCTTACAGAGTAGGAAGCAGATGCACATTGATTAGTATGGTATACCAGACCATTCTGATAAGCTTTTTCTACTGGACTGAAACTAGTTTTATCACCAGGTGCCGTTTATCAGTGTCCCTGTAGGGTGTGTTCTATTTTCTAAGAAAATCCCTGCAGGTCAATTGTTTTTGTCCTCTGAAAAAGTCCTTCTCAGAAAGGGGTCTTCTTACAGCAATGCCCAATGTAGGCGGCCATTTTATTTTACTTAACAATACTCATTGCAATTGTAGTTGTAACAAGATGATCAAAGGGACTTTTCCTGTCTCTTAGAACTACAGTTAAAGCTCCGATGCTGAGAAAAATAGGTACTAAGTGGGCCTTCAATAAATATTTGCTGATTAATAAATAAACATATGCAAAACTTAACTCTTGTGAATATTCATTTAAAAACTCTCAACATCAGAATAACCAACAAGAATGTGCTTTATTGGAGGGCAGATATGACTCAAATGATTGGGCATCCGTCTCCCATATGGAGGGACCTGGGTTCGATCCCTGGGACCTCCCGGTAAAAATTTTAAAAAATAAAGAATGTGCTTTGTTGCATTTACATATGAAGGATATCCAAAATAATCAGATTAGTCAATTAAAAAATAAGAATCTGAGCGATAAAAAGAAATTTGAAAGGGAGAGAGAGTCTTCTGCCGGAAGATTACTTTCTTCAGGAAATGTTATTTTAAGTATAGGTCTATAACTCCTTGAAAGGTGAGAATTGCTACAGAAACAGCACAGAATCAGTCAGGTGGAAAAACAGACTCCACTAAAGTAGATGTTACTTGTTCCAGAGAAAAGGCAGGTGGAGGGGGGTGGAGGGAGTTATTTTTTCCTGTACATTTCTCTTCTCCTTATAATGGTTTTCAAGGTAATATTTCATCCCAAAGTGATCGAAGTCCCTGAAATTTCAAGAATAGGCAGGTCTTCTTTTACAAGCAACAGAAAAAAATTTTGAGGAGCTAAGCACATTACTAGGGAATTAATAATAAATCTGTACAGATTGTTATTCCCCTGAGATAAAAAATATTAAAAAACTGATGCTTCTGGCAAATGAAAAACTAATGGAGTGTATATCTCTTGGGGAAAGGAAGGGATACAGCATTTGCTTTCATTCCCAAAGACCAAAGCCTGCTACATCAGGTAATGAACAGGACACTGGTCTCTTGTCATGTAATACTATGATGGCAATAGCAGTGACATAAACCAAAGAGCATGATGCCCAGGAGAGTCCAACAGGCTTAAGTTAGATTGCCAGTTCTGTTTATCAGCTGTGTAACCTCAGACCAGTAACTTAATGTCACTAAGTCTCAGTCTCTCCAACAGAAAATGGAGATAAAACCTACTTCATAATATAAGGAGAATTAAACAGGAGCAAACATACATTAGCTAGTCCCTAATGAGGACTCGGAAGGTTTTTGATTTTTTTTTTTCCCTGTTGATTTAACCTGAATCCAAAAGATCCTTTGTCTGCATAAACTAGCATCCTTTTACCTACCAACTCACATACTCCTCACTTTAACAACAATTCAAGGTCATTAACCTCAGGAAATTTTTCTTACTCAATTTCGTAGTATCAGAATTGGAAGACATCTGTTCCCTGAAAGTATAAATCATGTTTCTTTGATTTTATCTCCTTCCACTAAACCCCTCCATCCCCTACCTGCCTTAGTCACCAATAGATTATAAACTCAGTAAAGCCCAAGTCTGTATTTATTTTCACTATTGTACCGTAGTATCTATCATAGAATCTAGCACTTTGTAAGTCTTTTTACATAAATGAATGAGTGAAAGGTATATTCACTGAGACAAGCTAACTATTGTATCAAACAAACTTAATAGACAAATACTGTATGATTGCCCTATTATGCACTAAATATATTTTGTGAAATATAAATATATTATGTGAAATATGAATATGGATAGAATTGCATATATGTGAATGTTTTTCTTTGAAGTTGAACAAATATAAGTTAATAGTACAAAATATTAATATCTGACAAACAAAAAATGATACTAAGTGAAAAAGACCAGACACAGAGTACTACATATTGTATGATTCCATTTATATAAAATGCAAATATAAATCAATTAATAAAGATGAAAGTGGTTATATAGGTCTGAGCAAGGAATGCTAAGGGGTGTGGAGTTTTTCTTTTTGGAGTAAGGAAATTGTTCTAAAATGTTTGAGAGGATGAATGTACAACATTTTGATCATATTAAAAGCCATTGATTATACGGTTTGGACAGAATAGCCAGAAATAGCAGCTATGTACAGTGGGGGAAGCATAGAGAGATTGAGAGGTAAGGAATTTTCTTGTTTGTTTGTCTGCTTTTTGTTTATTATTATTATTGAAATAATGAAAATGCTCTAATAATGACTGAAGTGTTGAATGCACAACTATGTGATTATAGCAAATATCACTGATTGTACACTTTGGATGAATTCTATGTTTATTAATACAGATCAATAAAATGTATTTGTTAAAAAATAAATAAAAAATAAATTAAAAAAAAAAAACCTTAATATTCCAGTGGCTTAGACCAATCACTGTTCATTTATCACATATCAACATTTGAATGTGGTTCAGCAGGGGGCTTTGCACTGCACACTCATTCAGACACAAGGATCCTTCCATTAGGTGTTTCCACTTCTTCCAGGGCCTCAGAATACTCCACTGGATCTTCTGCACCAACCAGCAGTCAAAGAAACAGTGACCCAGTGAAACTTGGAAGCTGGTCCAGAAGTGTCACATTCCATTGCCAGAACTCAGGCATATGACCCCACCTGACTGCAGAAACTCTAATACAGCTGTGTCTCCAGAAGAAAGAAGAAACCAATTTGGTGAGACTCTAGTCAGTCTCTGCCACTTAATAGATCAGTCCTTGTCTGTTGAGTGAATAAATGACCAGCATGAGGAATTGGACAAACAATTGTCATCCAGGACTAATTCTAGAATAGAATTCTAGAAGCCAGGGAGGCATGGGAAAGAAAGAGAACAAGCAGGGTAGAGGAAACCAAAATGAGAAACCAGAACTGAAAATCAAGGGGAAAATTCTATAACTGCAGGGACAGGAGCCAATATCATAGCTCAATATCATCACATATCATCATCAAACCAATGGCAGCAAAGGGAATTGACTAAATTATGCTTACTTCAAGTCTAATGTATTCTGTAAACTGAAGAAGGATGGGCTTCATGTGAGATCAATGTGTCAGGGTTTGTAGAAATAGGAGTTTAGAGGCAGGGGATTGTCCATAATGGAAAGAACCAATGCCATAAAGAAAGCTGCTCCTGGCTGGCTATATGCTCTACTCATTAGATATGTGTGGCAGATTGATTTGTGTACCCCAGTTTGGGCATGTTCTTGATGCTGGTCTACATTCTGATGGGTGTGGATCCATTGTAAATAAGATCTCTTCGATATGTACTTCAATTGAGATGTGGCCCAACTGAATCAGATTGGGCTTTAATCCGGATTGCTGCAGTCCTTTATAAGCAGAGTGAAAGTCAGATAGAGAGGAGCCACGGGGAGCAGACAGGAGCTGGAAGTCAACAGAACCCAGAAGAGAGAGGAGAAGATGCCACCATGTGCACATATAATAGTAAAGCTGAGGAACACCAAAGATTTCCAGCCAGCCAGAAGATAATGACTGTGGGAGGAAGCAAGCCTTCTAGCCTCTAAAACCATGACCCAATAAATTCCTGTGGTTAAGCCAACCCCTTGCATATTATTTGTTTTAGCAGCAAAGAAATTAAAGCAATATTTTTGGGAAAGATGTGGCTCCTCCAGAACCTCGTGCTTCTGTGTTCCTTGTTCCCTATTGCACACTTGGTTTTCTGGAAGGAACAGGCCTTATCCTGGAGGACAGACACAAGACCCCCTGCACATGCATGGGAGCCAGGGCCCTGTACCTCTAGCCCTCACCATGATGAGTGGCACCCTTTCCTGAACATGAGCAAAATACAGCATGACTATACAATTACGCTGCAGTACTGCCCTTGACGGGACAGCGACATGACCATTCTCCCTTCTCAGGTTTCTCCTACCAGTTCATTTCCCCCCGCCAAGCATCATAATTAGCCCTTTGTGGGTTTAATGTACATTTGTTTTGATTAATTAGCCTCCGAGCTGACTTGGTAGTTATTGAGGCATTGGAGAAGCTTCAGGATCTAGTCAGTGTTCAGATCCCTGCAACCCCTGAAATTCCTCTCTATGTCAGCAGCAAAGCTTCAAATTCAAAACTGTCTATGTTAGAAAATGCTTTATGTGTTTAATTAACTATTTGTCACTTTGAGGTAAGTACAAAGATAAAATCTCACCATCCTGTGTGAGGTGATGGATGTGTATCTTTTTATAGTGCCAGGGACCAGGGAACTCAAGAATCAATTTCTAGACTCCGGAACAATGACAAAATTGTCTAATATATTCATTTGTGCTGTGACACATTAATCACAATTTATCCTTCCAAATGATCTCTCAAAATCTTAAGTCCGCACCTCCAGAAGTTTTCTTAGGTCTCTACCTCTAGAAGTTAACGGAAAAACTGAACATTTAGCCTAGCAAAGCAGAGGCGAGGGTCACAGAAAGATTTATGGGAAGAGTCCAACCAAGCGATTGAAGTCCTGGATTTGGATTTGATCCCTGCCACTAACTAGCTGATTAGGATTCTCAAATATCTGAGTAAAATGTACTTAAGTCCAATAGAGAATATATTAGTTCATATACCTGAACATTCCAGGGATAATTCTTCAGAAACAGCTAAGTTAAGGAGATCAAACCATGTTGCCAAGATTCTGTGTGCCTCTCTCCTGTACTTGGCTTCTCTTTATTTTTATATTGGCTTTATTTTGCAGAAAACTGCCATTGGCAGCTCCAGGTATACATGGGCCTTACAACTCTTAATCCCATGAGAAAAGAGTCTCAGTCTCTCTCTCTCTCTCTCTCTCTCTCTCTCTCTCTCTCTCTCTCAATTTCTATCTCTCTATCTCTCTCAATATCCATAAGCAAAATTTTTAATTAGTCTCTGATTACCTTATTTGGGTCATGGGCCTAGTCATGAACAAATCAGTGCATCCAAGGGGATAAAAATAATGAGCCTTGCAGGCTGCATTTTATATTCTTCATATGGTGAAAGAGAAGAAGGAGTGGGGGAAAAAACACAAGTAACAGACCCTTGACAAGCATTGTATTAGTCAGCCAAAGGGATGCTAATGTGAAATACCAAAAATGGGTTGGTCTTTATAAAGGGTATTTATTTGGGGTAGAAGTCCACAGATACCAGGCCATAAAGCGTTAAGTTTCTTCTCTCACCACAGTCCATTGCCACGTGTTAGAGCAAGACAGCTGCCGGCGTTTGCTTCAGGCTTCTGGGGTTCCTCTCTTCCCGGGGCTGCGTTTCTCTCCGGGCTTAGCGCCTGTTTCTTCCACAAGGTCAGCTGTAGACGATCAGGCAAACGGCTTGCTTCTCTTCTCCTGGGGCCTTCTTTCCAACATCAAAACTGCTTCCCAAAAGACTGCTTCAACTGTCCTTTGCCTTGCCTTTTATATTCAATTACCCACCCACCAAGGGGTGGGGCTCAACGCCCTAATCCTAACCTAATCATGCCTAGATTAACAGATCAGTTTACAAGCATGATTCAATTATATTTTTGGAATTCATAATTACATCAAACTGCCATGTACAATGGGAGAAGTGTGGCTCAAGAAATGAAAGATAAGGTGCTATTACCAGAGGAAAAGGGAGGACAGGATAGACAAACAAAACAACAGAATTTTATACATGAGATGTTCAAACCATCACTACTTTCTTTGAAAAGTGGGCATAATAATATCTTAACTTTACATAGAAGTTAAGTTACAAGGTTTATCTTTTTTTTTTTTTTTTTTAGTAGTTACCAGGGATTGAACCTGGGACCTCACACATGAGAAGCAGGTACTCAACCACTGAGCTACACCTACTCCTCTCAAAATTTATCTTGGAGGATAAATAATGCCTTTTAAAAAAGTCTTTAGAAAGAAAATATTGGATATTTTACAAAATCAGTTACATCATGTGGTGGTTTGAAGTTATATGTACACCAGAAAAACACATTCTTAAATGTAATCCATTCCTATGGATGTAAACCCATTTTAAGTAGGACTTTGTGATGAGGTTATTTCAGTTAACGTGTGGTCCACCTCAATCAATCAGTATGTGTCTCAATCCTATTACTGGAGTCCTTTATAAACAGAATGAAATTCAGAGAGAGAAAGCCACAGGAAGCAAGAGGCTGGACAAAGACAGAACCCAGAAGAGAAGGAAAAGACCAGGAGACACCGCCATTGCCTTATCATGTGGCAGAGGCACCAAGGATCACTGGCAGGCAGCCCCAGAATGCCAGTCTTTGGGAAGAAAGCATCACCTTGATGATGCCTTGATATAGACTTTCTCTTAGCCTCAAAACCATAAGCTAATAAATTCCCATTGTTTAAGCCAACCCATTTCATGATATTTGCTTGAGCAGCCTAGGAAACTAAAACACATCTCTTGTACACAGTTTTATTTTTTCTGTTTTTTTGTTTTTTTTAAAGATTTTATTTATTTATTTATTTATCCCCCCCCTGCTGCCTGTGCTCGCCGGGTCAGCCAACCACGCCGTGCGGGCGGGCCCGCCCCCACCAGGAGGCCCCGGGAACCGAACCCGGGGCCTCCCACATGGCAAACGGGAGCCCCACTGATTGAGCCACAGCCACCTCCCTGTACACAGTTTTTGAAAGTAAAAATATATATAACTGTTTGGAAAACAATTTGGCATTGTCTTGTAAAGCTGAATATTCATAAACCTTACAACCCAAAGAGTTCACTCCTAAGTAGCAGAGACAATGGTAATCATCAAACATTCCATCTGCTTTCCTACAATTCTTACTCTCCCTTGCATTAGGTTTAGCCATATGGCTACTTCAAGTAAAGGAAATGTGGAGAGAAATCACCTGTCACTTCTGGGATGAGGCACTGAAAGCCTTGTGAAATTCTGCAGTGTCCTTCCTCCCCTGCCAAAGAGACGAAAGGAGGTCTCACAATTACATGACAGTGTAGCCTGTGTCAGCCTGTCCCTCGAGTCCCCCACCAAGAAATAAATGCTTTTTGTATTAAGCCATCTATATCCAGGAGTTAATTTATCACAGCATAACCTATTTATCCTGTCTTATAAAATCCTCAGGCACATGTACTTTTACACGTGTACAAAATGATCATAGTAACTTTATTCATAGTAGTAAAAATGTTTACGCAACTCAAACATTCACTGGCAAATAAAATAGACTGAAAAAAACTCCATGGTATATTTACACAGTGAATATTATACAGCAGTAAAAAATTTTGCCACAAGCAATATTATGTATGAATTTTAGCAACATAATATTAAGTAAAAAAAAGCAAGTCCCAGAAAAATACATATAGTTTGATGACCTTTGTAAAGGTTTAAAATAAGCAAAAGAAAATGTATCATTTAGGCATACAGATAATCACTACTCAGCCTTTTGGCTAATTTCAAGTGTAGGAATATATATAAATGTGATTTTTTAATAAAAGCAAGAAAATAATATTACAAAGCTTGGTACGGCAGTTATCTTGAGGTGTAACTCTGGAGATGGGAAAGGGAAGAACACATAGGTAAATATAAGTTATTAGTAATGTTCTAGATTTGGGGTTGAAAACTTGATTCGTAGATATTGTAACTAAATAAAATAATTGCACACTTCCGCAGTGAACTGAGGAAAAGAAGAATGGCCCAATGAGAGACATGAGCAAGGACAGAGAGCACAGTGACCTTGCTCACCTGCAACTTCAGCAAATCGATGTGTACTTTCCATCCATTCTCTTAACCTACTCATTTATCTGCACATCCCCTCTTTAGGTGCCTGACATTGCATCTACATCTATATCCTGGGGTCAACTTGCAATATTCTATTTTCGTAAAAAAGGTTTTCAAAAAAAAAAGAAAATGTGGCATGAAACTAGGATTATGATTAATTCAATTTTATATTACTGAGATCCAAATAAAGAAATGTATATATATTAGTAAAAGTAATAGAAATGCTAGTAATAGTACAAATAAGTTTAGCCACACTAAGATACACTAGGCAAAAAAGGACAAAACTGGTAAAATTAGCTCAAATTTTCATGATAACAAACTCAAAACTGTTGAAGGTTCAATTCTCAGTTTATTTTGTTTGCCTGTTCTGTCCTTAGCACGTAGCTTCCAATCCAGCTTCTATCTTCTGTCTTTTGTAAATATGTATAAAAGTCAAAGAATGGAACTTGGTTTGGTTTGGTTTGGTTTGGTTTGGTTTGGTTTGGTTTGGTTTGGTTTGGTTTGGTTTGGTTTGGTTTGGTTTGGTTTGGTTTGGTTTGGTTTGGTTTGGTTCGGTTCGGTTTGGTTTGGTTTTAGGAGGATGGAGATGAGACCTGAAGCAGGAGATTGGAAGCCACAAAATCTTATCAAGCAAACTAATTTCTCCAACTTTCTGTTTCCAAGGTTTTCTCCTCTACATAAAAGGACCAATCATTGACAAAACTGAGAAGTTGTTGGCTAACCAGTTTCCTAAATTTGTGCCCCTTTTTCCCTCAAACTGGTCCCTTAAATCAGGGATTCTTTACCATTTTTGTTCCATGGATCCCTTTGCCAGTCAGGTGAAAACCACAGACTAAGTCCACACTATGCTGTGTATTAGCTAACAAATATATCACACCCCCACAAACACATCCTCACAAGAATAACGTTTTTTTGAATTTCAATTCAAATTCACAAACCCCTTGTTAAGAACCCCTGCCTTACATTAACGTACCCTTTGTCTTCATATTCTCTGCAGTCTCTCGCCTGTCAAAACCTGGTTTTAGAAACATGACTGAATCTCTTTTTCTCTGGAATGTATCCCTCTTCTCTCCAGTCTCTAAACTCTCTCCCATTGTAGTCTAAACAATAAATATGGCATCAACAGCCTCTGTGTGATGAATCCCAAATTTATAGACTTCTCCTCTGAGCAACACAATGCTAACTCTAACTGCTTATTTGTCATCTTCACTGAGGTGTCTCACTGACATCTTTAACTCAAAACATGTAACATTCACTTCTTAAACCCCTCAAAACTGTTCTTCCCCCTACTTCCTCTTTTTTAATTAATGCTATCACTAGCTGCCCAGTTTCCAGAACCAATGATCTGTAGATAATCCTAGACAATTTCCCGTCTTTAAAGGCCTGGGAGAATGCTGTTACTTAGCCCATGGGATACCAGCAGCAGTGGTCAGGATAAATACACGTGACTGGAGGGAGCAGATGTGGCTCAAGCAGTTGAGCACCTGCTTCCCACATGTGAGGTCCCAGATTCGGTTCCCGGTGCCTCCTAAAAAAAAAAAAAAAAAAAAAAACAAGCAAAACAAATGAAAAAACCAACTCAGGGGAGCTGATGTGGCTCAGTGGTTGAGCACTGGCTTCCCACACACTAGGTCCCAGGTTCAATCCCCAGGCCCTGGTACCTAAAAAAAAAAAAAAAAAGTGACTGGAGAAGAAAATGTAAGGACTGTTTTTGAAGACATCTTAAAATACGCTCCATAAATAACTGGGGGAGGATTTAAAGGGCACTTGGGGAAATATGTTACTAACCGGAGGAATTTAAGTTATTCAGTTTTACACATAGGCTGGTAAGACCTAGAAATAGTCAAATTCCATAGTTTGGATGTATTTCTTCCATTATTTTGTAAATTTCTGGAAATTAGGGGCTGTGTTTTATTACTCTTTGATTTCTCAGTGTCTATCATGGTACCCAACATATAATATATACTTAATGCAATTTAATATTTAAATGAATAAATCAGTATAAAACACAACCTTGCCAGAGCTATCTGCATTTTTATGGTTGGGGAAATTTGATGGCAGAGTGAGCCTTTCTCTGAGTCCCTGATCACTGAAGAAGCCAAGGCTCAATCAGCCCATACATCAGACTGTTCCCAGCGAGAGACGCTTTCCAGCCCAGAGCCTCCTGATTGCTTGACGCCAAGTCATCTTGCCTTGTACTTAACATGTTTTTTCACTTCACATAAATAAACAAGCTGCAGAAGAAGGACGAGGAGAAGCAAGAGTTCTGGAACAAATAGCTTGCTATGTTTTGGAAACATGTGCCTCAAAGGATTTGGCAGTGCAATTCATATTAATTTTGTCTTTGTTTTTTGAAGCATCAACAAATAATATCTTAAAAAGAAGCACAATACTTTCACAGACTGTAACTGAGATGAAATAAAGAGGATGTTATTTCTACTGGCATGTTTTTTTATTAAAGAAGTTGTAGATCTACAGAAAAACCATGCAGCAAGTACATACCCTATAACCCCTCCAACACAGAGGTTTCTCTATTATTAACACTTTGCATTAGTGTGGTACTTTTGTTACAGTTGATGAAACAATATTATTGTAATTATGCTATTAACTATACTCAATAGTTTACAATAAGGTTCACTGTTTGTGTTATACAGTTAGTTCTGTGTTTTGCTGTTTTTAATTCAAGTAACATATACGCAACCTAAAATTTCCCACTTTAACCATTTTCGTATGTGCAATTGGTGGTCTTAATTACATCCACAATGTTGTGCTGCCATCACCAACCATCTAATACTTTTCCATCATCCCAAACAGAAACTCTGTACCAATGAAACACTAACTTCCCATTCCTTACCACCACCCTGGCACCTGGATACCTGTATTCCAGTTTCTGACTCTATCTACTCACATAAATATTTACCCGTCTGGCTAAACTTTATAGAAATCATGAGGAATGGGTGCCTGCTTAAGGTCAAGAGAGCTTTGTATATGTGTTGCTGGCTATCCACTGGCCTTCTTCCTTTCTTCCTATATTTTCTTCCTTCTGTATGTTTAGTGCTTTTTTTTTCAAGAATGTGCATTTATTACCTTGTGGGATTCCACATTGTTGTTAGTTTATTTACCTTATGTAATAAGAACTAATTTCAGATGTTTATGGTGGTGCCTTTTATAAAACCCATTAGCATATAATGGAGTCCCTGCTCGATGAATAAATAATGTTGACACAAAAAGAATGGTGAAAACACAACTTCTACTTACTCGTCCCTAGTTACTGCTACCTGCTCAACAAAAGACCAATGCCATGAAAAGAACACTGTGCCCATGGCAACCCGGCAGTTTAACTGCAATGTGGTTGCTTTTGTTTTGGGGGTGCTGTGCATTCCCACACCTACCATAGTTAATAATAACTCCTAAGTCTGGCATTTCCTGATAATACAGCAATGCATTATCAGCATTTGAAAGATAAGGAAGCCCCCAAAGACTGCAATTTACTCAAGGTCAGACAGAACAACTTACTAAAGCAAAACTACAAATCAAGGTAACCAACTCCCAGTCTATTGTTCTAATTATCAGGCAGTCCTCTCCCGTGTTGGGCTTGAAGCTTTGCCTTAGGTTCTCAAAACCTCCAATGGATCACTGAAGTCCAGGGAATGTTCCCAAAGGCCAGCCGTGGTTAATTGAACATCTTGTAACTTGCAGGATTCTGTTATTAGTCTCATTAATTAGTTTAATGCATTTCTAACAAAACAAATTCTCGAAACACATGAAAAATTAAGCATTTCCCTCTTGTTTTATAATTCACAAATTAAGATGTTAGAAACAAATTGTAATTGAAATTAATGTATTACATTTTCATTTATAATTCAATAGAAAGTAAAGCCCTAATTGAACTGGGTTAAGGTAGCTGTAAAGAGGCTGGAGGTGTCAAGACCATCCATAACATTCCTTGCCTGGTACAGAGAGCATTCTAACTTAAGTAGCATAGAAACAGACAGCGCACTCAAAAATACTAAGCAAAAATATCTGACACTTTCTCTTATATTTGTGCTGCTGCACTTACTAAGCCCTAAACTTAGACCCTCTTTCCTCTCATCTCTCTTTCTTCAGCATAACTCCCAGAAATCAAGTTAGGTATCACCTCTTTCTTGAATGCTTCTTGCTCTCTCCACATTCTACCCTATCCCTCCAAACTACAATACAGCCCCCTTCTGTGCTCCCTCTTGGCTTCTCTATCAATTCCTTATCTTCCTGTATTTAATTGGTCTCTCTTGTGCATTAATCTGATCTCCAAGAAAGCTAGGAAAGTGTTTCCATTTTAAAACAGTGGAGAGTGTAGGGGAGGAAGCAACTATTTCTCATTTCTTATGATTTGGCTTGACTTCAGTTCCCACATGTAAAGAGCTTGGAAATCATCACTCCCATTCTTACAATGAGAAGAAAGCTGAGCAAACTGAAAATCAAGGACTTTGCTTGGATCCATCGAAGAACTGAGGTCACAGGGCAAACTGCCACCCCCAAAGCTCGAGAAAGAAGTGAATCTGAGAGTTACAGCCAAGATCTGCTTACCTGGAGCAGAAACTGCTAGAGCCATTGTGACAGTTTGAGATTATTTTATGAATTCCCAAAAGAGAAAGATTATGTTTGTAAAGTAATCTATTCCTCTGAGTGTGATACCCTTTGATTGCATTAGATTCAGCTGAGATGTCTATGATTAAATTGCCTGTTAAGATTAGGCTTTTAGATTTGACAACATAAGAGGGTGTGACTCAGGCTGAGTCCCCTTCCCCTTGCTGGGTCTGATGTAAAACGGACATTCACTCAAGAAAACACCCAGGACAACTAACAAGGAGATGATGATAGACAATGACCATCCCAAGGAACAGAGAGACTTTATAACTCCAAGCAAGATAGCCCCATCCATCTCCCCCACGTGATCTAAGTCCCCTCTCAATTAGAGGTGAAATGGGCATCACCATCCCAGATCCTCAGGATTGGGGAATGAACAATGGACTAGACTAGACATACTATTATTCTGCTATAGACTTATTGTTATTCTAGCAATGGAAGAACTTTTATAATTGATGTGGAGGCAGTGGCCACTGGAGGTTTCTGAGGAGAGGGGAAGGGAAAAATAGGTGTAATATGGGGGCATTTTCAGGACATTGGAATAGTCCTGAATGACATTGCAATGATTGATACAGACCATTATACATCTTCTCATAACTTACAAAATTGTGCGGGACAGAGTATAAAGTATAATGTAAACTGTAGACCATGGAGGCTTTAATACGTGTTCATCAATTGTAATAATGTACCACGCTAATGAAGGATGTTGTTAATGTGGGAAAGTGTGGGAAGGGTGAGGAGTGGGGCATATGGGAATCTCCTACATTTTTTATGTAACATTTATGTAATCTAAGTATCTTTCAAAAAAATTTTTTCAGTATATTAAAAAAAAGAAAGAAGAAAGAAAGAAAACACACGGAAGAGAGAGCCCTGTCATTTTTGATCCTGGGGCCCCAGGGAGAGGTGAACCGTTCGCCCGATAGTTTGCAGCTGACCTTGGAAAGAGACCAGAACAGCTGAGACTGATATAGAAGGCCCGGAAAGAAATGAGCTCTATGCCAGAAGAGAGAAGAAGCCCTGAGAGAAAAACTCTATGCCAGCCTATAGCTGAGATCAGGTAGAAGCTGGGTCCATGAAGCCTCAGAGGACGAGAAGCCTACCATCTTGCCTCAAAACATGTCAGCTGACTTTGGTGAAAAAATACCTCTTATGGTACCTTGAGTTGGACTTTCCCACAGCCTTGTAACTGTAAGCTTTTACTCCAAATAAATACCTTTTATTAAAGCCAACAGATTTCTGGTACTTTGCATCAGTACCCCTTTGGCTAACACAGAAACAAACCTATAAGCACACTTACATGGTAATTTTTGAAGAATTGCTGGAAGCTCAATATGGACTAATATAAGAGTGACAAACTCCTGGAAACCACAGTCTTAGAGGATCCCACATTTTTTTTAGTTTTGTCCCCAGGAACCCCACCAGATTCTCAGAGTAAAAAACCTATGGCTTTGGCAGGCGAAAGGGAAAAGTAACATTATGGGACATTCTCTGTAACAAAGGCATACTTTCCAAGCAAAAAGGCTTTATCCCTTTTATGCCTTTTATCCCACCTGGGAGATAGGCATTCTCTTGATTCCAGCCTCCTCTAGCTTTTCTGTCTCATATAAGAGGGAAAAATAAAATTGAAAACACTTGTTAAGATAATAGACCCAGGACACAGACCCACTAAAAGGTTAAAATTAAATCATAAAATTATAGAACAATTCCTCCCCCAACACCTTACCACAGGGGTCAGTGAATTATAACAGTGGATTACAGCTGAAAGAGCTGCAAGATGTCGACTCTACCTAAGAAAGAGTCCTCTGGACAGCCCGAAGACAACAGAGGAAAGGAAAAACAAGGACACACAGATTTGATTTGCTAAAACTTGTTTTAGAATTTTTGCATCTATTTTCACGAGGGATATTAGTTACAATTTTCTTTTTGTGTTATGTCCTTATTCTGTTTTGGAATCCATTTATGATGATCTCAGAAAATGAGTTGGGAAATATTCTTTCCTTTTCGATTTTCTGGATGAATTTGTGTAGAATTTGTACTATTTCTTCCTTAAATGTTTTGTAGAATTCACCCATAGTAGTCAAAGAAAAATTAAAATTGCTCCAAATCTGTTACCCAGAGATAATTACTGTTTGCCCTGCGTAATATTGTGAGATTGCATGCTATACTATATCAAAAATATTGTAAATAATCTAAATGTTTAACAATAGAAAATTTTTTCAATAAATGCAGTTCATCTATCAATAGATGCTGGTATTTAAAATGTTGTTAAAAGAATTATTAATTATACCTGAGTTTGGTTAGTCAGATGGGTGGGGTATTTTGGTTGTAGTTTTCAGGGATTCATTTTTGGTTTTCTTTGCTAATTGTTTTTTAATAAAACTCTGATTATATAATCTAGGAAAATGGCACTTTAAAGGTACCACAATGTTCTGCCTCCCCAGGATTGAGATCTGAATTTTCCTTTGGATTAAATTGACTTTTTTTAAAAATGTTGAATATAACCTTAATTACACAAATGTAAAGACAGTATCCAGTGAAAAGTCTGGAGAAAAGTGTGGCACTGTGACATCACTGAATTGATATGTTTTTTACTTAGAAGCAAGATGTACATTGTTGGCATTTATGGTTAAACCACAGCTATTTCTAAATTTTGGTGGTATTTCTATGAAGAAGGAAGGGCAAGGGGGGAATGTCTTACCTCTGTACATTCAGTAGTTCATTGTGCTACAAATTGCTACCTGCTTTGCAAGGATGTATATTAAACAGTGGTTTATAGTGATGTAGGGTAAGAGCCAGAGGACTGAAGAAAGGACATGTAGGAATAACTTATACCACAAGAAAAACAGAAGACAAAACAAAATTGGACTCTGGATGTCCTATATGCAGTGTTAAGAGTGAATAACCCCAGGTTAGCTGACATTTGTTATGATCTAATATTACATATATGACCATTTTAATATAATAAATAATATAATTTTCCTACTGTAATTTTCACACACCTGTAGGTTGAAGTAAAATTCCCCCTAAAGGAAGTAGATGCTTCAGTCATGCTGGGAAAAGCCTTAGGACATAAAATGAGAATCAGGAACTGAGTTTAAATTGAGACAAGTGCCTGAGCTCAGACAGGGAGATGTTTGAAGCTGACAACTGTTAAAGGCAGACAAGCAGTAGATGATTCAGGATCTACAAGACCCTGAGGGGGCTGGGTACACAACCTTGGAGTATACCTTGATGTATACCTTGGAGCCTCAACCAGAAACCAGTTTTAAGTGAGTCCTTGTGTTGAACTTTCCTTTTATTATACCCTGATATTCAAGTAGCTGGAGGGGAAGGTGAGGAGCCTGTTACTAAAGGTGTGTGCGAAAATACAGGGGAATCCTTAGAGTGTTGGAGGTTTGAAGAGAAAGAATAGAGTGTAAGACCATTTGGGGGAGAGAATAGATAAAAGAATTTATTAGGAAAACATAGTTGTGTTCAAATCCTGGTTCTGCCACATACTAGCTAAATGACCTGGGGCAAGTGGTTTGGCTTCTCTGTCCCTTCATTTCCCCATCTGTAAAATGGGTATAATAGTAATATTTATTTATTTGGTTGTTCTGAGGAAAACATGAATCACATGAATCAATACATAGAAAGGTCCTAGAACAGTCTGGAATAAATGAAAGATAATTGTTGACACAAACTGGTGAGAGCTCAACATAACATTTATTGATGAAAATATATCCTTGATGTATTTAATGAAAAAGTCACAAAATAATTTGTATAGTTTCATCACATGTTGTCAATATATAGAGAGATATACAAAGAATGATTATGGAAAAATACAGGCCAATATTGCTGGATTGGGGGATTACAGGTCCTTCTAATTTTTTTTCCTTTTCACATCTCTACTTCTGGAATTATCTATAATCAACTTCTAGAATAAGAGAGAAAAAAAAGAGAAGAAAAGAAAATTTATTTTAATATACAATGAAAGAGAAATACTAAAATTCTGGAAAGTTGATAAAGAGCAGGTTCTGCTAAACATCCTAAACAGTTACTTTTAAATTCAAAATGCCATAAGAAGGAGAGTGGATATAGCTCAATTGGTAAGGGCCTGCTTCCCATGTACGAGGTCCTGGGTTCAATCCCTGGTACCTCCTAAAAACAAACAAATGAAAAGCCAACTCTCATTGGGGAGCAGATGTAGCTCACTGGTTGAGCACCTGTTTCCCATGTACAAGGTCCTGGGTTCAATCCCTGGTACCTCCTAAGGAAAAAAAAAAAAAAAAGCCATAAGACTTCACGGGGGACGACTAACATTGATTGTGTTAAGTAAAATAAAACAGCCACCTATATCAAGGATTGCCAGGTAAGACCCCTTTCTAAGAAGACTTTTCTAGGAGATTAAAACAATTGACCTGCAGGGTTTTTTCTGAGAAAACAAAACACACCTTACAGGGTTACTAATAAACAACACTTGATAATAAACTAGTTTAGTAGAGTAGAGATAGTATATCAGAATGGACAAGTATACCATACTAATCAAGACATATCTGCTCCCCACTCTGTAAGATTCCCCCTATATAAAATGGAAACAATGTCAGCCAATCAGAACATTTCCTCACTTGCTTTCACAAGTTCGCCTTTTATGAGCTTCCCCTTCTACTCTCTGAATGGGATGTTGGCTGACTCATGAATCGTTCAATAAAGCTGTGAGATCCTAAACTGATGAAGTTTTTCTTTTATCAGTCATCTACCAGTATGATGTTTAAAATTTATGATGCTTGCTGTTATACAGCTTTCCTTTTTAAATCAATTCTATCCAGTCAGCAAAGTGATTCTATGCTAGTATCACTCTCAGTAAATAAGCAGCCGATGGACAGGCCTTTAAAAACAGTTACTTATTAGCCTAAGATCAGCTATATGGTAACCTCACCTTGAAACACTGGGTGACACTGACCACTTAGTACTAGACAAAAAATATTCTAGATGCTCCATATACATTAACCCACTAAATTTCCATAAAAATCCTATGAAGGAAATACTATTTTTAGCCACATTTTACAGTGGGATGCAGAGAGGTTAAATAATTTGCCCTAAATCACACAGCCAGGAAGGGAGCAAACCAGAATCAAAATAAAACGCCCTGATGAGACTAGCTGCTCTCAGACTAGCTTTCATCATTTCCAAGGTTTTTTCAGACACTGACCCAGCTGACTTTAAAATTCTCTATTAGCTTATAATCTTGAAGCTAAATGGGAAATAAGGAAATACCATCACTAAAAACAGTGAAACACAAGGACAGGACCCTATGCAAAAACGTCTAAAACAGGGAAGCGGATGTAGCTCAAATGATTGAGCACCTGCTTCCCACATGCCAGGTCCCGGGTTCGATCCCCAGTACCTCCTAAAAACAAAAACAAGGGAAGCGGCTGTGGCTCAATCAGTAGGGCTCCCGTTTACCATATGGGAGGCCCCGGGTTCGGTTCCCGGGGCCTCCTGGTGAAGGCAGGCCCGCCCGCACAGCGTGGTTAGCTGACCCAGCGAGCACAAGCAGCAAGGGGGGGATAAATGAATAAATAAATAAAATCTTTAAAAAATAAAAATAAAAAAAAAAACAAGTAAGCAAAAAAAAATGAAAAACCAACTCCGGGAAGCCGGTGTAACTCAGTGATTGAGCGCTGGCTTCCTACATCTGACCCAGTTTCAATCCCAGCCCTGATACCTCAAAAAAAAAAAAAAAAAAAACATCTGAAACAGTAAATAGTAAATTTGAGAACTAACCATTATAGCAGAACTTTTTTTTATCATCACTTATAGAATGCCATTTTATTTATTTGTCTATTCCACAAGCATTTCTAGAGTGTCTGTTATATTACAGGCACTGTGTGGTAGGCACACGGTGGTCTCCAACAGTTCACTCAGAAGCACTTTATTTTTTTAAGTCAAGCTTCTCAGACCATTGCTCTATGAATTTCAGCATTCAACAGAAGGAAAAATGTACCTGTCAGTGAGCACATACACATTCCTGCACATACATTCCCACAGACCACAAGTTTCTCTAGTGTTCCCTAAACCAAGCACAGATTTTGCGCTTTCCCTCACTAACACCCAATTATATTCTCTATCTACAGAAATAGTGATGAAAGAAAATAAATACAGAAATAAAAGTGAATGCAATGGAAAGAACATAGATATCCAACAGATATCTGTGTTCTTGAGACCCATTTATCCCCATGGTTCAATAATTTTTTTTTTTTTAAAGTCTGTGAAAAGGACCATCCTCATAAATGATGGCTAAGAGTCGGATCTTATACATTTAGGGCAATTGTTTTGATGGGGATGGTCTTTCTCCTTCCTCAAAGGCAGGGTGCAGGAGCACTCAGTGAGCATGGCAGGCTTCCTTTATTATGGAAGGCCTGCTTTGTAATAGAGTCATTATCTTGCCAAGGACTGAGTAAGAGAGTGTTCCTTCTTTCTGGTATTAAAGTGCCTGCTCCTTGACTCAGTTATTAAAATGAGGGCACAAATAGCTCTTTGTTCTAATTTTCCTTATCAGCTTCCACAGGGCCCATTTCAGGCTGTCTGTGAAGTGGTAGAATGCAATTGTAAGCTTGGATAAAAAAGAGGAACTGAATTAGAGCCTCTTAAGACCATTATATTGTCTTATTTAGTAACACTGTTTGCCTCACCATTACTAAGCAATGAGCTAAGTGTTCTTCCTGCTTATATAAAAATAATACCCCACATTTGACTAGCACTTTACACTTTGCAAAGCACTATTGCAAGCACTGTCTTTTGAACCATACAACATGGCTGAGGCCATGGGTATTACTATCATCAATATACAAACAAGGAAACTGAATTGTGGTTAAGTTATAGCTTTAAAACATCAAAGCCAGGACTTGAAGGCAGATGAGCCAGGATAAGAAGACAGAGTGGAGCTTGTCCCACCTCTGGCCATTGCTGGGCGTCCTTCCAGCACCACGGGCACCACTGCTGATCCTCTTGCCTTCTCTTTGTAGCAGCTTCCAAATTCTAACTTAAATGGTTATTCTTTGAGGGGACAGAAATGCAGCAAGTTGGAAGAGTGCATGTTAGCTGTCATAAACATGGAATTGTATTAGTTATTAATCCAATAAATTAATATCAAGGATAGATAATCTTTAAGGAATTTAAGTTTTTGAACTGCTGTTTTAACTATGTGGATCATGTAAATATTTTCATAATCTGTTCAGATATTTTGTATACATTTTATAGAACATTCCAAGGTTGGCACAAAGAACTTTTAGAATGATCCTTGCAAATGACGCTAGGAAGTATATATGCAAGTTTGCTTCTCTTTCAGAAATAAATATGATCCTGGAAATATTTGTATAAACCAATTTTCTGACAAACTAAATTTTGTGAGGCCTTTTTTTCTTATTTTACATAATTCTTTGAAGATACTCATTTATAATATAAACAATCCCCACATTACTAACTTCACCAGTCGGTTTTCTCTTGATAATAAAAGGTTATAAGTGTGTATATAAGACTTTTAGATATTTCAGTTTTTCAGCTTGTCAGTTAGAGCATTAGTCTAGCCTCTAAATCAAAGGCAATATTACAAACCCTTGGGCTCAGGCCGCTCACAACCCCAGATGGTAAAGAAACTAAATAGGAAAATGTTCTAAATTCCCATTTGATGGTTTACAAATCCATAGAGGTTTCTGAAAATATTTGTCTTTACCACAACATCATTAGCAAAAATAGCACCTTACCTTAACCTAGGGCCTCTGGGGAGTAGAGCTTTGGCAAGGTTAAGGATTCTAAGACCTTGATTAGGTGGTGAAAGACCAAGGCAGAAAGTGAAGGGGAAAGGGGGAAGGGAAGCAAGGAGAGTTGCAGGACTGTGTGGGCCACACTTCACAGTAAGCCAGCAAGCTGCTCTTGGGGGCATGTTTATTCTACAAGGGACTTCCCTGGAGAGTTTATTAAAAAGGAGTTCCTCTTCAGAGTAGTCCCTGGAAGAGAAATAGTAGGGGAAGTTTATGTGTCTGGCTTCTGTTTTTGTTTTTGTTTGTTAATCCATCAAGTTTCACACTATGGGAAGCTAGCTTCGGCCCCTCCTGGTCACACATGAAGGCAGTTACTGCTCCCAGGGACGGTGTTTTATACAAGTCCCAGAGTGAAGGACATATTTGGCAGGGGTGAGGCTAGAAAGGAAGAGAGGGAGGGAGGGAAGCAGGTAACAAGGGAAGGAAATCGGGAGGGAGGGAGGGAAATTGGGAAGGAAGGGAGGGAGGAAGGAAGGAGGCCATGAAAGGACTTTGAGAAAGCACACAATGTTTGATCCCAATAGGGCATCCCTTTTCATTTCTAAGTTTTAGACAAAACACTTAAAATAATGACATGCTTTTCCGTAGATTATGCTAAGTGAAGATTACAGGTGCGGCTGTTTGTTCTTCTAATATGATCTTGAAGAACCATGTTCCTTTCTTTCAGAACACTTTCCAGTTTAGTCATTATTTGATTAATATCCGTAGCTTCCACTGAATAATGCGTTTTTTATAACAAGGATCGTGTTTGAATTTTATCTCCCTTGTATCTCTAGTAACTGGCACTTAGTAGGAGCTCAGCAAATGTTTGTTGAGTGAGTAAATGGGCGAATGAGATGAGTGTGCTCTGGATTTAATCACTGAGCTCAACATCAGCTAGCTTCTCTGGCAGTGCTGACTTTTATACAGACTTAAAATGGTTTTGTACTTTGTCAAATTTTTTGAATAGTCTGTTCTCAATGGGGTAAACATTAAATGGTTTTACTTTTTTCTCCTTGTCTATTCTTTACTTGCTCCTCTGTCTCCTTCTGCCTCCTAGGCTGTTTGGACAGGGAAAGGGGATTAGAGAAAAGCAGCAAGGCTTTTTATTGATGGATACTGCTGGAGTCTAAGACATGGATGCCCTCTGGGTGGCGGGTGTCCAAATGCTGGCTGTCTTGTAGAGTGCGTGTGTGTATCTTTGATGGGGTGTGGGGCCCCATCCCACTATGCAGAGTTCCTTGTGCGAGATCTGCTCCAGCTCAGCTTCACCCAAATCCTACTTATCTACCACTGCTGGTATCCTACTCCTCAGGCTTTTGTTCCTGGGGTCTCCTCACCTGACAAACAGCCCTCTTGGGAGATAGTGGGCAAGTTTTGGAAGGATGGCTCAAGCTACCTTTCAAAGCATCGACTTGTCAAAAAGGATTTTCATTTATGGTACTGTGAAGAGGTCAGTGATTCCTCTCCACAAAAAGAAAAAAAAATATAAAACTGGATTAAATTGTCAAAAACAACCATTTCAGATCTAGGTATCCTCACTCTAAGCTGTAGATCTTTCCTAATTCTCTCCTCCAGCTGATGTTTTGGCCTTTGGCCTTTGCATTCAAATTACTGCCAGGTGATTAGATGACTGAAGCTATTCTAATGCTTGTTACAGTATTGTTAAGTTTTAATGATATAATGGTTTAGCCAATCCACATGGGACATGAGCAGTTTACTGGGTCCTTCAAAGCCTTGCCTGTAAGGAAGAGGATATAATGATAATTTGAAGCACTATTGCAGATCAGTGAGGGAGATACTTTAGGTAGGAAAGGGAATGATTCTCCCAGTTCTTCTCAAGTCTATCATCTAAGTTGCTCCCTCCTCTCCCTCCTAAAGGCACTGAAATCTATATTTGTACTTAAAATTAAAAATAATTGCAATAATTGCTATAAGATTTTTGTGACACATTTTGGGATAATTAGAGGCTTCCCAATGTGCCATAAAACCAGGGATTGAAATTCCCTGCACTGAAAGATTTGGTAGTTTGTGGAAAGCTCATGCACTATGCTACTTGCAAAACGAAACCAAATCTCCAAATTCTCCCTGCTGAACCTTGGTTTTTTGTTTACTTGTCTGTTTGTTTTAAATAAAATTTTATTAAAGTATATCACTCATTCATGAATATAGACACTTTGTTTTAATTCTTGAATTATTCAGATCCACTTTCACGGGAACTACTTGAGACAACTGAGCTAAGGTACTATAAAATGGTATGTAATGTCTTTTTCTTACAAAGTTAATTTGAGTTGTTTAGATTGGAGGGCTCAGAGCGCCACATGCTGGTAGGCTCATGCAACTTTTCTTGGTTATAATTGATCATTTCTAATCAGGTGTCTACAACTAAAAACAAAAACAGAAAGAAAAAAAGCCCACATAATTATCTGAACAAAAGTAATTAATACACATGCAGATGTGCATATCCTTTTTCAAGTTAATGAAAAAACCTCTAAGAAGAATCACTGAACTCAGAGTTAGCAAACCTGGCTTGGCTTTGCCAATTTCTAGCCATAGGACCATGTACAAGTTTTTAACATCACTGAGCTTCAGTTTCCCAGTCTGTAAAATTTGGGTTAAAAAAAGAAACTAGTTCTGGATCAAATAACATAACATAACATGCTAGGGAAGGATGAAAAATTGCTTAGTATTGAAGAGTGAAGGCAGAATGTTGATCCCAAGTCCTGCAGGATTAGGTTTACATGTCTGAGAAAAAAATTAGGGAAGAAAGTGTTGGTGAGAGAATAAAAGAAATTGTACAAGTAATGTAGCCTGGCAAGAGAAAGAAGTAAAACTTAGGAGGATGTTAATAGACTTGAGAAAAAAAATGAAAAGGCAAAAGACTAAAGATCATAATGAGGTGAAAGAGATGGTAAACTGTAAATAGTAAATGAGAAGTTCTGAGAGATAGAAAATGACAGAGTTTCATCCTAGAGCATTGCAGATGATGACAATGTCAGTGGTGTGACCACGTGGTAGACAGCTAAAGAGGATGGAGGCAAGAGTCACAGAGGTAGGGGTACTATGAGGCTGGGGTGTTGATGAAGCTGTTCAATGGACATTGAGTGGTTAGTTGATGGTTGCAGAGAGAAAAGACCATCAGCAGAAGTCAAGGCCCTTACTAACTATGAGGGAGAGACCAATAAGCAGGAGGATGACAACAAGAATGAGGAATACAGGATGGTATAGGCAGATGGCATCATTCCAAAGCAGGTGGAATTTTTGCTTGGCAGTTTCCTCAATCATTGAATCATCAGTCAGTCTCTGTCTCTGTCTCTCTGTCTCTCTGTCTCTGTCTTGCTATCACTTTGTCTCTCTTCTCTCTCTCTATATATATATATACATATATACACATACACATATATACACATACATGCTGTGTCCCAAAAGTCTTAGTGCAGTAGTGCCATTTTAAGCTTTAGTAAATCCAAGAGGATAAATGCTACAACTTGCAAAACACATTTGATGGCTCAACTATTTAAATTTTATTTACTCTTATTTAGTTTTGTGGTTTTTCAAATATCAATTTCTATTTTTAATTTTTGTTTGTCAGTGTTTGCCATCTTCAATTAGAAGGACTGAATAAGACTGAATAGCACTATCCAACCTATTAAGACTCCCAATCACTCCCCAGGAACAGTGGGGGTGACTTTGATTACTACTTCATAGAAATAATCATTTGATACAGGAAGGTTGAGTCTCCTTTCCTTCTCAGTATGAGCAACTTCACATAAACCCACAGATCAATTCAAAGGCCTTGAACTTTGGAAGACTTCCAAGTTTGTTCCCAGAGATGCATGGAACAGCTGGCCAACTATTAAAATGTAGTACTGTTCCAGTTTCAAAAATAAAGTCATACTCGTGGAAGTTTTGCTAAATGGCTAAAGTAATAGCTTAGATTCCCCAGTTTTTAACTCTGCTTTTTCCTTGTCCTTTCCCTCTTGTTAAAAAAAAAAGAAATTAGTAAAAATATAGATTAATAAAACTACAGTCAATTTAATTTTATACAGTATATTTGATATATTTTGTCAGTGTATTGTTTAATATATATTATACTATGTTTGAAACATTGTCTTTAAAAAGTATAAAAACTGAGGCTATGCTCTTTTTATCTTTATTGTATTACTGATTGTTATGTGAAAACTAAAATCTGTTCAGAGGTGGTATGACATAGTTGTTAAAAGCAAGGACTCTGGAATCAGATTGCATGGGTCCAAAATCTGATTCTTCTACTTACTGGCTGGATAAAAAAATCTTTGGGTAGCTAACTTCTTTTTGCCTTCTTCTACTATAAACTGGGTGATAATACTACTCACTTCATAGGATTATGAGAAGGATTTAAAGAGATAACATATGAAAGCCATAGCAAGTGCCTCCCTCACTTGATCCAAACTCTGACAAGGAAAGTCTAAAAGTTACCCTCATCTGGAGAGCCTTCTGCTTTGGCTAGGTGGACTCAGCCTCAGGATATTTGTGCCAAGTTCAAGAAAAACTTTAAGTTCTTTAATTCCTGCTCCACTTTTATTTCCACCATAGAATTAAAACTTAATCTTAATTGAAGAGTACATATAAAATAAAAATTCTCTTATGTTTCCATGGTCCCAACTGAAAGCATAACTGAACCTTGGGCTCCAAACACATTCATCCTTAATGTTCTGCTTTGCCTCAGTCATAACATTATAAATGAATTCACTAGAAAAGACTTCTTATTCTGTGTTGGTTAGCTATCCCAACAAATGGTTAACTGGGTATTCTACATGAGTTAGCTGGTAGAACAAACCATCCCAAAACAATAATTCTGCATATCACCAATTCTGGCAGGGCTGAGCTGGATGATTCTTCTGGTTTTCACTGGGCTCACATAAGCATCTGTGGTCTTTTGTTGGATTAGTCAGATTCTGACTGGTGATGGCCTCAGGGGGGAAAACTTGTCTCTGCTATTTTGGTATTTCATCCTCCAGCAGGCTAGCTCAGGCTTGTTCTCATGGGAGGAAAGCAAGTTTACAAGATCTTTTAAGGTCTAAACTTGGAACTGGCCTGAGAAGCATGCAAGGCCTTTTGAGGCCTAGGCTCAGATAAGCACACAGTAACTTCTGTTGCATTCCATTGGCCAAAGTGAATCACAAGGCCAGCAAAGTTGCATTGAAAAGGGCATAGAGGGAAGCAGATGTGGCTCAAGGAATTGGGCTCCCATCTACCAATATAGGAGGTCCAGGGTTCAATTCCTGGGGCCTCCTGGTGAAGGCAAGCTTGCCCACGTGGCCAGCTGGCCTGAGCAGAGAGCTGGCCCACATGGAGTGCTGGCCCCCATAGGAGTCCTGGCCCACACAGGAATGCTGGCCCATGCAGAGAGCTGGCGCAGCAAGATGACACAACAAAATGAGACACAGAGGAGAGACAATATGAGATGGAGCAGACCAGGGAGCTGAGGTGGTGCAAGAGATTGAGTGCCTCTATCCCACTCCAGGAGGCCCCACGATTGGTTCCTGGTGCTGCGTAAAGAGAAGACAAGTGGACATAGAAGAATGCACAGCAAAATGGACACAAAGAGCAGACAATGGCAGGGGAGCAGGAAGAGAGAGAGAGAGAGAAAGAAATCTTAAAAAAAAGAAAGAAAGAAAAAGGCATAGATACAGGAGTGAAGTATTACGGATGCTTTTGCAAACTGCCAATTTTCTACATTGCATGCTATAACAGTTTGATATTGTTTATGAATTCCAAAAAATAGATATTGGATTATGTTTGTGAACAGGTCTGTTCCTCTGGGCATATTAGATTGGATTGGATTCAGAGGTTTCATTTTTGCTTGATTAAAAAATGATTAAAGCTTTGATTGGGCCACATCAGTAGGGGACTCAGAAAAAATGACATGGCAGAAGAGAAAGTTAGAATTTTGATCCTGGAGTCTGGGAAGTAGCACAGAGAGAAGCAGATACATGAGAAAGAAAGAAGGCTCCATTAGACACAGCAGAGGCCCCAGAAAGAGAAACAAGCTGTTCACCTGATAGTTTACAGCTGGCCTTGTGGAGAGAGCAGAGCAGCTAAGCCCAGAGAGAAATGAGCCCAGAAGAGAGACAAGACTTATCCCAGCCTACAACTGATCTTGTAAGAAGCTGGGACCACGGACCCTTAAGAGGAAAAGGAAACCTGAACCCTTGCAGACCTCAGCAGCCATTTTGCTCCAACATGTGGCAACAGACTTTGGTGAGGGATGAAACTTATGCTTTATGGCCTGGTAACTGTAAGCGTCTACCCCAAATAAATACCCTTTATAAAACCCAACAGATTTCTGGTATTTTGCATCAGCACCACTTTGGCTGACTAATACAGATTTGGTACCAGGAGTGGGGTAGTGCTTTTGCAATTACCAAAATACTGGAACTGTTTTATAAATGGGTAAGGGGTATTTTTTGGAGGAATTGTGAGATGTTTGACAGAAAAGGCCTAGAGTTCTTTGAAGAGACTTTTTGTGATGGCTTAGAAGCAAATGAGGAAACTATTATTGGAAACTGGAACAAAAGCAATCCGTGTTCTAAAGTTGCAGAGAACTTAGCAATATTGACTCCTGATGTTTCATGGAAGGCAGAATTTGACAACAACACCTGGGCATTTAGCTGAAGAACTTTCCAAAGTAAACTCATAGAATGCAGTTTGGCTTCTCCTTGCAGATTATAGCAAAATGCTAGAGGAGCAAGATAAGCCAAGGACTGAATTGTTGGGCACAAAGAAACTAGAAATTGATTCTGGAAATTCCAAGCCTCTGGAAATAAAGTCAAGAACACTGAGCAGCTGATCCTGGGGAGAAACGAGCCCTGGGAGAAAGACGAGACTTATCTCAGCCTACAGCTGATATTGGAAGAAGCTGGGGCCACAGAGCCTTAAGAGGAAGAGGAAGCCTGAACCCTTGCAGATGTTGGCAGCCATCTTGATCCAACATGTGACAACAGACTTTGGTGAGGGAAATAACTTATGCTTTATGGCCTGGTAACTATAAGCTTCTACCCCAAATAAATACCCTTTATAAAAGCCAATAGATTTCTGGTATTTTGCATCAGTACCCCTTTGACTGACTATTACACATGCTAATTACACATGTAATTATAGCTACCACATTTGAATAATTCGAAATTTGTTCCCATTTGGTTCAGGACAGTGATCTAATACAGCCAATTTTGATGTTACCAAGAAGCTAGTAATAATTACATGGAAGCTTGTTCAATTAATTGCTGCATATTTTCTACATAATACCAATCCTGTTTAAATCTGACCACATTGTATATTAACCCCATGGTTGTGACTGAGAATTGATCATTAATTTCAATGCCACAGAAAAGCAGTGCTTTCCAGTGGAAAAAGTATTGAACTAGGAGTTAGATAAAACACAGTTACATTTTGGTTCCACCTATGATTCAAGATGGTATGTACAAGATTAAACCTAAGGATCATAAATTTCACCCAGTCAAAATAAAAGAGACAAATAAAGAGGGGAAGCATGGGTGTAGAGGTGGTGATGAAGAGGATGAAGGCAAATAATTTTCCCAAAATATCTTGATAGGAAGGTAGCATGAAAGATCAGAAAGAGTACTGGCTCAAAAAATTGAAAACCTGTGCTCCACTTCCAGCTCTACCACTTATTTGGTTGGTGACCTTTGGAAAAAATTTAATAGCTGTAGTCTGGGATTCCTCATTTCCAAAAATTAAGGTAATGCACTAAGTGATCTGAAAAATCCCTTTCAACTCTTTAAAAAAAAAATGTATGCTGGCTGTGAAGTGTTCTAAATTCACCATGTAATTACAATAAATAATTCCTGTCTTTCTCACTCTTCTCTACTTCCCACCCATTCTGGAAAAAAAAAAGTCCAAAAATATGTGTGTAGAATGGCGTCAATCCATTTAGACTAAGAGTACTTGCAATGTAAATGGGAGAATTCAATATGCTAACATTTGTAGTGAGTGAAACTTATTTGACTGTCAGATTACATGACAGACAAGACAAGCCTGCCAACAGCATCCTGGATGTGTGACTGGGGGAAAGGAGGTGGCAAGGAAAGATGGACACAAAGGAAACAAAGATTTTTTTTCCCCCAGAAGACAGATGATCCAACAGAGAGTGAAAATAAAGCTATTTTGAAAAAGGTGAAGACTTCTAGATAAACTGCATGTATTGCTTCAGGGACTGAAGATTAGAAAATATTTGAAAATCACAGATCAGAATAGGACAGATGATAGTTCAGGGCTGCTGAGTGGGTCTATGTGCCCAGAAAAGAGGCTATTCAGATAAATTTCTGAGAATGGAGCTCCAGGGGAGAACTAGTACTCAGTTCAACTCAAGGAATTCAAAAAATGTGTATTGAGAGCCTATTTATGCCAAGCACTGTTCTCACAGTAAAAGAATTAAAAAATATATACATATATCCTTATCTTCATTTAGTAAGGAAAGACAGGCAATAAACAAAACAAATAATTTATGAATTAGAACTTGATAAGTGTCATGGGGATAAATAAAGCAAGGGAGGGGTCCCTAGGTGGAAAGGGAAAACTGAAATTTTAAAAAAATGTATTTAGGGAAGGCTTCAAGAAGAAGGTAGCATATGAGCAGAGACTAAAAGGTGGTGAGGGAGTCAGACATGTGCACATGTGGGGAAAGACATTATAAGAAAGTATGCCTAGTATTTTCCAGGACTTGCAAAGAAGTCAGTGTAGTTGAAATAGAGTAACCAGCAGGGAGAAAAGTAGAAATGATGATAGGAGATGGGCTGGAGTGGAGCAAGTTGGAAGGCTTTATGGGCTACTCTAAGGTCTTGGGCTTTTGAGCAGAGAGGAGACCTGATTTGATTGCCATGGGGCTTTGGGTTCAGTCTGGCCTGGTTGGTTTGTAAATTTATTATTTGAATAGACAGAGGGCATATATAAGACAGATATCAAACCTCCAAATCAGTTTATTCTTCATTCAATCAACAAATATTTACTGAGTGACCAAACATATGACTAACTAAACTCTAGGAATAAAATAGTGAGTATAGCACAGACCTGCCACAGAAATTTAAGATTTATGGGGAGAAAGACATGAGTCACAACTCAGGTGTAATTTCTTTGTAAATTAACCTAACTTGCTCATAGGCCTCCATTTCCACTCAATAGCAGGGGGAAAAAAAAACACAATTAGATTACCCGTTCACAGTAACTTATTCACTTGTATTTAAAACAAATACAAACCTCTTCTAATTTAGCTCCATTTCTTTGGTTCTCTCAGTTTTCGGAGTTTTCCCTCTCAGCATACGGAAAACCTTATGTAACAAGATCCCCATGTTGACCTGCTGATTCAGCCCACCCACTGAGTCTTGGTTATTAGCCTCTCCTTTCACCCTTTTACAGCTGAAGTGTCTGAGTGGTGGCTGTTCTCTCAGCTCCGTCAAGATCAGTGGTACGCCTCACCACTGACGATTGTTTTACCTTGGCCCTCATTGGTGGTGCTGGTTCTCTGTGACTTAGCCATGTCCTCCAACTGGCCCCCAACTTTGGATTATCCACTGCAGGTATATTAGCCCCAAAGTTTCAACTACATTCCATATACCCCCAGGGACACGCAAACACTTGTGTATCTTCTTCATGCTACTCATAGGCTGCACGAAACCCAGTAGGATAAACTCCTATAACCACCTCTTACTGGAGTGAAGCACTCTGTAGGACATTTTCCTAACCTTTCTGAGAGAAAGTCAGGAAAAAGCAGACTCTGTTCTGAGATTCCCCAACAAACCTCTCTGACTTGGCTCTGCTGTCTCTATCTCCCCCAAACCCAGGTGCAAACCCTGTGATGGGGCAAGGAGCAGGCCCTATACCTATCTAAGTGCTGCTATAGTCCTATCGCTCCCTATCCAAGGCTCCTACCCCAGATAAGAAAGGTACTTTATCTTCCTCTGTGTCAGATGCCCTGAAAAGCCTGCATCCTCTCTACTCAATAGCTTGGTCTCAGGGCCCCTTTACACTCTTAAAACTTGAGGACCACACAAAGCTTTTATTATGTGGGTTATATCTGTTAATATTTAATGAATTAGAAATTGAAACAGATAATTTTAAAGATTTGTTTATAAATTATTTTTAAAATCACAATTAAGTCATATGTTAACATACATAACATTTTATGGAAAGAAAACTAAATTTTTCAAAACAGAAATATTTAGTGAAAAGAGTAGCATTGTTTTATGTTTTTGTAAATCTCTTTAATGTCTGTCTTAAAAGAAAATAGCTGGATTCTCATCTCTGCTTCTGCATTCAATGTGTTGAAATATGTTGTTATGGTTAAAGTATATGAAAAAAATCTGGCCACACTGATATGTAGTTGGAAAATGGAGGAATATTTTAATAGCCTTTTCAGATACTTGTGTATATTCTTCTTTGAGACTATGCCAAAACTTGATAAGTGGTAGATTATTAAAGGTTAGTTGCTGTAGGATCTGAAAAATCATATTAATAAACTTTACAAACTCTGTTATGTTAAAATCCATTAGTCTTTAAATGGGTCTTTACCCTTACATTTATTTTATCATGCATTCATCATTTGGAAAATAATGGTTCACTGAGTCATGCAGACCTTACAAATATTGACACAATTCACTACATGATAGCACAAACATATTCATTAATATCTCATCAGCAAAGTCTTAGGTATTGGGAAGCCATCAAGTTAAAGAAGGCAATACAAGTATGAAAAAATTCTATTTTTCACCTGAAAGTTCAAAGTTAATATTGGAAACACTGTCAAATGTTTTCCTTGAAGTCACAGGCTCATTTAATTCATTTTGGAGAAAAGGTCTACCAAATATCCAAGTCTGACTAACCATAGTTTGTTAATCAGCCATGATCCTTTTTTTAACAGCTTTACCAAGATCTAATTCATATACCATACAATCCTCCCATTTAAAGTGTACGAGTCAGTGGTTTTTAGTATATACACAAAGTTGTATGTTGTACTGCCATCACTATAATCAATCTTGTGGTTAACAGTACAAATATGAGAATGTTCTCTCATGAACTAAAATACATATACAATTCTAATACATGATGTTAACAATAGGATGATTTATGTGGAAAAAAATACACCAAATGTAAGCTATGGACTGCGGTTAATAGTATTATTTTGATGATGTTCTTTCATCATTTGTAACCAATGCTCCACAGTAATGCTAAGTGTTGGTGGTGGGATGATATATGGGAATCCTGTATGTTACACGTGATTGTTTTGTAAACTCACAACTTCACTAATAATTTTAAAAAATAATTCATGGGGAGCCAAACAACAATAAGTCACATTTTCAAAGAGAAACGATTTCTCCAGATGTGAGGACATTGTTTTCCAATTCTGTAGTGCTCCTGCTGTAAATATATTGACTACGTGAGTGCTAAACCATTCTTGCATAACCTGAATATAACTTTCCAATTTAAAAATTCCACATTTTTTCTTCAAAAGATTTCTGAACTAAATCATAATTTGACACAGAAACAGTCGGCATTTTATTCATTTGCAGAATTCCTGGCTAAGGTGCACAAATGACTTCAAAACTATGTTGACAGCCTAGAAGTCACCTGAAATTGATACATTTTCATATTTATTGATCCAGATGGCAAACCAGTGTGGAATTAGAAAAAAGATGGAGACTAAATGAGAAATAAGGCAGTGCAATTAAGAGTAAAACTGAATTGGAAATGTACTTCATATGAACCACATTAAAAATAAAATACATTTCCCAGAAAAAAATAATACAATGACTACTAGCACAATTGGTGCTAATGACTTAATCCATGCTAAGGCAGCACAGTTTTTTTAGCCATGATTATTTTTGCACCATTGGTATAAATGTGAACACAATTTTAAAAGCAAATCATGTCTTAGTTTTGTTATTAAAGTAGTTTTGACTTCATGAACACCAAAGAATGTCTGAGAACCTACCTCCTAGAGGTTAACAGACCATATTTGGAAACCCACTGGCTTGTAGAAAAGACCCTGTACTTGGTACTTCAAACTTTGGCCAAGTAAAACACACAAATCCCTTTTTTCTCTTACAGAGTTCTTGCAAATGAAAGCCTTGTTTACCAGACAATTGTTTCTGCAGTTCTCTTCACAAATTAAAAAAGAAAAAAGTTAAAATGTTCAATTTAGCAATATCTTCTTGTGTTTGGCTACATCTGCTCTTATCTTGAAGCAATGATGCCTCAGCTTCAATAAATAGAGGGCTGTAGGGCAAAAAATAAATATTTTAGGAAATAAAAACCATGTTTAAATTACTAAATTTTTTTCCATTTCATAGTTTCTGGAAGCTCTACTAGGGAAAAGCACTGGGCTGTGTGGAAAAATAGAGGATGGGCACCTAATCCCACTTCTCAGATGAGCTGAGGCATGGGGAATGAAGAACAAAGCGTGCCATAGAGACAGGACACATGTAAAAAGATCCAAGGAGCATCTGACGCTTTGTGAACTGGAAATCTTTCATTTTGGCTACAGGGCATAATGAGAAGTACAGACCTAAGAAATAAAATGGAGCTGGGTAAGTAAGAACCACATAATGAAGGCTATTCAACATCACATTAAGGAAATGGGACATGATACTGAGATCAATTGGAAGACATGGAAAGTTTCACATTGGCTGCAGTGTGGAAAATAGATTGAAAGAGCAAGATAGGATGTATAGAGAGCAGTTAGAAGATTTCTGAAATTAATCCAAATGAAAGAGAATGAGGGCCTGAACAAATGCAGTGGCAGTAAGTGAAAAAAACTAGGTGGGTTTTTAATACAAAAACAGCAGGGTTGGTAGACTTTTAGATGTAGGGAGTGAGGGAGAATAGGGAACCAAGGAAAACTCCTAGGATTCTTATGGATAGTATGTCATGTTAAAATACATAGGAAGTGTGGAGACATTTAGGAGAGAAAATTAGTTCAATCTGGCACAGGTAAAGTTTAGGGTGCTTATGGGCTATCTGAATGGAGTAAACAGCTCAACAGATTTCTAAGCCTCACTGAGGATAGCCAAGTTAGGGAATGATAAATTTTTAGTGGTACCAAGATTCTGTGATTTTCTTCTATGAGTAACTTAGATGTAAGAAGATAAAGGAAATCCACAGCTGCAAGAGCTGGTGAGGTTAATGACTTTGTGATACTAGACCATGCTGAGATAACGGCACCAGTTCCAGCACCTCTAATTTTCAAGTGGTGGTGAATCTGCCACAGATGTCAGCAACTTGGTTTTCTAAGGATTAATAACCTCCAAGAGGCTATTTTTCAAGTGTACAATTAAAGTAGGGTGTGGCTGATAAATAGAGGGCACAAAAGAGGAAAGCCTAGATAGAGAGCAGCAGAGTTGCATTGATTTTATTGGGGCTTCTTCCCAAAGCAAAATTCCTACTGTTGCATGAACAGTTACATTCATTTTTCCCTTTTTCCACATCCCCTTCCTGGATTATCAGTCAAGATTCAGTGAAGGAAAAGGAACTACTTTTTAATCAAGGAAGGGCATGACACAAGATATTCAATGCTCACACAATCAACAGCAGGGCTGAAGGAGTAGACATCTACAGTGACTCGCATGCAGCAAAGAATTGTCTTTTAAGGCCAGCTACTACCTCAGAGCCTGCCACTGGAGCTATACCTGAGCCACTTCTGCAACTGTCTCAGGACACCCAGGAAAATGGAGAATAGTTACCTGAAGATTCAAACTAAGAATTAGGTGTCATATTAAGAAATAACCATTGCCAACATCATTTCCAACCCCCAGGAAACTAGAGAATGGACACCAGAACATTGCAATGGGAAACCCTTATGTTTCCATATTGTTGCTTGCCAAATGACCAGCCAAGAACCGATGGAAAACGACCTCTGCTTTACTTCCACCTTCCAAATATTATGTTAAGTGTACCTACTTGGCAGAGCCTAAATGCATTTTAGGCCTAGCTGCAAAGGAGTCTTAGAAAAGTGAAAATCTAATTTTTATCTTTCCAACCTTTACGACTAGAAGGAGAGAAGAGTGGCTATTTAATGAGCAGTTCAGAGTTCCCAGCTGGAAATGCCAAAAGAGAAGAAAATTGAACTTTTAGGTTATTCTTTCAGATATGACCAAATTTGGATTCTGTACCTGCCAGTTCACCCTGTTCCTTGGATCTGTACCAATAAAAGGTTAGAAAGTTACATATTTCCCCTTAGATGAGTTGCTTAACTATAAATTTCCTTTACTTGGACTCTAATTTGAAATTTCACCTTTTCTTCTTCTTTCCTTAAGTCTTGTTTATTACCTGGCATCTTTTCCCAAGCTAGGGTCAATATCATGTGAGACATCCTTTTTCACCAGCCTAACCCACTTCTTGGACATCCTCAGAGCCACTTCTTAATCACACAGTGAAAAAAGCTTTCCATTGGAAATCTAGTCCCCTGGCTTACTTCTGACTAAATGCGAGACCTGGGAAAATTCACAGGCATAATATTTTACTGGCCAGGTATAACATTAATAGATTCATTCATTCAACAAATATTTGTTGAGTGATTACTACTGAGTAACACTGTTGACTGACAGGCACTGTAAAGGGCACTGAACATACAAAAATGAACAAAAGAGTAAAAAGCTTTGACTTTATGGAGATTATTGTATAGTGGGGAGGATAAACAACTAAAATAACAAGGTATATACTATTTTAGAAGGGGATCAGAGAGAGCAGTGTTTAGTTTAAGGCTAATTATTCCTCATTACTGAGAGAAAACCCTTCTAAGTACTTTAATCAATGCCTCAGATATCATGAAGTTTTCCACTGTGGCTGGTGGAAACAGCCACTATTCCTGGCCCAGTGTGAAGAACTGTTTCTCCTAATCTTCTCAGATGGTTCATTCACAGACTTAGGGACCCTAAGGATGAATTTCTTGAGCCGCACCAAATAAAACAAAATCTCTGCCTTTTGGGTCTCCAGCATGTGCATTTTTAGCTAGCTCCCTAGGTGCTGCTTATCACATTAAAATTTGAGAATCACTGCAACAGATAGTAGGAAACTATCATATAACCTTGAAAATTATTAAGCAAGGTAATAACAAAATTATTTCCATACTTTAAGATTATTAATCTAATAAGAGTAGGTGGGATAGATATAATAAGAGATGTGTTATAAACTAAGCAAAGAGATAAGCTTTGGATGCTGATGCAACAGTCAAGGCAAGAGACAATGAAAACCAGGATGAGGGTAGATATAAAGATATTGATCTCTCAGGTAAAAGACTTGATTAAAGTAGGAATATAAGATTTTGCAGCAGTTATATATAAGAGGATGAAGAAGGGAGCAGACGTGGCTCAAGCCATTGAGCACCTGCTTCCCACATGGTAAGTCCTGGGTTTGGTTCCCAGTGCCTCCTAGAAACAAAAACAAACAACAACAAGCAAACAAATGAAAGGCCCAACTCTGGGGAGCTGATGTGGCTCAGCGGTTGAGCTCCAGCTTCCCACATATGAGGTCCCGGGTTTAATCCTCGGCCCCGGTACCTCAAAGAAAATTTTAAAAATGAAAAAGAATGAAGAAAAGAAAGTATCAGGATGACTAATATTCCAAGCCTAAGAAGTCTAGGCAATGTTATAAGAAAACAGTTATAAGAAAAAGTATGTTGGTTGTTTAAGCAGAAGTATATAATAAGTTCAGCTTGGGACATAGTGAGTTTGAGATTTTGGCAGGAAACCCAGAGCAAGACATTCAAAAGGCAGACTGAGATATTAACTGGGGTGCAAGAGTAAAATTAGACCTCAAAAGAAAAATTTAACATTTATCTACATAGAGATGATGGTTGAAGCAATATGAGTATATAACCCTTGGCTTCTGTCTAGCCAACACAGGCCTTATGGGAAAGTCCAACAGAACCTTAATAAAAAGTTGGAAGATTTAGAAATTAAAATTCTAATGCTAATGACATTATTTCTTACATTTTTAAGGTTATAATATTTTACGTTAAGATCTGTAACTAAAATTACATATCCTAGGCCTTGTGTATACGCTTATTTTAAAACTAAAAACAAACATCCTTTACAATTAATTGTAATCAGTATGTAAGTATTTTTTGTGTGTAGAATCAAGTGGAGTGACAACAAAAGAAATGTGTCACCTAGGATATAATGATCCATTACTATTTCTGGTATCTTCTGTGTTGTTTTTCTGAAATTTTTGTTTTCTCTGGAGAACATTCTCAATTTTCTTCATATGTTGTCCATTGATGATAAACTTACTGAGTCTTTTCATTTGGACAATGTATTTTACCATCACTTGATTGTATGGCTGGGTATAGATACTAAGTTTAAAATCATTTTATCTTAGACTTGGAAGGAATTGTTTCTTTGTCTCACACCATCCAGTATTGCTGATGTGCTTTCTAATGTTCATTCTTGTTCCTTTGTAATGATCTTGTTCTATTTCTCTCTGAAAGCTTTTAGGATTTTCTTTTTACCATTGGGAGTTCAGAAAGGGGTATTAGAATGTTTCTAGATATGTCTTTTCCTGTTTTTGCTTCTTGGCTTTTAGTGGATCCTTTCAGTCTGAAGATACTTTTCTTTCTTCAGCTCAAGAAAATTATCTTCTACTATTTCTTTTCTCCCTTCCACTGTCTCTGTTCCTTCATTATGGAATTTTTATGAATGTTGTACCAATTGGATCTATCCTCCATGTACCTAAACTTTTCTATCATATTTTCCATCTATTTTTATTAAATTTTATTTCATTTTATTTATTATTTATCTCTATGTATGACTTTATCTTTCAGATTGCTGATTGATTTTTCAAATGTGCCCTTTGTTGTATTTAGTATGCCTACAGAATTTTTACTTTAGAAATAATAATTTAAATTTCTAAGAAGTCTTTATTGTTCTCTGGTTGGTTGGTTGCTTGGTTTTTCTGGAAGAATATGAAGAATTATTTAGAGACATCCATAAAGATGGCATTGGAGTAGGCAGGCAGGGCTCAACTCTTTAACAAAAGCAACAGAGAAAGGGCAAAAAGCTAGCTGAGGGAACTGCTTTGGGGGTCAGCAGACTGGGACAGTGCTGCACAACCTCCAAGAGGGTTAGAGACAGAAGAAATGGAAGGATGCAGTGGAGGGTGAAGAGTGGTTTCTCTTCATTGAACTTGACCAGCAGAGTTCACTTTGAATCTCAGCTCTGGTCAGACCAGAATCATGGGCAACCAGAGATTGAAAGAGACATCTCTGTGGAAAGATTCACTGACAAGCAAGTGCCATCTGCTGTCCAGCTGGGAAACTGCAAGAAGAAACATGGCTTTTAGGTCTCCTTTATCCTAAATCCCTGGGAGAACATCTGTACCCCATTAGTAAGTCCCTGGCCCAATTTTGATAACTTAATCTGGGCAATTTTAAAGACTAAGAATAAGTTGAAGCAAAAATTAGAGAACAGCCATGAAACAAAATCACTAAGCAAGAAAGAAATTATCAAAGTAAATTCATCAACATATTCAGGCGCCTAGACATCAGCAAAAAATTACAAGCCATACTAAAAAATATGAAAAGGTCCCCAGCAAAAGGAACAAACCAAATATCCTGATGAGATACAGGATTTATAGCAACTAATCAGTGATAATCACAAAAATCTTCTAAATAAATTCAAAGAGTTGAAGGAAAATATGATTAAAAAGATAAATGATATTAAGAAAACACTGGGTAAGCATAAAAAAAACAATTAGAAAGCAGCAAAGGAAAGCAACAGAGTTTATGGGAATGAAAGACACAATGAATGGTGTTAAAAATACATTATTAAAAAAAAGAAAGAAAAAATACATTAGAGACATATAAGAGCAGATTTGAATTGATGGAAGACAGAATTAGTGACACAGGACAGAACATCTGAACAGAGTGTTCTACAGAATAGTTCTAGCTACACTGACAATGAAAAAAAAGAGAGGATGCAAATAAAATCTGAACAGGAGAACATAAAGACAAAAGAATGGAAAAAAATGGAACAAGGTCACAGGGAATTGAATGACAACACTAAATGGACAAACATATGCATCATCAGTATCTCAGAAGGAAAAGAGAACAGAAAAGGGGCAGAAAGAATATTTGAGAAAATAATGACCAAAAACTTCCTAATTCTTCTAAAACACATAAATATCGATATCCAAGAACACACCCAACTAGAATAAATTCAAATAGACCTACTCCAAGATCCCTACTATTCAGAATGACAAATATCACAGATAAAGAGAGGATTCTGAAAGCAGCGAGAGAAAAGCAAAACATCACATACAAGAGAACTTCAATAAGATTAAGTGCCAAGCTCTCATCATAAACCATTGTGACAAAGAAAGCAGTGATATGATGTATTTAAGGTACTGAAAGAGAAAAACTGCCAGTCAAGAATTCTGTATCTGACAAAACTGTCCTTCAAAAATGAAGGTGAGCTTAAAGTCCTCACAAACAAAAACTGAGAAAGTTTTTGTAGAGCAGATCTACAAGAGATACTAAAGGAAGTGCTGCAGCCTGAAAAGGAAAAAGGTGGCGGGGGTGGGGGGGAGTGAAGAGGGGTGAGAGACTTGGAGAAGTGTAGAAATGATTATTAAGAAGGGCAAATTAAAAGATAAAAAGACTGACAATAGTAAGATATGACAACATAAAGCCAAAGGATAAAATGAACAAAGTAAGTAATACTTGTACAGTAATAACATTGTTAATGACTTGAACTTTGCAATCAAAGACACAGACTGACAGAATGAATAAAAAAAATATGAGCCATTTCTATTCTGTCTAAAAGGACTCAACTCAGATGTAAAGACACAACCAGGTTGAAAGTAAAAGTTTGGAAAAAGATATTCCACACAAATTGTAATCAAAAAAAGATCTAGAATAGTGATACCCATTGTAGCCATTTGGCAATTTGATGTAATTATGAATTCCAAAAATATAATTGGATCATGCTTGTAAACTGACCTATTAATCTGGGCAAGATTAAGTTATGATTAGAGCGTTGACTGGGCGATGTCAGTAAGGGATTGAAATGCTTGATGAAAAAGGCCTAGATCACTTTGAAGAGACTGTTGATAGTAATATGGATGCTAAAGAGACTTTCTATGATGAGTTAGAAGTAAATGATGAAACTATTACTTATGAAGCAGTTAAATGGTTTTGTAAGAAACTGGACGAAAGACAATCCATGTTTTAAAGTTGCAGAGAACTTAGCAAGATTAACTCCTGGTGTTATATGGAAGACAGAATTTGAAAATGGCAAACCAGAGCATTTAGCTGAAGAACTTTCCAAGGTAAACTTGGAGAATGTGGCTTGGCTTCTCCTTGCAGCTTATAGCAAAATACTAGATGAGCAAAATACACTAAGGACTGAACTTTTGGGCACAGAGAAAACAGAAACTGATTCCAGAACTTCCAAGTTTCTGGAAATCAAATTCCCAGATGAAAATGCCCTATTTGAAGACTTTAGTAAACTTGGAACTCATAACTCAGAATTGAAGATGCAGTTGTCTCAGAGGGACTTGAAGAAAGTCTTGCTGTCTGATGGCTTGGACCCCTTGCTTCTTGCATGCTAAACCAACAACGTTTTTGAGAATGCTATATGAACAAAACCACTGTCAGCTTGGACAAAAGAGGACATGGAAAGGAAAGATTGAAGGAGAAACAGCTTTAGGAGGAGAATCATAGAAGCTGAGATCTGGAACTAAGACATCCTCTTGGGCCAAGAAAGGAGCCCCACCCATGTGTACAGAGAGGGTGAGTTTGCCCAAGGAGTTGAAGAAGGTGAATATCCCCACCCAATGTTCAGGAAGAGCTTTGCTGCCCCAGGGTACAGGGAGGGTGGAGCACATTCCTCAAGGATTAGGGCGGTTAAGGTCAGCACCCCATAGGTCTGAGAGGGATGCTCCTGTCCCCCATGGATTGGAGAAGGCCAGGTGGTCAACCCGTTGCTCTGGGAGGGTTGAGCCTGTATGCCAAAGGTTAGGGAAGGCCAGGTGGTCAATTCGTTGCTCTGAGAGGGTTGAACCTGTATGCCAAAGATTAGGGGGAGTGTTGTCTTCACCTCGCTGTACTGGGGGGGCTAAGACTCTAATCCAAAGATGGGTAAGCTGTGGAAATCACCCCAACACTCTTGGAAGGTGAGGTCTGGAGACTGGTCAACACCCAGATGCTTGATGAGTGTGGAACCAGGAAAATGGACATTGGGCAATCCTGTGGGTTCCCATGTGGCCCCAAGGAGAAGAAACCATCATCTTAAGAATGACTCTCAGACTTTGAAATTGAATGGAGGATTCCCTGCCGTTTCACTGAACTGTAGAGGATTCATGACTCATGTTTAATGTCCCAATTTCTCTTATGATAATGAAAATGTTTATCCTTTGTCTTTCCATTTGTGTATTGGAAGCAGTTAAATGGTTTTGCAAGTTTCAGAGGTCTACAGCAGACGGGATTTTGCCTGAAGACAAACTGTATTTCTTTAAACTGCCTATGATATGATTTTGTACTTGAATTGTTACTGATTTAAGTTTTTTTGAGTATTGTAATGTATTTTTGGAATTCAGAGGGTGGAATGTAGCCGTTTGGCAATTTGATGTAATTATGAATTCCAAAAATGTAATCGGATCATGCTTGTAAACTGATCTGTTAATCTGGGCATGATTAAGTTATGATTAGGGCGTTGACTGGGCCACGTCAGTAGCGTATTGAGCCCCACCCCTTGGTGGGTGGGGAATCAAATATAAAAGGCATGGCAAGAACAGAGTTGAAGCCATTTTTTGAGAAGCAGTTTTGATTTTGGAGTTTTGATGTTGGAGAAGGCCCCAGGAGAAGAGAAGTGAGCCATTCACCTGATAGTCTACAGCTGACCTTGTGGAGGAACCAGAGGAGCTAAGCCTGGAGAGAAATGCAGCCCCAGGAAGAGAAGAACCCAAGAAGCCTGAACCCTGGCAAACGTTGGCAGCTGTCTTGCTCCAACACATGGCAATGGACTTTGGTGAGAGAAAAAACTTACACTTTATGGCCTGGTATCTGTGGACTTCTACCCCAAATAAATATCCTTTATAAAGACCAACCCATTTTTGGTATTTCACATTAGCACCCCTTTGGCTGACTAGTACATCCATTTTGTCTAATGTGGGACAAAGTAAATTTTAAATGCAAAATTGTTATAAGAGATGAAGAAGGTTATGTTAACAAAAGGGGCAATTCATCAAAAGAAATAGCTATACTAAATATGTATGTGCCTGATCTTTGTGCCCCAAGGTATATAAGGCAAACATTGGCAAAACTGAAGGGAGAAATACAAGTCTCTACAATAATAGTTGGAGACTTCAAAACACCACTCTCAGCATTGAATCTAGACAGAGGATATGTAAGAAAACAGAGAGCTTAAATAATATGATAAATGAACTAGATCTAACAAACATCTATAGAGCATTGCACCCCAAAACAGTAGGTTATACATTCTTTTCAAGTGCTCATGGATCCTTCTCCGGGATAGACCATATATTGGGTCACATGCAGGTCTCAGTAAATGTAAAAATATTGAAATTATACAAAACACTTTCTCTGATCATAAGGGAATAAAGCTGGAGATCAATAATGGACAGAAATAGGGAAATTTCACAAATATATGGAGATTAAACAAAATACTCTTAAATAATCAATGGGTCAAAGAAGAAATTTCAAGAGAATTCAGTATATATCTTGAGATGAATGAAAACAAAAGCAGAACATATCAAAACCTATGGGACTCAGCAAGGACAGTGCTTATAGGGAAATTTAAAGTCCTCAATGCTTACATTAAAAAAGATTAAAAAGCTAAAAATCAAAGACCTAACTGTAAACCTGAAATAAATAGTAAAAGAACAGCAAACTAATCCCACAGCAAACAAAAGAAAGAAATAATAAAGATCAGAGCAGAAATAAATGAAATTGAGAACAATGAAAACAAGAGAGAGAAGTAACAAAACCAAAAATTGGTTCTTGGAGAAGATCAACAAAACTAATCCTTAGCTACACTGACAAAGAAAAAAGGAGAAGATGCAAATAAAATCAGAAATGGCGGGGGTGGGGTGCATTAGAACTGAACCCACAGAAATAAGATCATAAGAGGATACTATGAACAACTGTACGCCAACAAAATAGACAATGCTGAGGAAATGGAAAAAGTTCCTAGAAACACATAAACCACCTAGACTGACCCTAGAAGAAACAGAAGACCCCAACAAATCAATCATGAGTAAAGAAATTGAAAGTCATCAAAAAACTCCCAAAAATGAAAATCCCAGGACCAGATGGCTTTACAGGTGAATTTTACCAATCATTCAAAGATGATCTAATACCAAACTTGCTCAATCTCTTCCAAAAAATTGAACAGGAAGGAACGCTACCTAATTCATTCTATCATTCTATGAAGCCAACATCACCCAAATACCAAAACCAAATAAAGATACTATGAAAAAAGAAAATACATCAATTTCTTTAATGAATATAAATACAAAATCCTCAACTTGCAAACTAAATCAAAAAGTATATTAAAAGAATTATACACCATGATCAAGTGGATTTTATCCCAGGTATGCAAGTGTAGTCCAACACAAGAAAATCAATTAGTGTAATAAACCACATTAATAAGTTGAAGTAGAAAAATCCCATCATCTTCTTGATTGATGTAGATAAGGCATTTGACAAAATACAGCATCCTTTCTTTATTTAAAAAAAAAGAAATTCCAAAAGATAGGGAAAAAAGGACACTTTCTAAACATGGTAAAGTGCACATATGTAAAACCCACAATGTTGTACTCAATGGTGAAAGACTGAAAGCTTTGCTGCTGAGATTGGGAAAAAGTCAAGGATGCCCACTGTCACCACTGTTATTCAATATTGTGCTAGAAGTTCTAGCTAGAGCAATTAGGCAAGAAAAAGAAATATAAGGCACCCAATAGGAGAGGAAGAAGTAAAACTGTCACTATTCGCTGTTGATATGATCCCGTATCTAGAAAATCCTGAAAAATTCACAACAAAGCTACTAGAAGTAATACATGAGTTCAGCAAAGTGGTGGGATACAAGATTAATACGTAAAAATCAGTAGTGTTTCAATCCATTACTAATGAGCAATCTGAAGAGGAAATCAGAAAAAAATTCAATTTATAATAGCTACTAAAAGAATCAAATATTTAGGAATAAACTTAACTGAGGACATAAGGGACATGTATTCAGAAAACTACAAAACATTGCTAAAAGAAACCAAAAAAGGCACACTAAATGGAAAGGCACTCTGTTCATGGACTGGAAGACTAAATATCATTAAGATGTCAATTCTACCCAAACTAATTTACAGGTTCAATGCAATCCCAGTAAAAATCCATCTTGCAGACACGGAAAAGCCAATTATCAAATTTATTTGGAAGGCAAGGGGCCCTGAATAGCCAAAAATGTCTTTTAAAAGAATGAAGTTGCATCCAGCTTCACCCAGGATGCCAGATTCATCTTCCTTCAACCGAGATAGAATAGCCAGAGGGTTTTACACCTTGTCAGGTAGGGCCTACTGCCCCTAATCAGCAGGAAGTAGTTACAGAAGAATGAACATCTCCTTTCAGCACCCCTTTAAGAATAAATGTGTAAACTCTCTGGGAGGCAGGGGGAGGCGGGGAATGAAGCAAGCTTCATATAGGAATAGATGGATCTGGAACCTGGTATGGGCACTGATATCCCAAGGTGGCCTGCTGGAAGATCCTCACGAGATTTCTGCCACCCAGAATGAGATTCCCAGAGATTCCCAAAAGATTCTCCGATATTATCCAGGTACTTATCATTGGCCCCACCCGGGGGATTGATGGGTGGGGTAATCAATCAAAACAGCAAACACCTGGGACTCCTCCCATGCCATTAGCAAAAGGGTGGAATAATTAACAGTTTAAAAGGCAGGTGCAAAGGTCAAATCGCCCCTTCTGCTCCTGTTCCTGACCCCTGTTGCCCTTCTGCTCCTGCTCCCAGCAGCTTCCATGCCCTGCTGCTGTGCTTGGGGCCCTTGTGGCTTCTGCACCCTGCTTTTGCCATGTCCCCCACCCTCCCCGCGTGGATCAACACACAAATAAAACTTGGGCATTTATAATCTGTAATGGGAAATTGTAGTCTATAAATCAGCCCTCTCTATCACTTTTCAACCCCTTACCCTCTACCAGGGACGCGTGATCTGCTATTTTCTCCCATTTTTCTTCTCTCCCTACCTTAATAAATGACTCACTCAAAAAAAAAAAAAAAAAAAAAAAAAAGAATGAAGGACTCTCATTTCCTGACTTTAAAATATATTATTTAGCTATAGTGATTAAAAAAAAAAAAAAAAAAAAAAAAAAACCAGCATGATACTGGCATAAGGATAGACAAGTTGACCAATGGAACTGAATTGAGAATTCAGAAATAGACCCTCACATTTACAGTCAATTGATTTTTGTCAAGGCTGTCAAGCCCTCCCAGCTGGGTCAAACAGTCTATTCAACAAATAGCACTGGGAGAACTGAATAACCATATCCAAAAGAAAAAAAGAGGAATCCTATCTCACACTTTATAAAAATATTAATCAAAATGGATCAAGGACCTAAGTATAAAAATCTACAGCCATAAAACTCCTAAAAGAAAATATAGGAAAACATCTTCAAGATCTTGTGGTAGTTTCTTAAACCTTATACCTGAAACACAAGCAACAAAAGGAAAAAATGGATAAATAGGACCTCCTCAAATTAAACTTTTGTTCTTCAAAAGACTTTGTCAAGAAAGTAAAAAAGCAGCCTACTGAATGGGAGAAAATTTTTAGAATCCACATATCCGATAAGGGTTTGATATCCATGTTATATAAAGAGATCATACAACTGAATGATAAAAAGACAAGCAACCCAGTTACAAAATGGGCAAAAGACTTGAACAGACATTTCTCCAAAGAAAAAACACAAATGGCTAAAAGCACATTTTAAAAATGCTTAACATCACTAGCTCTTAGGGAAATGCAGATTAAAGCTACAATGAAATATCATTTCACACCTTATAGAATGGCCATCATTTTGGGGGAAAAAAAAAACAGAAAACTACAAGTGCTGGAAAGGATGTAGAGAAACAGGAACACTCCTTCACTGTTGGTGGGAATGTAGAATGGGGCAGCCTCTGTGCAAGACAGTTTGGAAGTGCCTCAAGAAGCTGAATATAGAAATGCCACATGATCCAGCATTCCCATTACTAGGAAAATATTCAGAAGAACTGAAAGCAAGGACACTTACCTGACATTCACACACCGATTTCCATAGCAGCATTATTCACAATTGCTAAATTATGGAACCAGCCCAAGTATCCATCAACTGATGAATGGATAAACAAAATGTGGTACATACATATAATGGAATACTATTCAGCTGTTATAACAAATGAAATCAGGATGCATATGGCAACATGGATGAACCTACAGTATATTATGTTGAATGAAATAAGCCAGTCACAAAAGGATAAATGTTATGTGGTCTCACTAATGTGAACTAAATTTGATGAGTAAACTCACAGAGGTAGACTCTAGATTATAGGTTGCCAGGAAATAGAATGTGGGTTCAGAAGGGTGAATTGGTGCTTAATGTATAGCATTATTAATAAGACTAATTTTTAAATTGTGAAAATGAATAAAGTTGATAGTAACACATTGTAGTGAGTATAACTAACACTGCTGATTTATAAATGTGATTGTGGTTGAAATGGGTAGTCTGTGGATGTAAACATCAATTGAAAGGAAACTAGAGAATAATCTAGGGAATGTATAACATAGTGATCTAGGTGACAGATGAAGACTATGGTTAATAAGTATAAATATAAGAATGCTTTTCTTTTACAAAGTGCTAAGAATATGGTGATACACAGGAAAATTACAGCTAATGTAACTTATGGAGAATAGTTAACAGTAATATTGTAATATTTTGTAGCAATGGCAAGAAGATATTATTTCATTTCTAAGGGACAACAAAAAGCGGGTATAAGGTGGTATGGGATTTTCCCTTTTGGAGAAATGAAAACGTTCTAAAATTGACTGAGGTCATGATGGCCCAACTCTGTGATGAAAATGAGAGCCACGAAGTATAAATTTTAATGGGCTGTACAAAACATGGGACTGTATAACACAGGGAATCCAGTGGTGGAAGATGGACTGTGGTTAACAAAACAAATATGAGAACATTCTCTCATGAATGATAACAAATATATAATACTAACATAGGGTGTAAATCAGGTGGGTTGAGGGGAAAATATACCAAATGTAAGATATGTAGTAATATTTTGATGATGCTCTTTCGTAGTTTGTAACAAACATTTCATAACAATGCAAGGTGTTAGTGGTAGGGAGAGATATGGGAGCCTTGTATGAGGATATGCATGTTTATTTTGTAAATTCACAACTTTTACTATACATTTATTGTTTACATATGTTCATGTATGAATGATATACTTCAATAAAATTTCATTTAAAAAAGAATTATTTTTAAAATGGTCCTTATGTTAGCTTATGTATAGCTTATCTCCCTAATTAAACTTAAGCTTCTTATGAGAAGTAAATGTGTCCTATATATCATTTGTATTCTGTAGTTCCAAACACTAGGCAATAAACTACTGAGCACCTGTCTATACGTAGTTTGCCATAAAAATGATATATCTTGTGAATATTCTCGTTGATCTGATTTTGTGATACTCAAGGTAGGCTAAGCATTCACTATATTAGAAACCATGCATGTGTCCCCAGACCTAGATTTTCTCCCTAGGTCTGGTTTTTAGAATGCTGGTGATAAACTAAGCCTGATTTATTATATGACCATCCTGTATCAGAAAAGACTATAACTTTGAGTATCTTTGGTCAAACTTAAGAGGTATAGGAGGGGAACAGATGTGGCTCGGGTGGTTGGGCATCCATCTATCATATGGAGGGACCTGGGTTTGATCCCGGTAACAAAACAAGGAAGAAATATTTAAAAACATTAGAGTTCTCATTTCTGTAGCAGTCATGTAGTCATCCCTCATCTTTATTACCACTTTATTGCATGACCCAGTCCATGTTCCCTTCGCCTTCAGCAAACACCTCAGCTGGCCATTGTTCTTTGCCTGGTGGGGTGAACCGAACCTCCATTGCTGAAGTCTCTGGGCAATTGGTAGTCCTGCCTCTATTGTGTCCTTGCATTTTTCCATTGACTTTAATCACAGGTCATGGTAGTACTAAGAGATGCCCTAGGGGAGCTCCTGTATTCCAGGCAAACTCTGCTTTACCTCCATTGTGTTGTTGCAATCTTATTTCCACTTGAAAGGATCAATCACCCCAGCCAGAACACTAATTCCCTTCTTTTCCTGATTATTCAGAGGAATGAGCCCAAAGTGGCCAGATAGCAGTCTTAACTTATACTTCAATGGAATCATTGTTATGTTCCCTGGTGGAAGCACTCCTCCTTTTGGAACTAATACCTGTAGATGAGCAGAGCTTAAGTTTGCAGGGACAGGAAGCAAAAATATTTCTAGTGGATCACTAGAGGTAATAATAAGTGGTGCCACTCCCATTTCCACCTCTTGATTCCTGGACCTGTGAATCCTGGCTATGGGAGAAACAGCACCAGAGAGAGGATATTGATTTAGAGCATACAGAGCCTCCTGGAGAACATTGTCTCTGTCCTGCAAGGTATTGTCATCTAATTGGCACCATAATAAAGTTTTCAAAAGGCCATTCTACCATTCTAGCAATCCAGCTGCTTCAGGTTTATGGGAAACATGATCAGACCAGTGAATTCCATGAGCATGTGTCCATTCCCATACATCATTTGCTGTAAAGGGGGTTCCTTGATCAGAATCAATGCTGTGTGGAATACCATGATGGTGGTTGTAACTGTTGGCTAATCTGATCTAATTATGAATTCCAAAAATATAATTGGATCATGCTTGTAAACTGATCTGTTAATCTGGGCATGATTAGGTTATGATTAGGATGTTGAGCCCCACCCCTTTGTGGGTGGGGAATCAAATATAAAAGGCATGGCAAGAACAGTTTTGAGTAGCAGTTTTTGAGAAGCAGTTTTGATGTTGGAAAGAAGGCCCCAGGAGAAGAGAAGCGAGCTGTTTGCCTGATCGTCTACAGCTGACCTTGTGGAGGAAACAGGAGCTAAGCCCGGAGAGAAACGCAGCCCCGTGAAGAGAGGAACCCCAGAAGCCTGAACCCTGGCAAATGTCAGCAGATGTCTTGCTCCAACAGCACATGGCAATGGACTTTGGTGAGAGAAGAAAGTTAACGCTTTATGGCCTGGTATCTGTGGACTTCTACCCCAAATAAATACCCTTTATAAAGACCATCCCATTTTTGGTATTTCACATTAGCACCCCTTTGGATGACTAATACAGTGGGTAAGGCATTCTATAAGTCTATGGATGGTAATTTTGTCAGAAGAATTTTGTACAGGGAAGGCAATTCCATATCTGGAGTATGTATATATTCCAGTTAGAACAAAATGCTGCCCGTTCCATTATGAAAGTGATCCAATGTAATCAACCTGCCACCAGATAGCAAGCTGACCACCTTAGGGAATGTTGCCATATCAGGGCTGAGTGTGGTTCTCTGCTGCTGGCACATTGAGCACTCAGCAGTGGTTGTATCCAAGTCAGCTTTGGTGAGTGAAAATCTATTTTGCTGAGTCCATATATAAACTCCATCCTTATCACCATGGCCCCTTTTCTTATAAGCCCATTGGACAGTGAAAGGAGTAGATGGGGAAAGAGGCCAACTGGTATCTACAGAATGAGTCATGTTATCCACTTGATTACTAAAATCTTCCTCTACTGAAGTTACCCACTAGTAAGCATTTATGTGGGACACAAATATATTCATGTTTTTGCCTACTCAGAAATGTCTTTCCACATACTTCTTCCCCAGAACTCTTTGTCACCAATTTTCCAATCATGTTCCTACTAAGTCCCTGAGAATCCAGCCAAACCATTAGCAACTACCCATAAATCGGTATACAAACACACCTCTGGCCTTTTCTCCTTCCAAAAAAAATGAACAACCAGATGCACTGCTAGAAATTCCACCCACTGGGAGGATTTGCCCTCACCCCTGCCCACAAAAAGCAGGGATGTCCACAATGGGGCTGTAGTCCTCAGCTGTCATGCAGAGCCATCTGTGAACCAGGCTCAAGTTTCCTATTCTTCAGTCAACTGATTGTAAGTTACTCCCCAGAGGCCATAGCTGTAGTATGGGAAAGAGAAGGTAATGTGGCAGGATGGGAACCATGGGCTTTTGGGCTGCTTCCTTGTGTAACTTAACTGTGCTTTCAGGACCCACTTGAGCCCTATCTCATATAATCCATCTGGTGCAGGATTAATCTCCTCAAGTGGGGTTGGATGGCAGACTCCTCATGGAAGGGAGGTTTCATAGTGGTTTCTTCAGGGTAGGGAGGAGGTGCAGACTCCTTGGGGGCAGGCTGGAGGTTGGGTGATGCAAGCTTGACATTAACTGGTCTCCGCAGGGCAGACCATGACAGGTTTATCTGGCAAAGTCTTAGAAGAATTTAGGGTTTCAATGTCCCTACCAATATCATCAACATATATGTCTCCATTCCAATATAATCAGGGTTTCACTACTGCCCAATCAATGCCCTCACTTTAACAGCAGACACCCTGCAAGGTTGAGATTTTAGTTTCTAAGGCAATTCTGCTACTCATACAATAGACTCTGAGTCTGTTTTTTCAGAGATCTCAAGTCTGCAGCTGCAGGAAATAAGAGTTTCTTTCAGAACACACATAGAAACTTTCACATCAGTCATGCAGCACTTAAGTTGCAAATTTGAAGCCTTCAGTTCATCTGAGGCAGGTTAGTATAGGGAAGGAAGGAAAGTGTCTGGGACCTAGCAGAGAACATGATTGTGAGACCCCTCTCATAAACCCCCTGCTACTAAGAAAGCTGGAAAGATCCCACCTAGACCCTGGCCATGAGGTCCCATTTGGAACTCTTTCCAGGGTCAAGGGGAAGCCCCAGAAACCTCCAAACAAAAGCCTCCTCATTGGGCTCCTGAAAGCTAAGAGGTGGAGATCATAAGGCAACCAATCAGAACAACAAACAGCTGGGGCCCCTCCCCAACATTAGGAAGTGGGAGGAGTAAAGGTTTTAAAAAGGCCTAACCTGGGGCCCCACGTGCATGACTCATACTGTAGCATGCCCATAATCCATGTCTTGGATTGTGTACTTAACTCTTTTCTTGTTTCTTAATAAACTTTTTACCCTTGCCTATCCTATAGCGTGTTCTTAAATTCTTTTATGTGACATAGCCAAGAACCTTAGAAGCCCAGAACCCAGAGAATTCACTAACACACCCCTTTCTTTTGTAACTGTATCCAGCATATTTACGAAAAACCAGCCAACACCAATGTAACTTTTAACTCTACAAAACTCTGTTAAGGTGTTAAAAACACTCCTACTCAGTTCCTTGCCTCTTATGAGGATGGAAGTAGTCCTATCCAGTGGTGATATTTTGTGTATCTCCATTGCCAACTCACACCATGGACTGTCAGTGGCCTCTTGATTATTGGAAACAGAGGCATTAGTGCCCTTGAATCTAATCAGAGTAGAGAGCCAATTGCAAAAATCCCAGAACCAATTCAGAAATCCCATTTTTAAGATTCTGTTTCTAAAGAGCCACTCCTGGTACCAAGCTGTATTAGTCAGGGTTCTCTAGGGAAACAGGACCAATAGAAGACATCTGTAAATAGTATGTGATTTTATAAAATTATCTCATATGACCATGGGGATGCACAAGTCCAAATTCCATGAGGCAGGCAAACCAGGGGCTCCAATAAAGGTTCTTGATGAGGTCCCCAGGAGACACTGGTTGTCTGAAGTAGAGTTGGGAATTCTCTCTGAATGCTGAAATGACTTTACCTTTTAAAGTCTTCAACTTATTGGATGAGATGTCACTCATTGCTGATGGCAAGCTCCTCAGTTGATAGTTGCTATAAGCAGCCATCTTTGCAAGCAACTCACTGATGATTAAAGTTCATGAAATGCCCTGGTATTACTATTAGTCCACTGCTTGTTTGACCAAACAACTGGGCACTATTACCTGACTGACTTGACACATTAGCCTAACCTCACACCTACCTTAATAGTCCTCACTCCAAAAGTCAGGGAACCAATATGGGGATTCCGCCAGCTATTTAGTATGTCCTTTCCAATTATGCACTCCAGAATAACAGAATGTGTCAGGGGACCCATGGACCCACTATGAGATGGACCTGAGCTAAAACTCCATTGATCAGGGAGCAGGTATAGCGCAGTGGTTAAGTACCTGCTTTGCATGTACAAGGTCCTGGGTTCAATCTCTGTTACCTCCTAAAAAAAAGAAAAAAAAAATTCCATTGATCAACTGACCTCCATAAGCACCTATTCTGACTGGTGGAACACAATGATGTTTTGGGTCTCCTGTAATTAATATCACTTCTGAGTCAGGGTCTAATAATCCCCAAAGTGTCTGGTCATTTCTTTTTCACAAATGCACAGTTACCATTGTAAAAGGCCATAGGTCTCTTTGTGGATGGCTGAGAAGAAAATTAACAGTATAAATTTTTGACAGTGAAACAGGGTCTTTTGGTCCCATGAGGACCCAGCCTTCCCCTCAATCAAAAGGTTCTCAAGTCTGGAAATTGATTAAAGGTCCATGGCTCTCTGTTTTTGTAATTCAAGTTAGACTTGTTCACTTGACTTATAACTCTTCTTATACAGATCAAATAAGAACTTAGTAGACTGCCCATCTATTTTACTTCTAGGTACACCCTAATCTACTAACCAACACCATAGGTCTCTGCAACTCAAACTATGTCTTTAAAAAACATAAAATATTAAGCTTCATCAACATTTAATATACAAATTAACATTGGTTCTCTCATTTCATCTCTGTGTTAGGTAGAAGGGGATATCTCACTCAGTAGTTTCCTTTCAGTGTATTGTAATCTGTTGTATATGTGTGTTGAGTTACATGAATTTACAGTTGTTTACTTTTTAATATTTTTACTATAGAAGTTGTTTGCTTACAAAACAATCATGCATAACATGCAGAATTCTCATACATCACCCATCTACCTTGCATTGTTGTGGAACATATGCTACAGAACATGATCAAATAATTACTACTATAGTCTATAGCTTACATTTGGTATATTTTTCCATACACCTCCCTATTAACACTATGTATTAGTATTGTACATTTGTTATAATTAATGAGAGAATGCCCTCATATTTGTGCTGCTAACTACAGTCCATCATACACCATATGGTTCACTGTGTTATACAGTACCAGGCCTTGTACAATACACCCAAAATGTACACTCAGTGGCTCTCAGTTTCATCACATAGTTGTACAGTCATCACCTCAGTAAATTTTTGAATATTTTTCTTAGTTCCAAATAAAAATTCCCACACACCCCTATTATTGACCCTTAGCGTAGATACAGTACATTCTTTGATGTTAATGCAAGGATATTACAATACAGCTGTTAACTATAGTCCATAAAATATATTAATTGTATTTTCCCTTGCATTGCCATATTTTTACCACCTTGTAATACTTCCTGAAGTTCATAGAAGAACATTCTTGTATTTGTACTATTAACCACAGTCCTCATCCACCACCAGGTTCACTATGTTACACAGTCCCTAGATTATTCTCTACCTTTCTTTCAATTGACATTTACACCCCTAGACTACTCCTTTCAGCCACAATCACATTTATAAACCAACCATGTTAGTTATACTCATTATAATGTGTTACAATCAACTCTATTCATTCCTACACTTTAACAGTTAAGCTAATTAAAAATTTTACTTACATTAAGCATCAGTACCCTTTCTCAGCCCACATCCTATCTCCAAGTAACCTATACTCTAACCTTTAACTCATGTGTTTATTCTTCATATTTAGTTCATATCGGTGACACATGCAATGTTTGTCCTTTTATGTCTGGCTTATTTCACTAATCATAATGTCTTCAAGTTTCATCCATGTTGTCATATGTGTCCCAATTTCATTTCTTCTTATAGCAGTATAGTATTCCATCATATGTACATACCACATTTTGTTTATCCATTCATTAGTTGGCAGATACTTAGATTGTTTCCATCTTTTAGCAATTGTGAATAAGGCTGCTATGAACATCGGTGTGCAAATGTCTGTTCACATTCCTGTTTTCAGTACTTCTTGACATATTCCTATATAGGGATTGCTAGACTATATTTAGCTTCCCGAGGAACCACCAAACTGTCTTCCACAGAGGCTGTACCATTCTACATTCCCAAAAACAGTGAAGGAGTGTTCCTATTTCTCTACATCTTCTCAAGCACTTGTACTTTTCTGTGTTTTTTAAAAATAATGACCATACTATGAGGTATGAAATGATATGTCATAGTTTTTATTTGCATTTCCTTAATAGCTAGTGATATTGAAATTTTTTTCATGTACTTTTTAGATATTTGTATTTCCTCTTTGAAAAAATGTCTGTTCAAGTCTTTTGCTGATTTTTTAACTGGATTGCTTACTATTTCATCCTTGAGTTGTATGATCCCTTTATGTAGTATGGAAATCAAACCCTTATCAACTACGTGGGGATAAATCACTTTTCTCTTGTTGCCTTCAGAATTCTGTCTTGAATTTGGTACTTGACATTCTGATTAGTATATGTCTCAGTGTAGGCCTTTTGGATTTATTCAGATTAGAGTACATTGTGCTTCTTGGACATGGATATCTATGTCCTTCAATAGAGTTGGGAAATTTTCTACCATTATTTCTTCAAATACTCTTTCTGCCCCATTTCCCTTCTCTTCTACTTCTGGAACATCCATTACACATATATTTGCACGTCTGTTGTGGACATTTAGTTTCCTGAGAATCTGTTTAATTTTTTCCATTCTTTTCTTTATCTGTTCTTTTTTGTCTTTGCTTTCAGAGGCCCTATCTTCAAGTTCTCTGATCCTTCTGCCTCTTCAGATCACCTGTTATAAGCCTCCAGTGTATTTTTTTATTTATTATGCCTTTCATTCCCTTAAAATCTGCTATTTTTCTATGTATGGTTTCCGATTATTCTTAGTGCTTACCCAGTGTCTTCTTAATATCCTTAATCTCTTTAGCAATCTGTATTAGTCAGCCAAAGGAGTGCTGATGCAGAACCAGAAATCTGTTGACTTTTATAAAGGGTATTTATTTGGGGTAAAATCTTACAGTTACAAGGCCCTAAAGAGTTCAACTTGAGGTTACTTTCTCACCAAAGTCAGTTGATACATGTTGAAGCAAGATGGTTGCTGATCTCTGTGATGGTTCAGCCTTCCTCTTTCTCAGCTACAGGCTGGCATAGCGCTTGTTTCTTCCCAGGCCTTCTCAGCTGCTCTGGTCTCTTCACAAGGTTAGCTGTAAACTTTCAGGCAAATGTTTCATCTCTCTTCCTGGGGCCACAGGATCAAAGCTGACAAAGTTCTCTCCTCTGGTATCTAAGGAGCTCTCTCTCTTCCCGTGTGTCTTCATCAGTGAGTTTCTGTTTATACCATCCCACCAAGGGGGCAGGGACTCAATCCTGAGTCATGCCATACTGATATGATCCAATCAAAGCCCTAATCTTAACAAGTAATTTAATCAAAGACATTTCAGGTGAATCTAATACAATCAAAGGGGATAACATCCAGAGGAACAGATTAGATTACAAACATAATCTCTTTTTTGGGGGTTCATAAATAATCTCAAACTGCCACACATCTTATTGAATTGATTAAGGAGATTTGCTTGAACATCTCTAACTAGTTTTTTCAACTCCTTTATGTCATCTGGAGGTTTAGTTTTGTTCTATGTGCTCCATCAGCCTCTCTGGGCAACTGCAGTTGCTTTCAGCCTGCACAGAGTAGACTTTTGGGTACAATTGTGGCTACACCCTTGCTCCTGACAGGCCAGGATGAGGAATAGGGTTTCCACAGCTTCTGTAACAACTGCAGTCACTTTTGGCCTGTAAGGACAGGATTGTTGGCCACATCTATGGCTCCATCCTATCCCTGACAGGGCAGGAGGAGGGATAGTGTTCCCCAGCCTCTTCAGGCAACTTCAGGTGCTGTGCCACCCAGAATTGATTGTTGGGCATGCATGTGGCTCCATCCCTGCCACAGGCAGGGAGGAGGGAGCCTGGTGTTTCATCAGAATTTGGACAACTGTGGTCTGTTTTGGCCCACATGACTTAATTTACTGTCCACATCTGCAGCTCCATCCCCATCTTAGGCAGGGGAAGAAGGGGCCTGGAGCTTCATCAGTCTATCTGGGCAACTACAGATGATACCATCAACTGACCTAATTGACACATGATCCTAACCATTACATGAAGTTTTACCAAACTGTCCACACAGAAAAAGAACAAAAACACCTTCCAAACAGTGGAAGTATGCCCCCAAAATTAGGGGAGTTGTAAAACGCAAATTACTTAGAAAACATAAGGTATTCAATATTTCTGTGTAAGATGCAAAGACACAGGTTGGGTTGAGAGATGAAGTATGCTGAGTTTAGACTAAGGCAAAAACACAACTCTATGTTCTATATAAGAGATACACCTAACACAGTGTTCAAAATTCTAAGAGGCTGGAAAACCAAGGGCTCAGATTTCTCTCATATGAAGGTTTGATTACTCACATTAACCAAATAACTCTTACCTTCTGAAAGACTGATGGCAAAGGGAACATGGAATGGTTAGTGGAGGAAGAAAGTCAAAAAATCAATCATTTCTGTCCTGGGTTGGATTGTGTCCGCTAAAAAGACATGTTCAAGTCCTAATCTCCACTAAGCCCCAGTCCCATGAATGTGACGTTATTTTGAAATAGGGTTTTGAAGATGTGATTAGTTAAAATGAGGCCAAACTGGATTAGGGTGTGCACTGAATAGAATGTGACTGGTGTTCTTATAAGAGGAAATTTGGAAAACAGACACAGGGAGAATGACATGTGATGCCTGAGGCAGAGATCTGAGGTAGGCTGCATCAGCCAATGACCTCCAACAATTGCCAGCAAACCACCAGAAGCTAGCAAGAGGCAAGGAAAGATTCTCCCTTATATGTTTCAGAGGCAGTGTGACCCTGCCAACACCTTGATTTTGGACTTCCAGCTTCCAGAACTGTGAGACGATAGATTTCTGTTGTTTTAAACCACCAGGTTTATGGTACTTTGTTATATCAGCTCTAAGAAACTAAAACAATATCCTTATTTCTAGTTGAAAAAGAAAAGACAGTGAAACATGCCTTCCTTATTGTATCATGCATGAGTTTCATTTTAACTAACATCCCATCTCTTTGCATTCTTTTCCTTTATAGTACATATATTTGGTGCTCTGTTGGTAATTAACATTACTATTTAGGCCTTGAATTGCAGAGTATTGAGATAGGGTCATTTTTCCAATGAAAGAGGAATTGAGATCACCTAACTCGATTAGGTGGAAAAATTGTGTTTACATGTAATATCATGAATAATTGCACTGAATGGAATGATCTTGGAAATTTACATCTGGGGAAATGAGTGCATGTGGCTATTCAACAGCCAAAGGCTTGGTCGTTGTGCATATATATTTGATTCTTAGCAGCCTGGCTACTCTCTCACCCCTTCCCCAACAACCACAGAGCTCAAATGAGTGTCATTCCTCTGTCACTGGGTGTGGTTTTGACAAATTTGAGCATGTGCTGCAAGAATGTGAGAGAGTTGAAGATAAGAGCAATAGAGCAGCAGTAATGGCAATGAAGCCATGGTCATGGGAGCAGTAACACCATCAGTGGTGGCAGATGTTTTACTATCTAGCTCCCGATCTAAACAAGATATTATCCTTTCTGAGCCTAGTTCACCAACTCTATTATTTCCAAGCACTATCATCTACCCACTATCCTGTTTTGTTTTATGATAGTTTCTTTTTCTGTTACTGAAATTTTAAAGTGAATGCATTTACTGTGTTATTGTAAAATAAAAATAGATGAGAAATACTTCAATACATAGATATAACATATATGTATAAAAATATAAGTAAAAAGAGTACATACTTCAAGTCTTTGTCAAAACCTCAATTGTTTTGTACAAGATACTAAATGACATCCATTTTCCTGCAATATGGGTTTCATACATGGCTACTTGTAGTGGTTTGAAGCTGTACATATCCCCAGAAAAACATGTTCTTAAATTTAATCCATTACTATAAATGTGAACCCATTGTCAGTAGGACCTCTTGATGAGATTACTTAAGTTAAGATAAGGCCCAGTCCAATCAAAATGGGTCTTAAACCTATTACTGGAATCCTTTATAAGCAGAATGAAATTCAGGGAGAGAAAGAGAAAGCCACAGAGGGAACAGCCAGAAGTTGAACATCAATGGAACCTGAAAAGAAGGGAGATATGTGGAAATGCCACCATGTGTATTGCCATGTGACAAGCTAAGGACCAGTGATCACCAGCAGCCAGCCCCAGAATGCCACAGTCTTCAGGAAGAAAGCATTGCCTTGATGATGCCTTGATTTGAACTTTTTCCCAGCCTCAAACCGTGACACTTAATCTGACCCATTTCATGGTATTTGCTTAAGCAGCCTAGGAAACTAAACCAGTAACTTGCATTCTTTTCTAAATCCTGATGTGCTTGCCATATAAAAGAATCCCTTTTCTCCCTTCATCCACACAATCTCACTTGTCTGCCTAAATTATGGGCTAGTGCTCCACAGTCCATCCCTGACAGAAAGGCATTTTCAGATATTTAAATTATCAGCTCTTGGAGCCCCTGGAGTATGTGGCTTTCCTCTAAATATTATGTTTACAGTTGACAGTTTAACACTTTCATCTTGTGTCTATTCTGAATTAAAGGGAAAAAAAGATCTAGATAATCTTAGTTGACATAACTAGGGCCACTTGACAAATTACCTCTCAATAAAATTAATGATCTCTCCCATCATAGGCAAACTATTTGATTCCCCTTCTACTACAGTGATAAAATGGATGAACAATGGATGTTTTCTAAGCAGTATTTGACAAATTTATTTGTGTTTGCAGAATACAGACTTTAAAACATTCACTCATGGAGTCCCATTTTCAACTCTTCTATACATAACAATGTAGATTGATCAAGATTTAATTAAGTTTAATATTCACAGGGGAGATGACTCACGCACATACGCCAGGATACCTGTTAATTAACACCAAGGAATAGTTACTAATCCCTTATGTGTAAAACTACAATCCTTTATTCTAAAAATATCCTCCCAAGGAAATCATGGCGTTGCCTATAGTATCTTTCACAGACTGATCCAATAAAAATAGGAAAAAAAAAAAGAATGTGAAGATTGAGTCACTATTTATAGAATATTATTTTCATTATTCTTTACTCAACATAGCTCCAATCCACAAGAACTAGTGCTCCCCTGAATTATGACAGGGGTGGACCTATTCCAATAGGTTAGGGATAATGAGGCCACCCCACTGCTCTTTGGGGGTTGGGTCTGTATGCTAGAGACTAGGGAGAATGTTGCCACCACCTCACTGTACAGAACCCCAGTGACTGGGGAAAGTGTGATCATCATCCCAATGTTCTTGGAAGGTGAGGTCTGGAACTTAGTCACCACCCAGATGCATGATGAGGGTGGAACCAAGAAAATGACCATTGGGCAAGCCTGTGGAAAGGATGGGCTCACATGAGACCCCAAAAAGAAGAAAATATCATTTTAAGGATGACTCTCAGACTTTGAAATCTAGTGGAGTATGCCCTGCAGGTTTTTGGAACTGTTTCCAAAACAGTTTCCCTCCCAAATTCTTCAAATTGTAATGCAAATGTTTATCCTATGTCTGTACCTCATTTATATATTGATAACTTGTTTTGTAAGTTTCACAGCTCTGCAGCCAGATGGTAATTTTGACCCAAGACAAATTGTATTCCTATAACTCTTTTTAATGTGATTTTGTACTTAATATTGCTACTGAAATGATTTGAGTTTTTTTGGAATATTGTAATGTCTTTGTAAAATTCAAATGGTGGAGAGTGGCAGTTCAAGATTATTTTATGAATCCCAAAAAGAGAAATTATTTTTGTAAACTAATCTATATCTCTGGGTGTGATACCCTTTGATTGCATTAGATTCATTTGAGGAGTCTTTGATTAGATTACCTGGGGCTTTTGATTCAACTAAATCAGTAGGCATGACTCAGGTTGAGTCTCCACCCCCTTGCTGTGTCTGATATAAATAGACATTCACACAGATAGACACATAGGAAGAGAAATCTCTGTCATTTTTTATCCTGCCATGTGACAGAAATGAGAAGGCTCAAACAGCTGAGGCCCCAAGAAGAGATTAACCATTTTGCCTGATAGCATACAGCTGAAATCAGGAAGAGAGCAGCGCAGCTGAGACTGATAGAGGAAGCCCAGAGGGGAAGGCTGAAAGCTCACAGAGATTGGCGACCATCTTGCTTCACCACATGCAACACACCGAGATCAATAGTAGCTGGCTTTGGTGAGAAAGTATCTCTACTGATGCCTTGATTTGGCCTTGGAACTGTAAGTTTTTACCCCCAAATAAATCCCCATTATGAAAGCCAAAAGTTTTTTGGTACTTTGCATTGGCACTGCTTTGGCAGGCAAATACATATGCTTATTGGCATTTTGTAATACCCTCTTTGGAAAAATGTCTGTTCGTCTTTTGCTGATTTTTTAATTGAGTTGTATTTTTGTTGTTGAGTTGCAGCAGTTCTTTATATATTCTGGATATTAAACCCTTATCAGATATATTCCTTGCAATGATTTCCTCCCATTCTTTAGGTGTCCTTTCACTTTATTGATAATATCCTTTGATGCACAAAAGTTTTTTTAATTTTGACGAAGTTGAATTTATATATTTTTTCTTGTGTTACTCATGCTTTAGGTCTCATATCTAAGAATTCATTGCCAAATCCCAGGTCATAAAGGTTTGGCCCTATCTTATCTTCTAAGTGTTTTATGATTTTAGCTCTTACATTTAGGTCCTTGATTAATCTTGAGTTAATTTTTGTACAGGGAAAGAATTCTTGACAAAACAAAAGTATGAAGGCCTGAAAGTTCATGGCATGTTTGGAGAACAGAAATTAGTTGGTCCTAATTTAAATAAAAATGTTCTGACTAGGACAGTCATGCAAAGATGGCAGCCATCACAGGCTTGGACAGTGTATGAAAACTGAATAAACAGCCTTAAAATGGAATGTATAACTAAATATCCATAAACACTGCCTTTGTAAGATTTTTAACAAAAATTAATATGAATGAAGTTAATAGATCTAATGGAGTGGTGAGTGGTGAGCCATATCAGTGCTAGCAAAATGGAAGAATTCATATAGCATCAAAGTTGTCCTGACTTTGCTGTGACCTAAAATTTCAAAGACAAAATGAAAAAAGTAAGACATAGGGGGAATAAATGGAAGAAAATATCACTGTACATACAGGACAATAGATCTTACAGTGATGAAAGGCAAAATGTCAAAAAAAATTGTTTTATATTTTTTCATTATTTTTTGTTATCCCAAATTTTTTTATTTTATTTTTATTTTTTCAATTTTTTTGTGTTTTATTTCCTATATTTAGAGCTATAATTATTATTTCATTTTCCTATTAATTGTATTTGGCTATTTTATTGGCTTCATTTTAAAGAAGTTTTGGATCACAGAAGGGTTAGAACTGTGGCAGGAGAGGACCATTTGTGTGGGGTGTCAGTGAAGGGGGATACATAGGAGGAGGTTCACCTGGGCATACATATAAGACATATAAATGTGTTCAAATGTTCGTGGGGCATTGTCACAGTGGGTGGATATTTACACAATAACAGAAAGAATATTGAATTTCCATCCTGGAGAGCTCTGCCACATTCTCTGATGAAACATCAAGAATTCCCCAAGTACAGAGGTAATGGCTAGTGAATGAGGATGGTCCATTGACAGGCCCTTGATATTGATGACTGTGCTTATGAACCTTTATTCTTGAAATTGAAACTTAGCATAGTATTATAGGATGCCTAAGCATTATCTCCTGAGAGCCTCCTTGATGCTCAAATGTGGCCTCTCTCTAAGCCAAACTCAGCATATAAATGAATTACCTTCTCTCTAGTGTGGGACATGACTCCTGGGGATGAGCCTCCCTGGCACCGAGGGATTACTACCAAGCAAAAACTAGCAATGCAACTGGAAAAAACCTTGACCAAAAGGGGGAAAATGTAAAGACAAATGAGTTTATATGGCTAGGAGACTTCAAAGTGAGTCGCAAGGTCATTCCAGAGGTTATGCTTATGTATGTCTCAGCAGGATCTCATTGACTGTCAAAGTAGATTTTACCCCAAATAGTGGGGCTCCTGAGGGCTCTGGAGACACCCAGGCACTATGGTCAGGGTAGATAGCTCATGAGTTTAGTGCTTTGCCAGTGGGCCCTACTTTGGGGTTTGTGCTCCCCAGTGTGACAGAATTGGACTCAGTTATGGTTTCCCTACACATGGCTCTTTGGTCCCTTCTATTTGAACCTATAGTCAGTGCTGGATTTGGTAGGTGTACATTCAAGAGACTTGACTCTTTGGACTGTCCATGTGCCACTTGGGCTCTGAGCCTCAACAGAGTTGTAACACTTACTCTCCAGTTCATTGGACTCACCTAGGACAACTAACAAGGAGGTGATGATAGACAACCAGCATACCAAGGAACTGAGAGAGTCTACAACTGCAAGCAAGAGAGTCCCATCCATCAGCCATATGGGACTGAAGCCCCCTCTCAATTAGAGGTGGAGTAGGCATCACCATCCCAGAATCCTCAGGAATGGGGAATGAACTATGGAGTAGAGTGGACTTACTGGTATTCTACTATAGACTTATTGCAATTCTAGCAATGGAAAAACTTATATCACTGATGTGGAAGTAGTGGCCACTGAAGGTTCTGAGGTCAGGGAGATGTAATACGGGGGCATTTTTCAGACTTGGGAATTGCCCTGTCATCTGCAATGACAGATACAGGCCATTATATATCTTGCCATAACCTACAGAATTGTGTGGAAGAGAGTGTAAACTACAATGTAAACTATAATCTATGCTTAGTGGCATGGTCCAAATGTGTTCATCAGTTGCAATGAATGTACCACACTAATGAAGGTTGTTGTTAGTGGGGGCAAATGTGAGGAGGAGGGCACATGGGAATTCCCTATATATATATATTTTTTTTTTTTTATCTTTTTTTGTTTTGTTTTGTTCTTCCTATATTATTTATGTAACATTTATGTAATCTAAATATCTTTTTTAAAAAAAATTTTTAAGTTATCCTACAAAAGTTTTGGCACTTAATGATTTCTAAAGGAAATATGAGATTCCCTCAGCTGCCTAAAGGACAGTGTTACAGCAATTAATCAAAAAGAAAAACCACAGGCCCTTCCCACACCCCATTCAACTCAAGCAGTCTTCATTTTCCACAGTAGTAAATTTTCTAGGTATGTCTTGTAGACCTCAAAGTACTGAAAAGGAAGCTCCCATTTAAAGGCATTTTATTTTAAGATACTGTAAGTGACACTAATTTTTGTCCGTTTGAAATATATAAGTTGTGCTATAACAAATCATACTGTCAAGTGTAACCACTGTACATGTAGTTGAACTTCTGGTTCCCATCATAACCAATGGGATACATCTAATTCAACTGTGAAAAGACACATCACACAATCACCTTGCTGCTGATTGCATGACCTGGGGTCTCTGCCTTCTCTCCCATCTCTTCCCCCTACCTTCCTCCTTCCTTCCCTCCCTCCCTGCAACAGACCTCCAGATTGATGTGGCTTATTAGAATAGATGTGAAGGTTTCAGGTCACAGCCTGTGGGACTACTGCTGGGTGTGTGTTCTTCATATGCACCACCACCCCTGGTTTCTTTTTTTAAGTCTTAAATGACTCCTTCCTTCCAAGCCAATGTACTTTCCCCCTTCTCCACTACCACCCTTGGCCAAAGAATAGATTGTAACCCACCCCCACCCCCCGAATCCCCTCTGCAAATGGCCTTTGTTTAGGAATTCATTTAGGGTTTTCCCCATATCTTCTCCTCCTCTCCCCACCTTTATTGAAGGGTGCTGCCTTTTTCTTCCTCCTCCTGAAGTCCCTTCTTGCACCATCAGCACCCAAAACTTTCCATAACACTTCTTTGCACTGGCTAGAAGCCATCAGGTAAGGTTGGAAAGAGTTTCTGACCTCCCTCATTTAGTTTTAGAACCACATTTCTTTACTCTCCACCAGCTTGGGAAGTAGGTCCATAGCACTGCCACCCTTTCAAATGCATCAGTGGATGCATTTTTTAGCATATGTTTTGATGTCTAATTACTCAGACCTGCCAACTCTGAAAGTCTTCGGTAGTAAAACTTGGAGAAAGTCCACATGAAGACACTTGTAATCACACACAATCCCTCTGAATGAATTGTTTTCTTTTCTTGTAATTGCTTTTGCTTTTAAAAATGGAAGAGGTTTTAAACAAATGGGGCTCTTATTTGGTCATCCTTGCAATCCATTTGGGTATAGTTTGAAATCTGATACTGGAAAAAAATAACCTTTAATTCAGTGCCTACTTTGATTTTGGTGCTGCTGCCTCTTATGATCCTCAGCAGGGATTAAGAAACAACTCGGTGTGCATGGCAGATCCCTGAAATTGGTGGTCTTGACTTCCTGCTAAATTGCTGCATTTTTACACTTTTCTGTACAGGACCACTAAATGCTCAAATGTGGATTCATACTGAAATAAAAGCAATTTTTTGTGTCCTAAAAAAATATTCTGACTACTGACTACATATACTGAGATTTTATTCTTTGAAAGAATCAAGTGGAGTTACATTATTCTTTGGGGCTAGGTATTGTATTAGTTTCCCATCTGCCAAAACAAATACCATACAAGGAGTTTTATAATAACAGGCATTTATTGGCTCATGGTTTCAGAGGCTAGAAGTCTTGCTTCCTCCTGGGGATGGTATCCTCTGGCTGGCTGGCAATTTTGGGGGTTCCTTGGCTTTGCCATCACATGGCAATGCACATAAATGTGTCTTCTCCTTTCTCTTCCAGGTTCCACTTACTTCCAGTTTCTGGTTGCTCTCTGTGGTTTCTTCTTCCATGTCCAATATCTTTGCTTATAAAGACTTTAGCCATATTGGATTAAGGCACGCCCTCATTCAATTTGGGCATACCTTGCTTTGGTGGGAGATATGACTCAATCCCAAACTGGCACTAGAGCTGATGCATAAGGCAAAAAATCATACTCAAATTATCTTTTAAAATCCCTAAAGTAATATACAAATATAGTACAGATTACAATGCTCAGCTATAAAAACTGCAAACTGTACTGTACTTTCTGGAAAAAGTATTTGATCTGCACTGAGGCAATGAGGGTCAATAGTTGTTGAGAGCAGTGTCTGTTTCATATCTTAGCTCCATCACATCATAGTTGTAAAGCCTTGGCAAGTTGCTTTATCTCTGATTTTCATAAAATATTGAAGAAGGACAATAATATCCAGTTTCATAGGCTGGCTATACAGTGAACTGAGTAAACTCTTGTAACATACATGGAAGAGTCCTGGCAAACAGTAGGTACACATTACAAGTAAATATGACAGATTGTATTTTCCAAACATCAAAAAACATTTCCTATCCCTTGCTTTTTCTTACAGTGTGATATTGAAAGCTTTCTCCGACTGAATGTTAGAGGTCTATGTTTCCTGCCCTTGAATTCAGGCAAGCTTATAACTATGGCAGAAATGATATGATGTAACTTCTGAAGCTTGGACATAAATGTGTGATGGTTTGAATTTTGTGAATTCCAGAAAAGATTATGTTCTTTGAACTAATCTATGCCTGGGGATGTGGGGCCCTTTGATTGCATTAGATTCAATTAAGGAACACTTTGGTTAGATAACTTTCAATTAGATCACTATAGGGCTTTTGAGTGGACTATGACAGTGAGGCATGACCCAGTTTCATCTCCACCCTCTTGGTGGGTCTTACATAAATTGAGAAAACAGAGAGAGAAAGAAGAGGCACAGAGAAAGGAAGCCACCATTTGACCCTACCATATGAGAGAGAGGACTTCAGGAACAGCAGCAACTGGCCACCACATTGCCTTGCCACATGGCAGGACACCAGGATCACCAGTAGCTGACTTTGGTGAGAAAGTATCTCTGATAGTGTCTTGACTTGGATATTTTGCAGTTTCAGAACTGTAAGCTTTTTTCCCAAATAAACTCCCTTTATAAAATCCAACCCTTTCTGGAAATTTTGCATCAGCATCTTTTGCAAAATAGGACAAGGTGATGCAGCTTTTGTCTGGTTTCCTCCAAAACTTTCTTTTGCAGCCCTGGATCACCTTTTCAGCAATCTGTGACAAGGCTTCCATGATGCAAGGATGCCAGGCCACATGGAGAGCCCATGATCATGTGCTTCTGGTGACAGTGCAGTTAAGATAACAGATGGTGGCCAGTAACAATCAACAGACATGTTAGGGAATGAGACTTCAGATGATTCAGTGCCCAGCATTTGAAGCTGCTTGGCTAAATCCCCAGAAATCATGAACAGAGATAGGCCATTTCCCAGTGTGCCTTCTATATATATATAGATATAGATATATTTTATAGATATATTTTCTATATCTATTTTAAAGATACTTAGGTTACATAAATGTTACACAAAAAATATAGTGATTCCCATATGCTCTGCTCCCCACACCTCCCACACCCTCCCACATAAACAACATCATTCATTAGTGTGGCACATTCACTGCAATTGATAAATGCATCCTGGGGCATTGCCACTGAGCATGGACCATAGTTCACATTGTAGTTTATACTCTCTCCCAAACAATTCTGCAGGTTATGGGAAGATATATAATGATCTATATCTGTCATTGTAATGTCATTCAGGATGATTCCCAAGTCCTGAAAAAGCCCCCATATTACACCGGTTTTTCCCTCTTCCTGCCCCCGAGCCTCCAGTGGCCACTGTCTCCACATCAATATTGTAATTACTTCCATTGCTAGAATCACAATAAGTCTATACTAGAATACTGGTAAGTCCACTCTAGTCCATAGTTTATTCCCCAATCCTAATGATTCTGGGATGGTGATGTCCATTCCACCTCTAATTGAGAGGGGACTTCTATCCCATACAGCCAATGGATGAGACTCTTTTGCTTGCAGTTGTAGGCTCTTGTTTCCTTGGTATGGTGGTTGTCAATCCTCACCTCCTTGTTAGTTGTCCTGGGTGAGTCCAATGAACTGGAGAGTACATGTTGCAACTCCACTCAGGCTCAGGGCCCAGCTGCCAGTGTGCCTTCTTGAATCCATGACTCATAAAATCTATGAACATAATAAAAATGGTTGCTGTTTTTACCTAGTAATAGATAACTGGATCAGTTAGCTATCATTATTAATGATTTACTAAAAATATGTTTTTTGTACAGTAGAATCACATAGAACACTGAGATGCCTATACTAGAAGAGGAACAAAAAAATCGCAAATTCACACATCACCCCCTATGCTCTTTAAATCATAAGTATGGAATGGAAAAACAATTACATGCACCATTTGGATTTTTTCCAGGATGCACACAGTGAAATTTGAGATTAAAAGTGTAAAAAAAATACACTGTAGTAGATTCTCAACAGCCACATATTTAAATGGAGTTTTAAGGTCATTAAGAAATTCTCCATCTTAGTTATTTAAAGTTTTGTGAATGACTGGTACCAGAATTTACTATTCTTCCAAATACCTTGTCAGGAGAGCATAAATAAAAAACACCAGAAAAGTGACTGACTACATTAGAAGGCAGAACAAAATTTGTGCCTCCTTCAAAACAAGGCAATAACAGTACAGGCACTTATTTCATAATAATTTTTAAGGAACACCTTAGACAAAATCACTTTTAAAGGTCAGGACTAAAGAAAGATACTGGAGGAAACTGAAGCCTCTGGTGACTACAGCTAAAGCAGATTTTAAAAACAGCACTTATGCTAGCGAGACAAACATAAAACCTTTTACAAAGCCAAATGACCTCAGTTACTCTTACCTGACACATCATGCCCAGCTTTCAACAGAAATTTTAAGGCATGATAAAAGGCAAAAAAAAACATCTGAAGAGACAAAACAAGCATATATATGCTACTGATTTTGAAATTATCAGACAAGGAATTTAAAAGAACTATAATTATTATGCTCAAGAATCTAATGGAAAAAAGTAGTCAATATATAAGTATAGATGAGAAATGTAGAGACAGATGGAAACTCTAAAAAGAATCAAAAAGAAATGCTAGAAGTCAAAAACAAGGTAATAGAAATGAAAACTGACTTTAATGAGCTCATCAGTACACTGGTTATGATAGAGAAAAGAAACAGTGAGCTTGAAGACATATGTCAACTGAAATACAAAGAGCGAACAGAATTTTTAAAAAAGCAATAAAATATCAAGAAACTATGGGGGAGTGACAAAAAGTATAGTATATGAGTAACTGGAATACCAGGAAGAGAAAACAGAGAGAATGGAGCAATGTTTCAGGTAAAAATGGTCATAATTTCCCGAAAACTAATGACAAATTCCAAATTACAGATCCAGGAACCTCAAACAAGAAGGGCTTAAACCAAGAAACTACACCCAGGCATATCATATCCAACCTGTACAAAACCAAATACAGAAAAAATCTTCAAAAAAAGCTAGGAAGAGTACCTTACTTATACAGAAACAAGGATAAGAATTAAAGCAGATATCTTAACAGAAACCATGTATTCAAGAAGAGAGTAGAGTGAAATATTTAAAGGGTTGAATGGTATAAAAACACCAACCTAAAATTCTGTATTCAGTAAAATTTTTCTTCAAAACTGAAAGATAAAGACTTTCTCTGACAGACAAAACCTGAGGCAATTTGTTGTCAGGAAACCTACTTGGCAAGAAATGTTAAAAGTTTTTCAAAGCGAAGAAAAAATGATATAGGTCAGAAAATTTTATGTGCAAAAAATGCCTCAGAGAAGGAAAAAAAAATGAAGGTAAAATGAATTATTTTTATTCTTAATTAATCTAATACAAAACTGTTCAAAGTTATAAAATCAACAATGTATTGGTGATTATATCATATGGACATTTGAATGAATGACAGCTTCATCTTATAAGGCCTGTAGAATCTTGATAGCAATATTTGGCAAGATCATAACAAAAAGAGAAAATTATATGTATTAGTTAGCCAAAGGGGTGCTGAGGCAAAATATCAGAAATTGGTTGGTTTTCATAAAGGGTATTTATTTGGGGTAGAAGCTTATAGTTACCAGGCCATAAAGTGTAAGTCACTTCCCTCACAAAACTCTATGGCCATGTGTTGGAGCAAGACAGCTGCCAAAGTCTGCCAGGGTTCAGGCTTCTTGGGTTCCTCTCTTCCCGGGGCTTGCCTCTCTACGGGCTCAGGCTTGCTTCACTCCACAAGGCCAGCTGTAGACTATCGGGTGAATGGCTTGTCTCTTTTCCCGGGGCCTTCTCTCTTTCCTCATGGCCAAGCTCCTCTGTGTGCTTACTTCCCAGGGCTCCAGCAATAAAACTCAGCATCAGAACTCCAACTCAAAAATTCCAACTAACTCCTCTGCTCTGCCACGTAGTTTTACCTCAGTCCAATCAAGGCCCTGATCATAACTTAATCACACTCAGAGGACCATACCAGTTTACAAGCATAATCCAATATCTATTTTTGGAATTCATAATTATATCAAACTGCCCACACTATAGTTCAATTTTCCCTCATGGACTTGGACACATGTGAAAAATATCCCTAACAAAATGTTAACAAATTGAATGCAACAGGTTTGATACTAATGTGTAGAATCACTATTGATTTTTCCATGTTGATTTTTTTACCCTACCATTTTGCTGAATTCATTTATTAGCTATAGTAGCTTTGTTAGGTATTTTTCAGGATTTTTTGTACATACGATCATGTCATCTGCAAATAGGGAATGTTTTACTTCTTTCTTTCCAATTTGGATGCCTTTTATTTCCTTTTCTAGCCTAATTCCTCAGGCTAGAACTTCCAGTACAATGTTAAATGATAGATGGCAGTGGCCATCTTTGTCTTGTTCCTGTTCTTAGGGGAAAAATTTTTAGTCTTTCATCATTGTGATGTTAGCAATGAATTTTTCATATATACCTTTTATCATTTTGAGGAAATTATCAAGAGTGTTTTATCAAGGAGTCCTGCATTTTATCAAGAAGGGGTCCTGCATCTTGTGAAATGTCTTTTCTGTGTCATCGTGTCACAATTCTTCATTCAATTAACATGGAATATTAATTTTCTTATGTTGAACCATGCATGCATACCAGATTAATCCCACTTCATTATGATATATAGTTATTTTAATGTGTTTTTGGATTCAGCTTGATAGTATTTTGTAGAAGATTTTTGCATTTATATTCATAAAGAATATTAATCTTTAATTTTCTTTTCTTTGATATTAGGCCTCATAGAATGAATTAGGAAGTGTTTCCTCTTTCAATTTTTTGGAAGATTTTCAGCAGTATTGCTGTTACTTCTTGCCATGTTCGGTAAAATTCCCTTCTGATGACCTATGGCTCTGTCCTTTTCTTTCCTGGGAAGTATGATTACAGATCTAATCTATTTACTTATCATTGGTCTATTGAGATCTTTTTTTTTTTTAATTTTACCGGGAGGTCCCGGGGATCGAACCCAGGTCCCTCCATATGGCAGACGGACGCCCAACCATTTGAGCCACATCCGCCCCCCTCTATTGAGATCTATTTCTTCTTGGGTCAGTACTGTAGTTTGTGTTTCTAAGAATTTGTTCATTTCATTTAGGATATGTAGTTGGTTGACATACAATTGTTCATAGAATCATTTTACAATCCTTTTTATTTCTATGGGGTCAATAGTAATGTTCCCTCTTTCATTTTTTATTTCAGTTATTTGCATCTTCTCTCTCTTTCTCTTCCAGTCTAGCTAAGGGCTTGTCAATTTTTTGAGCTTTTCTAAGAACCAAATTTTGGTTTTGTTGATTCCATTGTTTTTTATTCTCTATTTCATTTTTATCTGCTCTAATCTTTGTTATTTCCTTCCTTCTGCTTGCTTTGGGTTTAGTTTGCACTTTTTTTCTAGATTCTCCAATTGTGAGGTTAGGTCTCTTAATTGAGATCGTTCTTTTTTAATGCAAACATTTAGAGCTATAAATTTCCCTCTCAGCACTGCCTTTGCACACAAGAACACAACTTTTGATCTTGTGTTTTTATTTTCATTTCCTCAAGATAATACTAATTTCTCTTGTGATTTCTTCTTTGACCCATTAGTTGTTTAAAAGTATGTCATTTAATTCTGACATATTTGTGAATATTCCAGTGCTCCATTAATGATTTCTAACTTCATTCCATTGTAATTAGAGAAGATACATTGCATGATTTAAATATTTTTAAATTAACTGAGACTTGTTTCATGACCCAAGAGAATGACCCATGTGCAATAGAGAAGAATATGTATTCTGCTGTTGTTGGTTGAAGTGTTCTATATATATATATATGTCTGTTAGATCTTGTTGGTTAATATTATCATTCAAGACTTCTATGTCCTTATTAATCTTCTGTCTAAATTTCTATCCATCATTGAAATTCATGCATTGAAGTCTCCTATGAATATAGAGCTGTCTATTTCTCCCTTTAAATCTGTATTTGCTTCATATATTTTGGGGCTTTGCAGTTATGTGCATATGTATTCATAATTTTTATGTCTTCTTGTTGAATTGACCCCTTTATCAGTATATAGTGACCCTTTTGTCCCTCTTAACAGTTTTACTTAATGTCTGTTATACTTGATATTAGTATAGCTACTTCAGCTAGTTTTTTCTTTAATGTTGACATCAGGTGTACATTCTTTTCCCATTTGATTATGTTTGATTCTTTAAAATAAGAAAATGTTTATTCCCACATCATATGTGGCAGTTTGAGATTATTCTATGAATCCCAAAAAGAGAAAGATTATGTTTGTAAACTAATCTATTCCTCTGGGCGTATTACCCTTAGATTGCAATGAATTCAGTTGAGGGGACTTTAATTAGATTACTTGATAAGATTGCTTTAGGGCTTTTGATTGGACTATGTCAGTGAGGTGTGACTCAAGCTAAGCCTCTGCCCCCTTGCTGGGTCTGATATAAATGGACACACAGAGAGATAGATACAGGAAAGGGTAGCTGGCATATTTGATTCTGCAATGTGAAAGAGGACTGCAGGAAAACAGAAGTTCCCAAGAGGCTCAGTGAGGTTGGGCCCACAGAGCAGCTCAAGAGATCAGCCCTTCTATATGCCTGATAACTTACAGATGAACTTTGGAAGAGAGTGGAACAGCCAAGACGGATATAGGAGGCCCAGAAAGAGACAAGTCCCATGCTTGGTTGCTCACAGCTGAGCTCCAAAAGATGGTAGATTCTGGAAGGGAAGGTAGAAACTTCCACAGAGATTGGCAGCCATCTTGCTTCACCATGTGGCAACAACACCAGGATCAATAGTAGCAGACTTTGGCGAGAAAACATCTCTGATGGTGCTTCGATTTGGACTTTTCATAGCCTTGGAACTGTAAGATTTTACCCCAAATAAATACCCTTTATAAAAGCCATCCCATTTCTGATACTTTGCATTGGCTGCCCTTTAGCAAACTAAAACACCAAAAAATCCCTCCAAAATGTATAATCAATGGCTCAAAATAATTACAGAGTTGTGTTTTTATCACCACAATCAATTTTAGAGCATTTCATTTTTCCAGAAAGAAAAACTCCATACTCCTTTGTGGTAGTCTGAATCTGTATGTACCCCCATAAAATATCATGTTCTTAAATCAAATCTATTCCTGTGGGTTTAGACCTATTGTAGGTGGAAACTTGTGATTAACTTACTTCTGTTAAAGGTCTTTGATTATATTACTTCACTAAGACATTACCCAGGGTGGGTCTTAGTACTCTTACTGGTGTCCTTTATAAACAGGATGAAGACAGAGAGAAAAGAGACACTGGAACAGAAAAGTACCCACAGAAACTGAGAGAGAAAGGCACAGATGGAGCAGCCAGGAGCTGAAAGCAATGGAGCCCAGAGATTAAGGCTGAAACCAGCAAATGCTGCCATGTGCAGAGAAGTACAGGATCACCCGCAGCAATCTTCAGGGAGAAAGCTTCACTTGATGCCTTGATTTGGATATTTTTCTCACCCTCAGAACTATAAGCTTATAAGTTAATAAATCCCCATTATAAAATCCAACCCATTTCTGGTATATTGGCCATGGAAGCCTTTAGCAATCTAAACCAGAAATTGGTACAAGGAAAGTGGGGTGCTGTGGTTACAAATACAAAAAATATGGAAATGGCTCTTTAAATGGGTAAGGAGTAGATTTTGGAAGAATTGTGAGATGCTTGAAAGAAAAGGCCTAGATTGCTTTGAAGAGACTGTTGGTAGAAATATGGACACTAAGGGTACTTAAATGATGAATGTGTCATTGCAAATGGAAGAAAGGTGATCTTTGTTTTAAAGTGGCAGAGAATTTGGCAAAATTGTGTTCTGATGTTGCATGGAGGGCAGTATTTGAAAGTGATATGCTTGGATATTTAGCTGAGGAGATCTCCAAACTAAATGTGGAAAGTGCAGCTTGGCTCTTCTTGCAGCTTATAGTAAAATGCAATCGGAAAGGGATAAGCTAAGAACTGAACTCCTGGGTATAAAGAAACCAGAAAATGATGGTTTGGAAAATTCTGAGTGTCCAGAAAATGAATTCCCAGAGAATAGTAACCCAGGTGAAGATTTAACTGAGCATGGAACTAGTCAGCCATTTCCTTGCAAGTCAGATTGGAAATGCAGTTATCCAGTAAGGATGCATGGCAAGTCTTATTATCTGATGGATGGGAGCCCTCTGGGCTTCATGTGAAACCATGAAGTGTTTTGCAAGATCTGTATGAATGGAACCACTGCTAGACTGGACTAAAAGGGACAGAAAAGGGAGAGACTGAAGGAAAAATGACTTCAAAAACAGGGAGGTGTGGGAGGTGGGCAACATGGGAATCCCAGTGGGTTCCGTGTAATATTTTGGGTAATCTAAGCACCTCTTAAAATATATGTATATATATATATATATATAAATAACATTTTTGTAAACAAATACACATATATGCATATATATTTATATATCATTTTGCAAATGTTTGTACGTATTGTGAGAATTTTGATTTTACCCACAATAAAAATATATTAATTTTTTTTTTTTTAAATAATAAATAAATAAATAAATAACAATGGAAAAAAAAAAACAGAACCATGTAAGCTGAGGCCTGGACTGAAGAATCTTCTTGGGCCAGGACAGTGGACCCACTCATGCATGTGGAAAGGGTAAATATGCCCCAGCACTTGAAGAGGGTGGGTCTTCTGCTCTGTTGTTCAGGAAAAGTGCGACCACCCCAGGCTTCAGAGAGGGTGGAGAATATTCCCAGGGGATTGGGGAGAGTTTGACAACCACCTCACTATTCTGAGGGGGTTGAGACTGTGTCCCAAAGATTGAAGAGAGTGTGACCATCACCCCAGTGTTCTCAGAGCATTAGGACTAGAGTTCAGCTACCAACCAGATGCTTGATGAGGGTTGGGCCAAGAATATGGCCCCTGGGAAAGACATTGAAAAGGGTAGAGCTGCCACTATGTGAGACTCCAAGGATAAGACATTGATCTATAGATGAGTCTCAGACTTTGAAATCAAATGAAGTATGCCCTGCAGGTTTTCAGAACTGTTTGAGACTCATGACCACTTATTTCCCTCCCTATGGCAATGGAAACATTTATTCTTCAACTGTTCATCCCTTGTATATTGGTAGCAGGTAACTTTTTCTAAGTTTCACAGGTCCATAGCTAGAGGAGAATTTTGCCCAAGGACAAACATACCTATAACTGATATTTTTTCCCACTTTTTTCAGAAATTGTGAGTTAAAATAATCATGAATTATCTATCATGCAGTATTCACATACATCATCACCAATACCTTACATTGTTGTGACACATTTGTAACAAATGATGAAAGTAATGTCATAATATTACTGTTATCTATAGTCCATAACTTATATTTGGTGTATTTTCCCACAAACCATCCTATTATTAACACCATGTATTAGTATTGCATATTTGTTATAGCTCATAAGAGAACTTTCTCATATTTGTACTGTTAGCCACAGTCCATCATTCACCATGGTCCCTTGCCTTGTACAATCCATCCAAAGGGTACTGTAAGTAGGTCTCAGTTTCATGACTGAGGTGTGCTGTCATAAGTTCAGTCCACTTCAGAATGTTTATGTTACTCCAAAAGGAAAAGTCTCATACCCTTATATACCACCATTATTGACCCTTAGTACTGATATAGTACCTTCTTTGCCATTGCTGTAAAAATATAATATTACTGTTAACTATAGTCTATACATTACATTAATTATATTTTTCATGTGTATCTCCATATTCTTAACACCTTATAATAAAGGAATTTTCTTCTATTTGTACTATTAACCACAATCATCATCCACCAAAATCAGTTATACAGTCCCGAGATTATCCTCTAGGTTTCTTTCAAATGACAGTAATCTCACTGGATAAACCCTGTTAGCCATAATCACATTTAAATCAGCAGTGTTGATTATACTCACTATAATGAGTTACCATCAACTCTAACAATTTCCCCACATTTACATACATTAAATGTTCTACATGCATTGAGCATCAACACCCCTTCTCAACTCAAATTCTCTTAGTAACCTATATTCTAGAGTTTACTTATTGTATTTAGTTAATATTAGTAAGACCATAAAACATTTGTCCTTTTGTGTTTGGCTTATTTCACTCAACGTAATGTCCTCAAGGTTCATCCATGTTGCCATATACATCCCAAATTCATTTCTTCTTAGAGCTGAATAGTATTTCTTTGTATGGATATACCATATTTTGTGTATCAATTTATTGGTTGATGGGCACTTGGGTTGTTTCTACCTTTTAGCAATTGTGAATAATGCCACAATGAGTACCATTATGCATATCTCTGCATCCTTGCTTTCAGTTCTTCTGAATATATTCCTAGTAGTGGGATCATATGGTAACTCTATAGTTAGCTTCCTGAGGAACTGCCAAACTGTCCTCCACAGAGACTGCACCATATTACATTCCCATCAATAGTGAAGGAATGTTCCCATTTCCTCACATCCTCTCCAGCACTTGTACTTTTTTGTTTGTCTGTTTTTTAATAATGACCATTCTATAAGGTGAGAAATTATATCTCATTGTAGTTTTCATCTGCAATTCCCTAATAGTGATGTTGAGCATATTTTCATGTGCTTTTTGGCCAGTTGTATTTCTTCTTTGGAAAAAAATCTTTTCAAGTCTTTTGCTCATTTTTTAATTGATTTATTTGTCTTTTTATCATTGAGTTGTATGATCTCTTCATATAACATGGAGATTGAACCCTTATTGGATATGTGGTTTCTGAAAATGTTCTCCCATTGAATAAGCTGCCTTTTCACCTTCTTAACAAAGTCATTTGAAAGACAAAAGTGTTTAACTTTTTTTTTTTTAGGCCAGTAAAAAGAATTTTTTAGGAAATGGAAAAAAAAGAACAGAGCTTGCTGAGAAATGGGAAAAAAGGATGGAAATATGCACCAAGATTTGGTGTGGGCTTCTCTAGGCAGAGAGAGTGAGTTTTGGCTTGTGTGGTCACCTTTTAAACTATTAATTATTCCTCCCCTTGCCAATGCTAAGGGGAGGGGGCCCCCTTGTTATTGGTTACCCCAAAAATGGTGAGGGCCAATGGTAACACCTGTTTGGAATATCTGGGGCCTCCCCTCAGCCCCAGAAAAAGTCCCAACTGGGACCTCAAGGTCGAGGTCAAGGTCTCAACAGGGCCTTGTGGCCATGTTGTCTGACAGCTGTACTGTCTTCCAGGCCAGCCGCCTTCCACCTTTCACTATACTAACCTGTCTCAACTCCCCACTCAGAGAGTTCACACCCTTATTCTTTAGGGAGTGCTGAGGGGTGATGTTCATTCTTCTGTTGTTACTTCCTGATGGTTAGGGTAGTAATCCCTCTCTGACAGGGTGTAAACTTCTCTGTCACCTCTCAATCCCTCTATCCTTTGCCAGCTCTACATAACCACTAATTTAATTCTGTCCCTATAAATATATTTATATTTACATTTTATATAAATGGAACCAAACTATATGTAGTACTTTGCATCTGGTTTCTTTTACTTAGCATAATGTTTTTTAAAAACTTATTGTAATTCTTTAAATTAGAGAAGTTAGTTTACAGAAAAGTCATGTAAAAAAAAAATACAACATTCTCATATACACCCCTACTGTTGACAATTTGAATTAGTGTGGTTCCTTTGTTACAACTGATGAAAGATTATTATAATATAATATTACTGTTAACTATAGTCCATAGTTTACATTGGGTGTATTTTTCCCATATACCACCCAGTTATTAACTATTACTTTGTAATAGTATTGTACATTGTAGCAGTTTGGTATTGTTTATGAACTCCAAAAACAGATACTGGATTGTGTTTGTAAACTGGTCTGTTCCTCTGGGCATATTAGATTGTATTAGACTCAGAGGTTTCACTTTTACTTTATTAAATCAAGATTAGGACATTTATTTGACCACATCATTAGGATGTGCAGGGTTGAGTTCCTACCCCCTTGGGGGGTGGGGGGATAAAACAGACTTTCATATGGAGGTAAACACACAGAGAAATAGAACACAGAGAGTTTAGTTTTGGACACTGGATCCCCAGGGAGAGAGACAAGCTGTTCACCTGATAGTTTGCAGCTGAAGAGACCAGAGCACTAAACAGCTGGGAAAATCCAGAAAGAAACAAACCCTGGAGAGAGAGACAAGCCTTATGCTAGCCTACAGCTGAGATTGGAAGAAGCCAGGACCAAGGAGCCTTAGGAGGAAGAGGAAGGCTGAATGCTCACAGAGACAGGCAGTTATCTTGCTCCAACACATGGCAACAGACTTTGGTGAGGAAGTAACTTATGCTTTATGGCCTTGTGACTGTAAGCCTCTACCCCAAATAAATACCCTTTATAAAACCCAACAGATTTCTGGTACTTCAGCACCCTTTAGTCTGAAAATACATACATTTTCAGTTCATGAAAGAACATTCTTATATTTGTAATATTAACCACAGTCTATTATCCACAACAGGGTTCGCTGTGTTATACAGTCCCATTTTGGTACCATCTATCCAAAGGAAACACACAATGGCTCTCACTATAAGCACAGATATGTGTATTAATCACCAATTTTAGGACATTTTCACTACTCAACATTGGTCCATAATTTTCATTAATTGTACTTCCCCATATATCACCATATTATTAACACTTTTTAATAGTGATGTATGCTTGCTCTAGTTCAGGGATGAACAATCTTGAATTTGTACTATTAACAATATTCCTCATCCACCACTTGTTCACTATGTTATACAGTCTCAAGTTTATCCTCTACCTTTCCTCCTACTGACATTTACAACCCTAGACTCCCCTTTTCAGCCAGAATCACATCTATAAATCAATGCTGCTAATTATACTCACAATATATTTTATTCATTTCCAAACATTTATACTCAACCTTATTAAAAATTCTGCAGACATTAAGTATCAGCTCCCCTTTCTGAACTCTCATTTTACCTCCTGGTAACCTATACTTTAGATTTTAACACCATGAATTTACTCATTGTAATTAGTTCATATTAATGAAACCATACAATACTTTTGCTGTTGTGTCTGGCTTATTTCACTGTACATAACGTCCTCAGGGTTCATCCATGTTGTCATATACATCCCAATGTCATTTCTTCTTAAGCTGAATAATACTCCCATGTATGTATATACCACATTTGTTTATCCATTCATCAGTTGATGGGCTTGAGTTGTTTCAATCTTTTGGCAATTTTGAATAATGCCACTATGAACATTGGTATGCAAATGTTAATTTGCATCCATGCTTTCAGTTCTTCTGAATATATGCCTAGTAGTAGGGTTACCATATCATACACAGTTCTATATTTAGCTTCCTGAGGAACCACCAAACTGTCTTCCATTCTACATTCCTAACAGTGAAGGAGTGTTCCTATGTCTCCACATCCTCTCCAGCACTTGTAGTTTTGTTTTTTTTATATAATGACTATCATTCTGGGGAAAAAGTGAACAATTAATGGCTTTTTTAAAGCTGTTGAAATAGTCTTTATTTTTAAGTTATGAACAGAAACGGATATTACATTGAAGTAAATGTTAATTTTAAAAGGGAGTGTGGGTAAATGAATAATTCTGAGGGGATCTTTTCCATAATTTCATGATTATTTACTGAATGTTTAGAATGCTCTGGATTTTATTTTAAGTAAACCATTCTTGATTTTCTGGACATCATTGGGCTGTTCTTCAGTACAGAGAGTTTGTGATGCAGGTATCCAAAGATAAATACCAGCTCACATGACATATTGTAATTTTTTAGAAAGTATTCAAAATAAAAATCAAACTCATTTTAAAAAAATAATAATAAAAATAAAAAAATAGTGACTATAAGGTGTGAAATGATATCTCATTGTAGTTTTTATTTGCATTTCCTTAATAGCTAGTGACGTTGAACATCTTTTCATGCGCTTTTTAACCATTTGTATTTATTTCCTCTTTGGAAAAATGTCTATTCAAGTCTTCTGCCCATTTTTAAATTGGGTTGCTTATCTTTTTGTTGTTGGGTTTTATGATCTCTATATATATCCTGGAAATTTAACCCTTATCAAATATGCGATGTATTAGTCAGAGTTCTCTAGGGAAACAGGACAGGAGAAATCTGTAAATAGTATGAGATTTTATAAAATTGTCTCCATGACCGTGGAGATGCACAAGTCCAAATTCCATAAGGCAAGCTGCAGGCCAGAGACTCAGATGAAGGTCTCTTATTCCTCAGGAGATGCTGGCTATCTGAAGTAGAGATGGGCATTCTCTCTCTGCTGAAATCACTTCTCCTTTTAAGGCCTTCGACTGACTGGATGAGACATCTCTCCTTATTGATGGCAATCTCCTCAGTTGATTGTAGATGTAACTAGCCATCTATGCAACCCACTCACTGATAATTAAAGTCCATGAAATGTCCTTTTTTGCAATTAGCCCAGGGCTTATTTGATCAAACAACTGGGTATCATTACCTGACCGAGTTGACGCATTAGCCTAACCATCACATGTGGTTTCCAAATATTTTCTCCCATTGAGTAGGCTGCCTTTTCACATTCTTGACAGTCATTTGAAGTGCAAAAGTATTTAATTTTGAGGAGGTCCAATTTATCTATTTTGTCTTTCATTGCTCATGCTTTGGGTGTAGTAAGGTTTAAGAAACTACAACCTACCACAAGATCTTGAAGCTATTTCCCTACATTTTCTTTAGTTTTATAGTTCTAGCTTTTATATATAGTTCTTTGATCCATTTTGAGTTTATTTTCTTTTTTGTAATGTGTGAGATAAGGGTACTCTTTCTTTCTTTTGGATATGGATATCCAGTTCTCCCAGCACCATTTGTTGAAAAGACAGTTCGTATACATTGGGGTGGACTTGACAGCTTTGTCAAAAACCAATTGACCATAGATGTTAGGATCTTCCTGAACTCTCCATTCTATTCCATTTGTCAAAATGTCTATCTTTTATGCCAGTACCTTGCTGTTTTTACCATTGTAGCTTTGAAATATGTTTTAAAGACAGGAAGTGAGTGTCCTCTAACTTCATTTTCTTTTTCAACATATTTTTAGGGGTATTTGGGGCCCTGTAACCTTCCAAATAAATGTAATAATTTTCTTTTCCTTTTCTGTAAAGTAGGCTGTTCGAATTTTGATTGGGGTTGCATTAAACTCCCACTTAGTTTTGAAGGACAATTTTACTGGATAATTATTTTCCTTCTGGCAGTATTTTTTTCAGTATCTTAAATATATACCCCTGCCTTCTTGCCTCCATGGTTTCTGAGAAGAAATCACCACTTCATCTTATTGAGCATCCCTTGTATGTGATAAATCACTTCTTTCTTGCTGTTTTCACAATTCTATCTTTATCTTTGGCATTTGACAGTCGAATAAATTGGATTCAAATTTATTCTGTTTGTAGTAGGTTGCCTTCCTGGACATGTATATCTTTCATATAAGTTGGAAAATTTGGGGCCATTATTTCCTCAAATGTTCCTTTTGCCCCTTTTCCCTTCTCTTCTCCTTCCATGACACGTTTTTGCACTTCATGCTGACATTCAATTCCCTAAGACCCCACATATTTTTTTTCTTTTCTCTGTTCTTCAATCTGTTCGATTTTGGATGTCCTGTCTGCTAGCTGGTTGATCCTTTCTTCTGCCTGTTCAAATCTGCTGTTGTATGCTTCTACTGTATTTTTCTTTCTTTTTTTTTAAATTTTATTGTGGGTAAAAAAACAATTTTTTCACAATACAAACCAATATTTGTAAAATGATATATAAATATATATGCATATATGTGTCTTTCAATCCCACAAGTTCTGTTATTTTCCTTTGCATGCTTTCAAAGTCTTCTTTATGCTCACCCAGTGTCTTCTGAATGTTATTTATCTCTTTAGCCATATTTTCCTTCATCTCCTTGAATTGATTTAGATTTGTTTGAATATTTTTTATTAGTTCTTCCAAATTCTCTATCTCTTCTGACTTTTTAATTTGTTCCTTTGACTGGGCCATATCTTCCTATTTCTTAGTATGGCTTGTGATTTTTTTGCTGATGTCTGTGATCTGATTATCTTGATGGAATTATTCTGAAGGTCAGTTATAGTTTGTCAAAGGGCTGCCAATGCAAAGTACCAGAAATGGGTTGACTTTTATAATGCAGATTTGGGGTAAAAGCTTACAGTTATGAGGCCTTGAAATGTCTAAATCAAGAGGTGCTTTCTCCCCAAAGTCAGCTGCCACATGGTGAAGATGGCCACCTATCTCTGCTGAAGTCTCTGCCTTCCTCTCTAGAATCTACCATCATCTCCCAGGCTCAACTCTGTCCAACTAGGTCTAGGTCTTGTCTCTTTTTGGGCCTCCTCTCAGTCTCTGCTGCTCCACTTTTTTCCACCCCAGTTCAGCTGTAAGCTATTAGGCATATAATAGCTCTCCATGGGCCTCAGCTCTTCGAGTCTCAGGGACTTCTCTCCTTGCAGCTTAAATATGGCAGTCCCTATTCCTGTGTCTCCATTTTTATTAGACCCAGCAAGAGGGCAGAGACTCAACCTGAATCATGCCTCACTGATGTAGTCCAGTTGAAAGAGTCTCACACCTAAAGGAATGGATTAGTCTGCAAACATAATCTTTCCCTTTGGGGGATTCATAAAATAATCTCAAACTGCCACAGTTGATTTCTCTTTTGTCTGGAATATTGTTGTTGTTTGGGTTTGTGTTAAGGCTCTTCTTTGACACTTGGCTCATCAGTATTTCCTAGCCAATTCAGGGCCAGGGACACACGCAGTGGGCGTTGAGCGCAGACCAGTTCCAAAAGATCCTGGGGAGAGTGTTAGGAAAGATGTCAAAAACCTTTTATTTGGCTAGCTGAGGCAGCATTTTCCTGGCCTGCCCAGCAGATGGTGCTCTTTGGCAACCTCTTCCCCATAGCCTTAAGAAGTCAGGTATTTTTAACCCTCTGTCAGCACTGCATCTAACACAGGTTGAAGCAATGGCACCACAGCACCTGTCTGGGAAGGGCTAAAGCAGCAGTGTCAGTGGTCTAAATTTGCCAGCTAATAGCTGGATCAGTACTGGGGAGTGTCCCCTCCCATTCTTGGGGAAGACTTCCATGGCCCTCCCTCTCCAATCCCAGGCAGGGATTGGACCTATCCAAAACTGCTTGCCTCATTGCAGGGTTTGGAGGCGGGGAGATGGGCTCCAGGAGCCACAGCTGAGTGAGTTACTCAGTTTTTCACCACAGCATCTCAGTCTTTTCATCCCACTCCTCTCTGGATGCTGCACTGTATTCCCCTAGTCTCCAGAGCCCTTGAACAGTTGTTTCAGACAGTTTTTGCCTGTCTACGAGCTGTTTTTGGAAGAGGTGTGAGCCCTGCATCTCCTTAATCCACCTTCTCAGAAGTCCTCCCCTCAGCAACCTTTTGTTTGCATGGAATTATTTTTCCATTCTATCAACTTCCAATTACTGCAACCCTTTGCTTTCCAGAGTTCTGAGGAAGATAGCTCTGCCAATTTTTGTTAGTTGTTTAAAGAATCTGTGGAGGCTTGTTGCTCAAATGTGGCCTCTCTCTAAGCTAAACTCAGCATATAAATGTATTACCTTCCCCCCAGCATGGGACATGACTCCCAGGGATAAGCCTCCCTGGCTTGGAGTAGAGTGGACTACCAAGCACCAACTAGCAATGCAACTGGAAAAAGGCCTCAAATAAAAGGGGGGAAACGTAAAGATAAATGAGTTTATATGGCTAAGAGACTTCAAAGTGAGTCAGGAGGTCATCCCAGAGGTAACACTTTTGCACATCTCAGCAGGTTCTCATAGACTGTCAAAGTGGATACTACCCCAAATAGTGGGGCTCCTGAGGGCTCTGGACACCCAGGTCCTATGGTCAGGGCAGATAGCTCCGGAGTTTGGTGCCTTACCAGTGGGCCCTACTTTGGAGTTTGTGCTCCTGAGAGTGACAGAATTGGACTCAATTATGGCTTCCCTACACATGGTTCATCTGTTCCTTCTATTTAAGCCTATACTTTGTGCTGGAGTTTGGAGGTGTACATCCCAGAGACTGGAGTCTTGGGCTGTCCATATGCCAGCTGGGCCGGGAACCTCAGCAGAGTTGCAACACCTGCTCTCCAGTTCATTGGACTCACCTAGGATAGCTAACATGGAGGTGAGGATTGACAGCTACCATGCCAGGGAAATGAGAGTGCCGATGGCTGCAAGGAGGAGAGTCCTATCCATCGGCTGTATGGGATCAAAGCCTCTTCTCAATTGGAGGAAAAGTCAACATCACCATCCCAGAGTCCTCAGGATTGGGGGATGAACTATGGAGTAGAGTGGACTTGCGGTATTCTACTATGTACATATTGTGATTCTAGCAAGGGAAGAAATTACATTGATGTGAAAGCAGTGGCCACTGGGGGCTCTGGGGGCGGGGAGAGGGAAAAAGTTGTGATACGGGGGCTTTTTTGGGACTTGGGGTCTTCCTGAATGACATTGCAATGACAGATATAGGCCATTTTATATCGTCACGTAACATGCAGAACTGTGTGGGAAAGAGTGTAGACTACAATGTGAACTAAGGTCCATGCTCAGTGGCAAAGTTCCAGAATGCATTATCAGTTGCAATGAATGTGCCACACTAATGAAGGATGTTTATGTGGGAGGGTGTGGGAGGTGTGAGGAGCAGAGCATATGGGAATCCCTATATTTTTTGTGTAACATTTATGTAATCTAAGTGTCTTTTTAAAAATATTTTTTAAATTATTAAAAAAAGATAGTGATATAGGAAAAATCTTTACCATTATAATATACAAAATATATATATATATTTAAAGATTTTATTTATTCACCCATCACCCCCTTGCTGCCTGCGCTCGCCGGGTCAGCCAACCACGCCATGCGGGCGGGCCCGCCCCCACCAGGAGGCCCCAGGAACCGAACCTGGGGCCCCCCATATGGCAAACGGGAGCCCCACCGATTGAGCCACAGCCGCCTCCCACAAAAATATATTTTATGTATGTATTATTAGTATGGGTCTGTGTACGTGGATATATATATGTAAAAAAACATCAGCCAATAAAATATTTAATGTTGAAAAAAAAATTGTATTTGTGTTATGCCCATGGGACACACGGTAAGGTGGATTAATCCTTGAGAAAAAGGAGCAGGTGTGTGTTCCTCACATCAAGGGGAAATGTACCTCTCAACTGAAACCAGGTAGACTACAAAGTTTCTAATATCTTTCCATCAAAACTGATTTGGAGCAATTAAAACAGGAGGCTAGGAAAAAAAAAAAAGAATCTGTGGAGGAACAGAATCCTATTGCGTCTTAAGCAGCCATTTTGATCAACCAGAAGTAGGTCATATGATTTTAGACAACTAAGCAATTCAATAAAAAAAGAAATGTCTTCAACAAATGTTACTGGAACAACTAGATACCAATATGGGGAAAAAACTGATCTTGACTCCCAAACTCACCTTATACAAAAAAGTTATCATGTATCAGAGACCTAAATATAAAAGCTAAAAGTATAAAAGCTTTCAGAATAAAACAAAGATCTTTGTGACTCTGGGGTAGGAAAATTTCTTAAAGATAAATTGCACTTCATATTAATTTAAAACATTCATTCATCAAAGATACCATGTTAAGGAAAGAAAACACAAGACAGTCTGGGAGAAAATCATAATACATACATCTGGGGTGGGGGGGCACACAGATGTGGCTCAAATGGTTGGGCGTCTGTCTCCCATATGGAAGGACCTGGGTTTGATCCCAGGACCTCCCGGTTTAAAAAAAAAAAAAAAAAAATACATACATACATCTGATAAAGGACTTATCGCTAGAACATAAGGAATTTCTATAACTAAATAATAAAAAGATGAATGATCTAATTTTTTAACTGGACAAAAGACTTGAACAACAACAAAATTAAACAAATGGGAAAAAAAAATAAACAAATGGCCAAAAAGTACATAGATGATCATCATTTTTCAGGAAAAGATAAATCTCCCTGAATGATACAATTTCACAATGTGACACCATTTCAAACCCACTAGAATGGCTAAAATTAAGAAGACTGATAATACCAAATGTTGACAAAGATGTAAAGCAAGTGAAATTCTCAGAATTTGCTGGTGGGAGTATAAAATGATACAATCACTTTGGAAAACATTTAACATGCACATATACTTTAACTCAGCAATTCCATCATAGCTACCAACCTAAGAGATATGTCCATTAAAAAAAAAAAAAAAAAAAAAAAACACCTTGACAAGAATGTTCATAACAGCTTTATTTAATGTCCCAAACTGGAAACAACTCAAATGTCCATCAACAGAAAACGAATTGTGATATTCATATGGAAAATCACTCAGCAACAGAAGAGTCATGGAAAGCATAGATACAGTACCGATGAACCGCACAGACATTATGCTGAATGAAAGAGTATATACTTTGAGTCCATTACATAGTTTTAGAACAAGGAAAACTAATCCACACTGATAGATATCAAAACAGTGATTTCCTGACTGAGAACGCAGAAGTAGGGCTGGCAGTAGTAGTTGACTTGGACAGAATAAGAAGGAACTTTCTGGGGCAAAAAATTTTGTGGGTTACTTATGTGATCAAAAATGTATTGATCAGTACTTAAGATGCATTTAACTATATGCATATATGAATAAAATAAAGGCTTTACTTAAAATATCAAACCATTAAAAATGACTGAGCAAAATCTGACACTAAGCTTCTAGCCAATCTAGGTAAAGATGGAAACACATCCAGTTATAGATCTTTTCACTCAAGAAAGCAGTTACATCCCTTTCTCTAGTGATAAAGTTTATTTGTATAGCAAACTCAGAAGCGTCTCAAGGCGACACTAAGCTTCACATGTAAAATAAAGCATTTCCATTGCTTTTGTTTTAAATAAAAGCAAAGTTGAAAGCATACTACTGAATTACAACTCTGACAAATGGGACTAAAGTGTTCGAGCTAATATGAGATTTAGAATAATTTCAGGAATAGCTCTGCTAGCAATTTGTTTCTGACATTTAATCATTTTTCTCTCCAAACCGCTTTAGTTTTCTACATAATTTTAGTTCTTCTGGTGCCATTAAAAGGAAAACCTGGATTATTATGTAATGATCTTTTACACCAACTCATTCTTTCATCAAGATAGGAGCTGGAGAAATTCACATGAAGACCAGGGGTAAAGCTTCAGCAGCTCCATGAAAGACAGTGAATTTTTAAAGGGAGTTTCTCAAATTCATGAATTAGGAGAGTTTCCTACATATCAATTTCTCAGTCTTACAGATTGCTTTCTATGCTGTTTTCTATGAAAGACTAAAAATGTCTATTCTGTCTTTGACTATAAACAGCTGTATTTTGTTTCTGTATACCCAACACTTTGTGTAATACTAAGCACACAGTACGGCACTCAGTAAATATGTCTAACAAGAATGCACATAATTTCATATTCTCTCAAATCTTCCATAAGTTTCCATTAACCCACGATATAAATATTCTAATAAAATTCAAACACTGCCTACCTATCAATATACCATGACAGTTCCAGTAAAGAAATATATTTGTAAGCCAAAAACTGAGGTAAAAAGTGACTTTTTACCTTTTTTTAAAACATGAATTTGTACTTTGGCAACTTTTCCTCATCAAGTTTGACAATGTACTGTTAGAAGTGCTTGAAATATAGATTTTTGGGGGAGTATTCATTTCTTCACTCATTCATTTCTAAGTATGATCTATCTCTTGAAGGCTGGATTAAGTGTCTTATTTGTGTGTGTTTGTTGAATATAGACTTAAAACTGGCATTGGCCTTAGGATGGTTCACCATGAAACGTCAACTTCTTCAGAATTAATTGTAATTTCAACATGCAAAAGAAATCAAAATTAGACCAAGATTTATTTATCAAAGCATTTCATTTATTATTAAAAGGAGAAGCCTTGCAAAGGTACCTCCTCCAACAGAAAATATGAAAAGAAACATGATGGAAAAGAAGATTATATGTAATAGTTGGTTTAAATAGATGCCACTCCCAATGTAACATTTACCACAATTCCTTATTACTGGATTATTTAATGATTAATAATTTAAAACTAATATATGGAAAAGACTTTTTTTAAATGAATGGTCATATTAATCAGACTTCTTCTGACAAAAAAATGTCCTAGATTTCACTGTGGGAGTGGTGATTTTCATATTCTTGCATGTTATTAAGATAATATAAATCTGGGCTTCACTACAGGCAATGTATATATTCATGGTAAAATCAGAAGACACAATGGGATTCTGAACATGTTTATCTGATACAAGTACACACAAAACTGAATAAAATTTTTATTTTAAAACATCACAGGTAATTACAAAGATAAAGGACCCAACTGTACAAACATATATACATGTGTTTAGGTTTTGTTTCATCTTTCATCTTTTTATCTGAGTAAAAAGAAGAACACTTTCCTCATTTAGGAGATTTTTGATATTGTAATAATTGCCTAGAAATGACAAGAAAATAAAACCAAATTATTCCATGGGAACCATTTCCTTTTGATTAAGTGCTTAGCCAACACTATGGCAGTTACAATACATAACACAAATAAAAACAATGAATTTACCTAATCCAAAGAAGCTTTTATTTAATTTCATGAACGGAAAGATCCAACATTAACTACCACCTGTGATTCAGATAAGGCTCAAAACAATATAAATTTCACATCATTTTGATAATGAAGCAGAAATGAAATAAGGGTATAGGAAGGGAAAACGAAATTTTCCTGTAAAATATCTTTATTAGGTCTTTAGAACTGTGATGGATTACCCCAAACAGAAACACTTATATATAAATATGTCAGTATAAAAGGCAAAATATTAAGTAAAATAAAATCTCAAAGTTAAAAAAAGGAAATGCTACTATTAAATAAACTTAGATAGCAAATAGTAGCAAGGATATAGCTGGACAACATAAGACAGGTTTGTTAGTCTTAAGTACTACACTGAGACTTTGCATATATGAGAAGTTTATACATATTAAGACAAACTGAACTAATAAATGTAAAATGTTCCTAACAGTGCTAACACATACTAAGACTATGTAAACAATAACAATAACAGCATTGTCTGTTAGAATGTAAGTTCCTTGAGGACAGAGATTTTTGCCTGCTTTCTTTATTTATCTATCTCAAACTCTTAGAGTAAAGCCTGGCTGTAGTAGACTTCAGTCGTATTTGTTGAATGAATGAATGAACAAATTAAAATTTCTATTTCCAAAAACCTGTGCTCTTCAATAGCTGATAGCACGCTTTTATTTTTAAAATAATTAACTAAAAAGCTCTTTGACTACATAATATCTTAGAGATAACATAGGGGAAATAATTTGTCTTCTACCCTGGGATATGACATATCTATTTCAAATACAGCAATAAATGCCTCTTGTTCAATTTTCATGTCTTGAAACACTAATATACCTACCTAATGATAAAACTAAAATATGCATTGGGATCAGTCACATCACACTTCAGTCATATCACACTTCATTTTCTGGTGCCCATGAGCAATTACATCAATACATTGTAACTATGTGGAATAAAATGTCTTTAATTATTCTTACCTGAAGGAACATAGAATGAATCTCCAGTAGTTAGAATATAAGGTGTTTCATGTAAGGTACATAAAAGGTCACCAAAGTTAACATAAAAAACCTGTAAAATTTAAAATAAAAATCTTAGTTTTAAGATTGAACCAAACATAGTGACTACACTCCAAGGAACCTTAAAGGACGTAAGCAGAACAACAGCTTCACAAAGATGTCCATGTTCTAATCCCCAAAACCAGTAAATATATTATATTACATGGCAAAGGGGATCTCGAGATGGGGAGATTATCCTCGATTATATCTAGGTGGGCCCAACCTTTGTAGCCTAGGAAACTAAGGCTACAAATTTCCTCTCATCTATTATTTAACAGTACAGTTTATATGGAAAAGGCAAATTATTTGTTTGATTCTTTCACTTTATTTACCATACCAGTTTTCAAAATGACATGGTTCCTAGAATCATCCAACAATGACCAATTAGTTTTTCTTTTTGTAGTTATCTTATAAGCTCTCATATTTATATTTTTAGAAATATTACATTTGATACATTGTATTTTATACTATATTATATTATAAATTATATTTTCTATATTATATCAAGCTATATTCCTACATATTATATTCTAATAAATATTTTTGAACTTTGTGCTGGGATGTAGTTAAGTTTGATGCAAATAGTTTGGTCCTTTCTAGTCTTGCTTTAAAGATTTATTAGCTGGGATGAGAGCAGTACACAGTCTAGTGCTAATTATTCCCCACAACTGAGACAAGATCCAGTGCCCCTAAAACCATGAGGTTTTTCATGAACCATAAGGTGTTCCACTGTTCTAGTGGGAACAGACCCTATTCCAAGTCTTGTATGCAGACTTCTAATCCTTTCTGATGGTTCTTTTGCAGGGGCCAGAGATACATACTGACCAAGACTCATCAGAATAACCAAGAGTGACTTTCTGTAGGTCTCCAGAATTCTCTTTTTGTTATTGCCTTGCAAACTCTGGTCACCCTGGTCTCCCCTGACTTCATCTCCCAACTCAGGGTTTTCTTGGGCTCTACCTGGGTTCCTCTACCCTATGCCGCAGCCTGGAAACTCTCTCAAAGCAGAAAGTGGGCAAGCATAGGACTCATCTCATTTGTTTCTCAATTCTCAAGGATTATTGTCCTTTATTAGCCAGTATGTTAAAAATCATTGTTTCAGATAATTTTTCTCATTTTTTGTTGTTTCAGGCAGGAGGGTAAATCCAGTCTCTGTCATTTCATCTTGGCCTAAGAGAAAACCCCATCTATTGTATTCTTTATTTGAACCATTATAATTTTTACATCGATATTTCTACTTTTTTTTTTATGACTTTTTGTTCCTGTTTCATATTACCAAGATTCTCTTTTCACTTTTTGAGTATACTTTTTATGTGTGTTTCAAATTATTGATATGTCTGTTCCATTAATTCTACTGTGTTCAGATGGCTGTTATTTTTGTTTTCATTTCCTTAGTGGTTATTTTATCATTATTTTCTTCCTTTGGTATCTGGATATTTTTGCCTGTGACCTAACGTTTCAGGAGACAAAAAGGAGGTGAGGATCAGCTACCATGTCTGGTAAACGTATATAAGGAGAAAATTTAATTTCCAGTCTACCTAATGTTTCTCTCGGAGAATTTAGTGGGGAAAGGGAAGGACCTTGGACTGGGTGCTTACCGCTAGAAAATACTCTATTGTCTCAGGGAATATCACTTTATCTCCTTTCAGAGCTTTTATCAAAGAGCAGATCCCTTAATTATAATGCTCTAGTTATCTGGGTATTTAAAAAAAAAGGGGGGGGGGGGGAAGAATACTTGGAACTATGGATCTGCCCATGCAAATTTCATCAGGCTTTGGCCCAATATTACTTCACATAGCCTGGAATGCTGTTGCTCTGCTTCACAGTGGTGATGGGGCTCAATGATCCACCCAAAGCAAGGTAAAGGGCAAAAGGGAAAAAAAAAGCAAGACATCCCAAGCTTTCTCCCGCCAATCTGACTTCTACTAAAGCTTCTTCAGCTTCAGCTATCCTTACCATCTTCTGTCACTTTTATGGGCTTCCCTCAGTATTTTAGTTGCTACTCTCTCTTCTACAGATACTCTAGCATTAATTTTGAAAGAGTTGATGGCCTATGCCAGTTCTCCATCTTGCAATCTATATTTGTTTTTTCAAAAGCATATATTTATGCTTTGAGTTTTAAAAATGTAAAACAAAATGGACTCCCGGAAAGATGGAGGGTCAGAGAGATACAGGACTCACTTCTCTCTGAGAAAAATAGCGGAGGACAGGCAGAAACTGTGGAAAACTGTTCTAGGGCTTAGGATACCAGAGGAAGGCTGGACACTATGCAGAAGAGAAGGGGGGAGAAGAAAAGAAGCCTTAGGAAGGTCTATGAGTAAAAGCTGTAGTTGCAGCTGCTGACACCCATCTCCCTACCCTTGGAGCAGTCAGTATTGAGCCTTCTGGCCCCTGACGGGTGACTACAGACAGAGGGGGTTACAGGGGACCACCTCCCCAGGAAAGGGGAGAGAGAAGGATGTAGCCTATGGCCTATTTAGTTTTTGACCAACAAATTTGGTCTGCTGTGTCCCATGAGTCAGCTTTGTAGGCTGGGTGGGGCCCTATCATTGTTTGTCCTGGGAGCCAGCAGGGGACTAAAAAGATCCTACCTTCTCAAACAGCTCTCCACTGACGTGGACTGGTTGCTGATGACATGGAATTTATTTCCTCCCTGGGAAAAGAGAGGGGGCAGCTGGCCAAGGGAGAAGGGCAGCTTCTGAGAATGTTTGATTTATCAGGCTTGGCTCTGAGGGAGAATTCTCTGTCACACTGTTTCTGCACTGCACGACCAGTCACAGTAGCAGAAATGCATTCGACCAGGGTTTGAGTGGCGGGCTCTGCTAAAGGGGCGCCATCTTCTGGCAGACCAAGAAAGTACATGCAGGAACTTAAAAAAGTAAATAAAGAGGATTATTAGGGAGCAATGTGAAGAAGAGGGGAGAACAACCCCCAGACCAACCAGAGCCCGCATGCCACTGTATGCCTGCGTCCAGCGCCCACCCATCGCCACCACCATTCCCATGAGAAAGGTTGAAGGTAACGTTTAAGGAGATAAAGCCAAGGTAAAGGATGAACCACAGAGAAAATCTGCAAGGTTATCTGCTAAACCTGATCCTCCAAAGCCAGAACCCAAGCCTAAAAAGTACCCTGCAAAGAAAGGAGAGACAGTACCCAAAGGGAAAGAGGGGAAAGCTGATGCTGGCAAAGAAGGGAGTAACCCTGCAGAAAGAGATGACAACAGACCAGGCACAGAAAGCTGAAGGTGCTGGAGATGCCAAGTGCAGTGTGTGCATTTTTGATTACTGTGTATTTCTGGTGACTGTACAGTTTGAAAGACTATTTTTATCAAGTTTTATAAAAATGCAGATTTTTTTTTTTTAAAGCTATGTTGTTAGCACACAGAACACTTCATTGTTGTTTTAGGGAGAAGGGGAAAATGTCACTAACAGAATGTCTCCAAAGCGGAACTGATATGGAAAAAAACACCTTGCTCCTCTAGTTTTAAGAGACTTCCTCTTTACTGCCAGAGAAGGGATTCCCTTACATTGAATCACATTAGCCACCATAGCACAAATGCCTAGTAGTGTGGAAAAACTAAAATTTGTTTTTATGTCTTCATGTCTGGCAGTTTGAGATTATTTATGAACCACAAAAAAGATAAGGATTATGTTTGTAAACTGGTGTATTCCTCTGGGCATGATACCCTTTGATTGTATTAGGAAAAAAAGCTGAGATGCTTTTGATTAAATTATGTTACGATTAGAGCTTTGAGTAGAACATGTTAGTAGGATGTAACTCAGGTTAAGACCCCACCCCCTTGTGGGCTATTATAAATGGGAACTCACTCAAGAAGACACAGAAGAAGGCACAGGAAGAAAGAGAGCTCCAAAGACATGGCATAACCAATCCTACACTGACACCACAACAAATACAAGAACTTAACAAACAAATCACAATTAAGGAGATTGAATCCATCATCAAAAATCTCACAGCAAAGAAAAGTCCAGGACCAGATGGCTTCACAGGTGAATTCTACCAAGCATTTCTAAAAGAATTAACACCAATCAATCCTGTTTAAACTCATTCCAAGAAATTGAAGAGGACAGAAAATTACCCAACACATTTTATGAAGCCAACATCATCCTAATACCAAAGCCAGATAAAGATTCCACAAGAAAAGAAAATTACAGACCAATCTCTCTAATGAACATAGATACAAAAATTCTCAACAAAATACTTGCAAATCGAATCCAACAGCATATCAAAAGACTTATACATCACGACCAAGTGGGATTTATTCCTGGTATGCAAGGCTGGTTCAACATAAGAAAATCAATCAATGTAATATACCACATTAACAAATTGAAGGAAAAAAACCACATGATCATCTCAATAGATACAGAAAAGGCATTCGACAAAATCCAACATCCTTTTTTGATAAAAATACTTCAAAAGATAGGAATAAAAGGAAAATTCCTCAATACGATAAAAGGCATATATATATATATAGCAAACCCACAGCCAACATCATACTCAATGGGGAAAGGTTGAAAGCTTTCCCTCTAAGATAAGGAACAAGACAAGGATGCCCACTGTTACCATTGTTATTCAACATTGTACTAAAAGTTCTAGCTAGGGCAATTAGACAAGACAAAAAAATTAAAGGTGTCCAAATAGGAAAAGAGGAAGTAAAACTCTCACTGTTTGCGGATGGCATGATCCTGTATTTAGAAAATCCTGAAGTATCCACAACAAAGCTACTTGAACTAATAAATGAGTTCAACAAAGTGGCAGGATACAAGATCAACACGCAAAAAACAGTAATGTTTTTGTACACTAGTACTGAACAATCTGAGGAGGAAATCAGGAGGAAAATTCCATTTTCAACAGCAACAAAAAGACTCAAATACCTAGGAGTTAATTTAACCAAAGAAGTACAGGACCTATATGCAGAAAACTACAAAACAATGCTAAAAGAAATTTAAAAAGACCTAAACAAATGGAAAGACATTCCGTGTTCATGGATTGGAATAAATATCGTGAAGATGTCAATCTTGCCCAAACTGATTTATAGATTCAATGCAATACCAATCAAAATCCTAACAGCTTACTTTACAGAATTAGAGAAGGCAATTACCAAATTCATCTGGAAGGGTAAGTGCACCCGAATAGCCAAAAGCATTCTAAAAAAGAAGAGCAATGTGGGAGGAATTTCGCTGCCTGACCTTGAAACATATTACAAAGCTACAGTGATCAAAACAGCATTGTACTGGCATAAAGATAGACACATCAATCAGTGGAATAGAATTGAGAATCCAGAAATATACCCTCACCTATACAGTCAACTGGTTTTTGACAAACCTACCAAGCCCACGCTAATGGGAAAAAACAGTCTCTTCAGCAAATGGTGTTGGGAGAACTGGATATCTATAACCAAAAGAATGAAAGAGGACCCCTATCTCACCCCCTATACAAGAATCAACCCAAAATGGATCAAAGATCTAAATATAAAAGCCAGGACCATAAAACTACTGGAAGAAAATGTAGGGAAACTTCTTCAAGACCTTGTAGTAGGTGGTGGTTTCTTGGACCTTACACTCAAAGCATGTGCAACAAAAGAAAAAGTAGATAAATGGGACCTCCTCAAAATTAAACATTTTTGCACCTCACAGGACTTTGTCAGAAGGGTGAAAAGGCAGCCAACTCAATGGGAAAAAATATTTGGAAATTACATATCTGATAAGGGTTTAATATCCAGGATATATAGTAAGATGTTACAACTCAACAATAAAAAGACAAATGACCCAATTAAAAAATGGGCAAAAGATTTCACTAGACATTTCTCCAAAGAAGAAATACAAATGGCAATAAAACACATGAAGAAATGCTCAACATCACTCATGATTAGGGAAATGCAAATCAAAACTACAATGAGATATCATTTCACACCTATCAGAATGGCCACTATTAAAAAGACAGAGAACTACAAGTGTTGGAGAGGATGTGGAGAGATAGGAACACTTCTTCACTGTTGGTGGGAATGCAGGATGGTACAACCACTATGGAGGATTGTTTGGCAGTTCCTAAAGAAGTTGAATATAGACTTGCCACGTGACCCTGCAATACCACTACTGGGTATGTACCCAGAAGAACTGAGAGCAGTGACACGAACAGACATCTGTACACCGATGTTCACAGCAACATTATTCACCATTGCCAAAAGTTGGAAACAACCCAGGTGTCCATCAACAAACGAATGGATAAACAAACTGTGGTCTAGTCACACGATGGAATATTATGCAGCTGTAAGAAGAAATGAAGTCATAAAGCATATGGCAACATGGATGAACCTGGAGGACATTATGTCGAGTGAAGCAAGCCAGACACAAAAACACAAATACTGTAGGAATGCGTTACTATGAACCAAATATATTGTGTAATATATTGTTTGATTCCAAAAAAAATTTTATATGTATCCATTACATTTATAATTGAGAAATGTATATATTTATTCATCTGTGTTTACTTTTTAGTTTTTAATTGTTTATATTTTCAATTATTAAATGTACAAAATAAAGTTAAAAATAAATAAATAAACAAATAAATAAATAAATGCAAAATACAAAAAAAAACCCACAAAAAACACATTTCTGGTACTTTGCATGAGCACCCCTTTGGCTGACTAATACAATGTCCTCTTCTTCCTCTCTGCCTTCAGCATAGACTTGACTCTTAAAACTCAGACCTGTTGGGGCCTAACACACACAAAAAAATGGTTACCAGGTTGTCAGGAAATCTGGACTTTCCAGTAATGTCATGGAAATGGCATCCTTCAAAAAAGTAGTGATTCCTTTGAAAGCTATATACTTTTTATACTGTTATATACTGTTAACGACTGTCTGCCCAGGTCCTGCCTGAAATACCATGACTGTTTATGAAAAGTTTCTTTAATAAAGCTGGATACAGTTTGGGGTGAAAAAAATTTTTTTCAAGGATTTACAATCTCTCTCCCCAAGGCTCTTGGGTCTGCAACCCATTACTAGGCCCAAGGCCATGACCTGAGCAACTAAACAGGGACAACACTAAAGACGTACAACAAGTTGAACCAAGAATCAAGGAACAGTGGTGTAGCGGTTTGGCATTATTTATGAATTCCAAAAATAGATATTGGATTATGTTTATAAACTGGTCTGCTCCTCTGGACATATTAGATTATATTGGATTCATATATTGAATCATATATTGATTAAATAATGATTGGGGGTTTGATCGGGTCAAATAGTAGGAGGCTGAGTCCTCACTCCCTTGGTGGGCAGGGACTCACAGAGAAACAGCACCGCAGAAGAGAGAGGTTGGAGTTTTTGAGCTGGAGCCTAGGAAGTAAGCACACGAAGCAGATATGGCAGAGGCCCCAGCAAGAGAGACGAACCATTCGCCTGATAATCTATGGCTGGCCTTGTGGAGAGAGCAGAGCAGCTGAGACCAGAGAGAAATGAGCCCCAGGAAGAGAGGAACCCAGGAAGCCTGAACGCTTGCAGACATTGGTAGCCATCTTGCTCCAAAACATAGCAACAGACTTTGGTGAGGGAAGTAACTTATTCTTTATGGCCTGGTAACTCTAAGCTTCTAACCCAAATAAATACCCTTTACAAAAGCCAGCAGATTTCTGGTATTTTGCATCAGCACCCCTTTGGCTGACTAATACAAGTGGTAACACACATGGATCTACCACTAAATCCCTATGCAAGACAGAGAAACTGAGAATCAGAGTAAACTCATCATAATAATCAGATGCCTAGATATTAGCAAAAACTTACAAGCCATACTAAGAAAAAAGATAAAGCTCAGTCAAAAGAACAAATCAAAGCCCTAGATGAGGCACAGGATTGGAGATAACTATAATCAATGATGTTCATACAAATCTCCTAAATGAAGGAGTTGAAAGACTATGGCTAAAGAGGTTAAGGACATCAAGAAGACACTGGTCAAGCAAAAAGAAGAATATGAAAACTTGAATTGAAAAATAACAGAGCTTAAGGGGATGAAAGACACAAGAGGTGAGATTAAAAACACATTAGAGACATAAAACAGCAGATTCAAAATCAGAGAATAAAGAATCAGTGATGTAGAAGACATAACAGTTGAAATTGAAAAGAAGAAAGAACAGAGAGAGAAAAGAATGGAAAACTTGAAAAGGGTGTCAGGGAGTTGAATGATAACATGAAGCACAACAACATATGGGTCATGGGAGTTCCAGAAAGAGAAGAGAAGGGAAAAGAGGCAGAAGAGTATTTGAGGAAATAATGGCTGAAAATTTCCCAACTCTCATGAAAGACATGAATTTACATGTCCAAGAAGCACAGCATACTCTAATCAGAATAAATCTGAATAGACCTAATCCAAAATACATACTTCTCAGAAATGTCAAATGCCAAAGATAAAGGAGCAAAGGAGAAGCAAACCAACACATAAAAGAGACATCCCAGTAAGACTTAATCTATTTAATGTAGATTTCTCATTGAAACCATAAAGGTGAGAAGACAGTGGTATGACATAATTAAGATGCTGAAAGAGAAAAACTGCCAACAAAGAATGCTTTATGTGGCAAAATTGACCCTCAAATATTAAGGTGAGGTGAGTTCAAAATATTCACAAATAAACAGAAACTTAGAGAGTTTGTAAAAAGGAATCTGGTTCTGCAGGAAACAGTAAAGGGAACCCTACAGCACAAAAGGAAAAGACAGTATAGAGAGGCTTGGGGGAGAGTGCAGAAAGGAAGACTATCAGAAAGGATAACCAAAAGGGTACATGGGCAGACAAAAATAAGATATGACATATGAAAGCCAAAGAATAAAGTGGTAGAAGTAAATAATGCAATTACAGTACTAACATTGAATGTGAATGGATTAAACTCTACAATCAAAAGATACAGGTTGACAGAATGCTTAAAAAAACATTAGCCATTCATATGCTATCTACAAGGGACTGACTTTAGATTCAGGGATATAAATAGTATGAAAATGAAAGATTGGAAAAGATATTTCATACAAACAGTAAGTGTAACCGTTGGAGAATTTGGTGTAATTATGAATTCCAAAAATATAATTGAATCATGTTTGTAAACTGATCTGTTAATCTGGGCATGATTAGGTTAGGATTAGGGCATTGAGCCCCACCCCTTGGTGGGTGGGGAACTGAATATAAAAGGCAAGGCAAAGGACAGTTGAAGCAGTCTTTTGAGAAGCAGTTTTGATGTTGGGAAGAAGGCGCCAGGAGAAGAGAAGCAAGCCGTTCGCCTGATCGTCTACAGCTGACTTTGTGGAGGAAACAGGAGCTAAGCCCGGAGAGAAACGCAGCCCCGGGAAGAGAGGAATCCCAGAAGCCTGAACCCTGGCAAACACCGGTAGCTGTCTTGTTCTAACACGTGGCAATGGACTGTGGTGAGAGAAGAAACTTAACGCTTTATGGCCTAGTATCTGTGGACTTCTACCCCAAATAAATACCCTTTATAAAGACCAACCCATTTTTGGTGTTTCACATTAGCACCCCTTTGGCTAACTAATACAGTAAGCAAAAAGTGCAGGGGTAACTATACTAATAACAGACATAACAGAATGTAAATGCAAAAAAGCTATATTACACATTTATAAAAGGGACAATCCACCAGGAAGGAGTAACAGTCATAAATATCTATGCACCTAACCAGTGTGCCTCAAAATACATGAGGCAAACTCTGGCAAACCTGAAGGAAGTAATAGATGTCTCTACAATAATAGTTAGAAACTTCAATACTCCACTCTCAGCATTGGATAGAACATCTGGACAGATCAACAAGAAAACCGAGAACATCAACAATATGATATATGAGCTGGACCTAACAGACATATATAGAACACTACACCCCATATCAGCAAGTTACACATTCTTAAGTGTTCATGGATCTTTCTCCAGGATAGACATGTTGGATCACGACATGGGTCTCAATAAATATAAAAAGACTGAAATTATACAAAGCACCTTATAAGATCATAATGTAATGAAGGTGGAAATCAATAATAGGTGTGAAAGGGGAAACATCGCAAGGGTGTGGAGATTAAACAATAAAATCCTAAACAATCAGTGGGCTAAAGAAATTATAAGAGAAATTAGTAAATATCTCGAGGTGAATGAAAACAAGAACACACTTATCAAAAGTTATGTGAAAAAACAAAGGCAGTACTGAGAAGGAAATTTATAACCCTTAATACCTATACTAAAAAAGAAGAAAGTGCTAAAATCAAAGACCTAACTGTACACCCAGAGGAACTGAAAAAAAAAGAACCGCAAACCAATCCCAAAGTAAGCAGAAGGAAAGAAATAACAAAGATTAGAGCAGAAATAAACAAAATTGAGAGAGAGAAAAAAAGAGAAAATCAAGAAAAACTAACAAATCCTTAGCTAGACTAACAGAGAGAAGAAGAAGAAAATAAATAAAATCAGAAATGAGACGGGAACATTCCGAATGAATCTACAAATATTCTCATAAGAGGATATTATGAAAAACAGTATGCCAACAAATTGGACAACTTAGATGAAATGGACAAATTCCTAGAAATGCACAAACGATCTACATTTACTCTATGAGAAATACAAGAACTCAACAAACCAGTCACATTAAAAGAGATTGAACTAATCACCAAAAATCTCCCAACAAAGAAAATTCCAGAACCAGATGGCTTCACAGAAAAATTCTTCCAAGTATTTCAATAAGAATTAACACCAATCCTGTTTAAACTCTTCCAAAAAAATTGAAGAGGAGAGAAAATTAGTCAATACATTTTATGAAACCATCATCACTCTAACACCATAAAGATCCTACAAGAAAAGAAAATTACAGGCCATTCTCTCTAATGAACAAAGATGTAAAAACTCTCAACAAAAACACTTGCAAATAGAATCCAACAGCATATCAAAATAATTATACACGAAGTGGAATTTATTCCTGGTATGCAAGAAAATCAATTGACATAATACACCACATTAACAAATTGAAGGGAAAAAACACATGATCATCTTGATTGATGCAGAAAAGGCATTTGACAAAATCTAACACACTTTCTTGATAAAAACTCTTCCAAAGACAGGACTAGATAGAAAATTCCTCAATATGATAAAGGGCATATATGAAAAACCCACAGCCAACATCACACTCAATGGGGAAAGGTTGAAAGCTTTCCCTCTAAGATCAGGAATAAGACAACAATGCCCACTGTCACCACTGTTATTCAGCATCGTGCTAGAAGTTCTAGCTAGAGCAATTAGACAAGAAAAAGAAATAAAAGGCATCCAGGGAGGCGGTTGTGGCTCAAGCGACTGGGCTCCTGTCTGCCACATAGGAGGTCCAGGGTTTCGATTCCCAGGGCCTCCTGGTGGAGGTGGGCTGGCTCATGCAGAGAGCTGGCACAGCAAGATGATGCAAACAAAGTGAAAGACAGTGGGAGACGCAGCAGACCAGGGAGCTGAGGTGGTGCAAGAGATCAAGCGCCTCTCTCTCACTCCAAAAGGCCCTGGGATCAGTTCCCAGTGCTGCCTTAAGAGAAGATGAGCAGACACAGAAGAACACACAGCAAATGAGCACAGGGATCAAACAGTGGGCACAAAACAATGAAGGGGGTGGGAGGGAATAAATAAATCTTTTTTTTTTTTTTTTTTTTTTAAGATTTTATTTATTTATTCATTTATCCCCCCCTTGCTGCTTGTGCTCGCCGGGTCAGCCAACCACGCCGTGCGGGCGGGCCTACCCTCACCAGGAGGCCCCGGGAACCGAACCCGGGGCCTCCCATATGGTAAACGGGAGCCCTACTGATTGAGCCACAGCCGCTTCCCATAAATAAATCTTAAAAGAAAAAAAAAAAGGCATCCAAATTGGAAAAGAAAAAGTAAAACACTATTTGCAGATGACATGATCCTATATTTAGAAAATTCTGAAATATCTACAACAAAGCTACCAGAGCCAATAAATGAGTTCAGCAAAGTGGCAGGATACAAGATTAACATGCCCAAATCAGTAGTGTTTCTATACACTAATAATGAAAAATGTGAGAAGGAAATCAAGAAAAAAACTCAAATACAATAGCTACAAAAAGATTCAAATATCTAGGCATTAATTTAACCAGAGATGTAAAGGACTTGTACTCAGAAAACTACAAAACACTGCTAAAAATAAATCAAAGACCTAAACAAATGGAATGACATTCTGTGTTCATGGTTTAGAAGACTAAATATCGTGAATATGTCAATCCTACCCAAACTGATTTATAGATTCAATGCAATCCCAATCAAAATTACAACAGCCTACTTTACAGAAATAGAAAAAGCAATTACCAAAATTATTTGGAAGGGAAAGGGACCCGAATAGCCACAAACCTCCTAAAAAAGAGCAAAGTAGGATAACTCACACTCCCTGATCTTGAAACTTATAACAAAGATACAGTGGTCAAAACAACATGGTATTTGCATATAGATAAATTGATCAATGGACTGGACTTGAGAGTCCAGAAGTAGACCCTCACCTCTATGGCCAACAGGTTTTTGACAACCCTACCAAGTCTGCTTTAGTGGGACAAAACAGTCTTCATCAAAAGGTGGTAGAACTGGATATCCATAATTAAATGAAAGAAAGAGGACCCCCAACTCACTCTCTAAACAAGAATCAACTCAAAATGTATCAAAGACCTAAATATAAAAGCCAGGACCATAAAATTCCTAAAGGATAATGTAGGAAAACATCTTCAAGACCTTGTGGCAGGTGGGTAAGTAACTTTGGGTGTAAACTTACAACCAAAGCATAAGCAACAAAAGAAAAAATTTATACCTCCTCAAAATTAAACACTTTTGCATCTCAAAGGACTATGTAAAGAAGGTGAAAGGGCAGCTGAATCAATGGGAGAAAATATTTAGAAACCACATATCCAATAAAGGTTTAATATCCATGATATATAAATAAATACTACAATTCAACAAAAAAAGAACAACATGATTAAAAAATGGGCAAAAGACTTGAATAGACATTTTTCCAAAGAAATACAAATGGTTAAAAACACATGAAAAAATGTTCCACATCACTAGCTATTAGGGAAATGCAAATCAAAGTCATAGTGAGATCTTATTTCACACATTTTATAATGGCCACTAATAAAAAGACAGGAAACTACAAGTGTTGGGAGAGAATGTGGAGACACAGGAATACTTATTCATTGTTGGTGGGAATGTAGAATGGTGCATCCACTGTGGAAAATTGTTTGGCCGTTCCTAAGGAACTTAAATATAGACCCATCACGTGGCCCAGCAATGCCACTAAGTATATACCCAGAACCCAGAACTGAGAGCAGTGACACAAACATACATCTGCATACAAATGTTTATAGTGGCATTATTCACAATTGCAAAAAGATGCAGACAGCCCAGTTGTCCATCAGCTGAAGGATGGATAAACAAATTGTGCTATATACATACAATGGAATATTATTCAGCTGTAAGAAGAAATGAAGTTGTGATGAATATGACCATATGGACGAAACTAGAGAACATTATTTTGAGTGAAGCAAGACAGACACAAAGGGACAGATACTCCATGACTGCACTATTATCAACTAAATATATTGTGTAAACTCATGGAGTTAATAATTAGAATATAGGTCACCAGAAAATAAAATGAGGGTAGAGAGGAAAGCTGAGGATTAATCTGTGCAGAACTGGTAAAAAGGTTGTTTGTAAACTTTTGTCAATGAATAGAAATGGTGAAAGCAAAGCATAGTATTTGTAATTAGAAGCGCTAATATATGGTTGTGACAGTAGTTGAAAGGGAAAGTCTAAGGTCCTGTATATCACTAGAAGCAAAACTAGTAAGTGAAACATGGGACTGTATAACATAGTGAGCCCTCATGTGAAGAGTAAGTATGGTTACTAGTGCATATATAGGATTGTTTCTCTCTGAAACAGGTTAAATCTATGTTAATATTACAAGATGTTAATGTTAGGATGATATTTGGGAAAAATACAACCCAAGCAAACTATAGACAATAGTGTATAGTAGCATATTGGTAATTTTCCATCAATGGTAAAAAAAAAAAAAAAAAGGAAATATGTTAAATGAAAGAAACTAGACAAAAGGTACTACATATTGTTTGACTCCGTCTATACAAAACATAAATACAAATAAATTAGAAAGACAGAAATAGATTAGCAGTTATGTATGAAAGGGGGAGGATGGAGATTGAGAGGTGCCTACTAAGCAGTACAGTTTTGTTTGTTTACTTTATTATTATTATTGGAGTAATGAAACATTTTCATATTGACTGAAGTGATGAAAGCACAATTCTGTGATTATACCAATTGTACACTATGGATGGATTCTATGGCTTATGAGTAGGTTTCAATAAAACTGATTTTTAAAAATGTAAAACTATTTCTCCTGTTAGTAAAAAAAAAAATTAATTCTGATACTAATAAAAAGTTAAAGGAAATATTTAAAAGAAATAAAAATCAACTATAATCATAAAGTATAAAATCAACCAAACAGAATAGTTAATAGCATGTTATTTTTCTACATTTCCTTCAAGTTTTTGCCATTTGCATTTTAAAATTCTGGTCAGATTACATAAGTGAAAAATTTCTACCTTGCAGATTTTGCTCAAATGTTTATCCTAAATGCCTTCTTATATGGTTAGTCTTCAAAATAATATGTTTAAGTTATGTAAAAAATGATTAGTACAGTGCCTAGAATATATATATATATGCTATATAATTGCTTATCATCATATAATGGTATAATCATTTTCTTTCTGCAGCACATTTGTTTTTATTTTTTTGCAATTACTGTCAATGTTATAATAAATAACTTCTCATGTTCAGCTTCTCCCCTCACCCCACTTTTAAAGTATTTCCTAAGATAAATTTCTAAAAATGAGTTTCATAGGTCAAAGGATATGAATGTTTATTTAATAATTTCTATTACCTCTGTTAATATAAAGTGTCGTTCATTTTTAATATGGATTCCTTGGAATGTCAGCCAAGGTAAACAAAACATTTCCTATACAAATTTCCTTTTGTATAATAATAAAGGCATTAGAATTTAATGGGTAATTACTATTAGTTCAGTGGTGACATTTTAAATTTCCTATCTTCATATTTAATTGAACCTTTATTATATGACTGGGACCATCTCTCTCTCTTTTTTAAAGATTTTATTTACTTATTTATCCTCCCCTTGCTGCTTGTGCTTGCTGTGTCCAATGGCTGTGCGTTTTTCTGTGTCTGCTTGTCTCCCTTTGTTGCATTATCTTGCTGCATCAGCTCACCGCACCGTACCACACCACACAGGCTGGCTTGCCTTCACCAGGAGGCCCCGGGAATTGAACCCGGGGCCTCTCATATGGTAAATGGAAGCCCAACCACTTGAGCCACATCTGCTTCCCGAGACCATCTCTCTTAAGCTACTTAAATGTTATTTTCACTCTTCTAATAGTACTTAGAAATCTAAATATCTTAAGACTGGACTAATGAGTATTTTTAAATGTTTAAAACAAGATTGTAGGGAAGCGGCTGTGGCTCAATCAGTAGGGCTCCCGTTTACCATATGGGAGGCCCCGGGTTCGGTTCCCGGGGCCTCCTGGTGGAGGCAGGCCCGCCCGCACGGCGTGGTTAGCTGACCCGGCAAGCACAAGCAGCAAGGGGGGGGGATAAATGAATAAATAAATAAAATCTTTAAAAAAAAAAACAAAAAAAACAAAACAAGATTGTAGTTATATTGATGTAATAATAAAAATTAATCTTGGACTCTCATGCTTACTGTATTAGTCAGCCAAAGGGTACTGATGCAAATTACCAGAAATCCATTGGCATTTACAAAAGGATATTTATTTGGGATAGAAGCTTACAGTTACCAGGTCATAAAGCATAAATTACTTCCCTCACCAAAGTTTGCTGCCACGTGTTGGAGCAAGATGGCTGCCAACATCTGCCAAGAGTTCAGGCTTCCTGAGTTCCTCTCTTCCCAGGGCTTCTCTCCAGGCTCAGGCTTGCTTCTCTCCACAAGGCCAGCTGTTAACTATTAGGTGAGTGGCTCAACTCTTTTCCCGGGGCCTTCTCTCCTTCCTCATGACCAAGCTCCTCTGTGTGCTTACTTCCTGGAGCTCCAGCTCAAAAACTCCATCATCAAAAAAAAACTCCAACTCTGTCCTTTGCCGTGCCTTTTATCTTTGAGTCCCCACCCACCAAGGGGCAGGGACTCAACGTCCTACTGACGTGGCCCAATCAAAACCCTAATCATAATTTAATCACTCCCAGAGGAACAGACCAGTTTATAAACATAATCCAATATCTATTTTTGGAATTCATAAATAATGCCAAACTGCTACACCTACCTTTCCCTTTCTTTTGCTCACTCAAGGTGCCCTTCTTTACTAATACAAACTCAAGAGTCTAGATGCTTTTTTCTCTTTTTGAACTTAATAAATTTGCTAGTAAAAAGAATTATTTTGAATGTGATACTCCAGTTACTTATGATTTCACAGATTGCCGAAATGCCAAAGACTAAAAAATGTTCCTTGGATGTAATATTTTTTACATGTTGGTATAACAGTAAATATTCTTAAACTTTGATACTTTTCAAATTCTATAATTTCCTAATTCAGGATACAGAAATATAACATTATATATTGTACTTTACAGACTATTGCTCTAGAGGCTTGTATCTCCAATGGTATTCTTTTCTCTTAGACACATTCCAATGATACACAGCCTACTCTATAACAAACTGAGAGCTAAGAAAATGGAAACTGATTTGAGTCAGGGTTTCTAACTGTTGGGCAGTTCATGTAATTTGAAATGGAATTGTAACCCAACAGCAACAGAAATTTAAAGGCAATTGTATAAACTGACTACTTATATTCAACTTTTAACAACCTGTTTTACATAGAGAAATAAACCACCATGCAGGAATAGAGACATTCTCCCCTTCCCTCTGACAATCTGCTTGTTCATTTGTGCTCTCATAACAGTTTAAAAAAATAACATCACATCACTTTTCACAGTATGTTCAAGTTAGTTCTTTATGTATCATCACCACCCTACCCCTAGGCAGAACTCCTTGAGAGTTTACCCTGATAGTAGACCCTTCTATAAATGTTTATTGAACTAAACCCAAGATAAGTTTATAGAGAACAAAAACTGTCTTGGATACTCATATTTAAGCTATTCATCACTTACATCTCTACTTCTCCCCTGAGATGTCCCAAACTTTAATAGCATCTTAAAGGTATTTGGTTCTCTACCACAAAACTGAAATGTTTTACCATAGCCTCTGTAATACAGCCTTACCATATGTATAAGAAATAGTATATAACTGGGAAAACCACAAGCCCCAGATTTCCCAGCAAAATAGCTATTATCCAACATAATATTACCCCCACTCTTTATCCTCAAAAATGCTGTGATTTGGACAATAAAATTACTGATATTCAACTATTTTGTTTTTACCTACAGAATGGCAATTGCTAAACTATTATTTACTTTTTTTACTACCAACCACCACTATCACACTCACCCAGTCCTGAACATTTACTTAATTCAAAACCAATTTTCCCAAAGCACTAACAAAGGAAGAGAAGTAGCTATGGTCACTAGCTAAAGTTACCGTACCATTAGGTGGTGTTTTCAATTCCCTGAGCCCAGTGGTTTTGAAATTATATAATTCCTGACAAATGTTTTTGGGAAATCTGCACTATTTTGAAACTTTTGCCTTTAAAAAGCTGAAACTTTAAGACTTCAAGAACACTAAGCAATTTGTTGTAGCCAGAACATAGTCTTTATTGCCTCTTCCATGTTTAACTGTGACTTCCATACTTCTATTTATACTTTTTTAAGCATCTTTAACCCTTCTGAAAATGGCTTCCTTCTCCCCTAAAATTATCTCTATCTTCTTCATAGCTATTTTCTAGTAACATTTTCTGCTAATGTATATTATATAGTGGTAAAGTATATGAATCAGAAGCCTAACAAAATGTCATTTACTAATTGGGTGACTCTGGGCAAGTTACTTAACACCCTTCTAAGTCGGTTTCCTCACTGGCAAAAATAGAGATGAGAGATATATGTGAGACACTCTGTGTGACATTCTTAGCATGATACCTGGGACTTAGAAAGTGCTTAAAGTAAATGGTACCTGAATGTGTGAGTTTGTATGAGTGTGTGTATAAAATAGAGGGAGAGAGAGAAAAAAAAGACTCACCCTGAATCTCATTATAAATTCAGCCAGAATTATTGGTATAATAGTATACTGTTTAGTACTTATAGAAGCAACTCTATAAGTACTCTATTTCCCTGGATACCTAATCATGATCCCAGACTACAGGATATAGTGTGAAGTCTTTTATGCTATTTCTCAATTGCATGATCTGAGAAATGAGGAACCTAACTTCATCTATACTCTCTCCAGCTCTAAAATTCTAATGATTTGTTTTTTTTCAAACCTAAACTCTAAAATTCTTATAAGACCATTCCTTAAACTTCTGAATCTCAAGGCTATAGTGCTCGGTATAGAACAAGTACTTTTTGAATAACTGTTGGTTGACTCTGAAAGATTAAAAAATAAAAATTCTCTATATAATGTAGTAACAGGATTTTTCATACAAATAAAAAATGACATTTAATATGTCATCAAGCCAATAAATCAGTGTTGTGCTTATAGCAAAAAATAAACATACAGAGAAATAAAGATACATACCAATGTATCTGGGCCAACATGCTGCTTTCCCTTTTCTTGATGTGGTCCTAATATCAACTTTCCAGTAGAAAAATAGGATGTATCCAATGTTTTATATACTTTCAACTCATCATACTCAACAAAAAATTCAAATGTATCTCGTGGCCTTACAAGATCTAGGAGAAAAAGAGTAATATAGATAAAAAGCAATAGCAATGATATTGCTCAATGATGCAACATATATACATATATATAAAATAAAGTTATTTCTAGATATAAAACTGCCTGAGAGAGGCAGAAGTGATTAAGAGCACTGACTGCAGAGCTAAAATTTTACAGAAAAGGAAACAGAAGCACAGAGAGAGAGAGGTCAAACCTTGCTTCCATCTTACAAGCTGTGTGACCTTAGGCAAGTTACTTAACCTCTCTCTGTGCCTCCATTTCCTTTTCTGTAAAATGGGATAATAATAGTTCATCTACCTTAAAGGGTTGTTAATATCAAATGAGTTAATGTGTAAAGAGCATTTAAAACACTGTCTGGGGGCGTGGATGTAGTTCAAGCGATTGAGTGCCTGCTTCCCATGTATGAGGTCCTGGGTTTGATTCCCAACCCAGTACATTCTAAAAACAAACAAAACAAAAAAACCATCTCTCATTGGAGAGCGGATGTAGCTCAGTGGTTGAGTGCCTGCTTCCCATGTATAACGTCCTGGGTTCAATCCCCAGTACCTCTTTAAAAAAAACAACAACACCATCTGGCACAAAGTAAACACCCATGTGAGTCTCAGCTATTAATAATAATGGCAACAATATTATTACAATTTTTGTTCAGAGCGAACATAAAATTAGCTGAGACAAGAATTCCATATCTTTAAAAAGTTTAACATAGCCCACAATACAAATGTACCATCACCATGTCAAAAGAATTTTTTTAGTTTACTTGACCAATAGTAAAATAAGATTTTTATTTCTCGGGTAAAGGCTATGAGAAACCAGAGTTCTAACTATTGCTTACAAATTACTATCTCACTTTGAAATTTCTCTTTTACTTAAAACACTTTTCAATATATAATTCATTCTTTCTATCAGAAATCAGCTTCTGCCTCTATTTCCCTGGATACCTAAGAATGCTCATGATCCCAGACTACAGGATATAGAATATACACTGACTGAACAAAATGTGATGAACTCCTGACAATAGCACTCACTTTTTTAACCTCATACAGTATAGCAAGATACCACACTAAACAAACTCTACTTCTACCTCTACTGCCAAATAAACAATATGAATATGGATATAACTTTGCTATTTAAGATGTCAAGTAGAACCTATTTCATAGTCAAAATTTTAAGTGAGAATACAATTACCACCACCTCCCTGGTTTTGGCCTATTTGTCTTCTTAGGACAAATACTTCTCAGTACAAATGGGTACAGTTTTTAACAGTTATTAAAATACTTAAATATATCCTGTATGTAAATACTACCTAGGTGGTAAATAGCTGAGTGTCTTCTACCAACTACCACCATACTACAGTCCCTTCCTAATACTTCCTGTGGCCTTTCCCACCTTCCAGCAACTAAATATTAATGCCCATCTAATACATTATAGCAAGAAGGACCTTGTACTAAACAAAGTTTAAGGTTAGCATTTGTCTGGTTGATACGTGCTCTTGCTAGTTATGTCTTTACTATAATGGGAAAGTAAGTATTTTCAATATCATGGCTGATCTTACCCATGAGAATAATCTCTCTTGTGTCTGGGTCCTTTACCCTTGTTGGCTGAAAAGGATCTCCAAGAGGTATATTCAGATCTGTCATTAATTTACTCTCTGTAAAAGAAATCTCACTGAAATACAAACTACTTCCTTAAATGTCTTCACAAGTATAAAGAAAGTCCAGGATAAAATACAACTATAAGTTGTAAAAGAAAACTGCCAGTCATAACAATGTCTTCCTGTTTTTAAATGACTACTCTGATAAAAATTCAAATTAAAAAAACTGCAATGATTTAAAAATAGAAGCAAACATCTTAAACGTATAGAAAACTATAAGCCTATTTTAACGCTGCAACTCTTTAACTCTTAAATTACATATAAATTAAATTTTTTTTGCATATTCTCTAAGAAGTACATAATATACTGCAAAAGAATTCATTGAAATAGCTATTTTAACCATAGTTTGGGCATAGAAAAAGGTAAACATCACTTGACTCGGCAAATTACTCATAAAGAAATGTTTTATACTATGATATTAATGATTTTTTTTTAAAAGAATGAAATAATTTTATTTTCAAAGTTTGGACAAAAATGGCATTAAAAAGCAAATTTTACCTATAGTATTATTAGTGAAGTTTTTAGAGGTAAATTGCAAAACTTGCAAAGAGCTTCTTCTCAAAGCACTACGTTATTAAAATAAAATCTAAGAGTTACTTTCAAAAATAAGCCATACTTCTTTCATCGTTATCAGGACAGATCCTTTTCCTGTTAGCTATTTTGTTGACTTTTCCCATGTTTTCTTTTGCCTTCCTTTTAGATGAGATTGTGTCTGGGGAGAGTATTCCACCAATCACAAATCCTCCTGAAATTTAACAATGACAACAAAAAAAGTTAAAATACCACACCTAGGAAAGTATGCAGCTTGAAACAAAACTCTTAAATTAATTCAGCATTTTTCTTTTCAAAGTCCCAAAGAATACACTACTGTTACCATATTCTACAGCAAATAGCTCAAATAACACATATACCAACCCATTTTACTTAAATCTCTACTACCCTAAAACTAGAAACACTTACGAAACATGACTGAATGGTCTTTGTAGCTTGCTTGAAATCAACACTCATCAGTGAAGGTAAAAAAAAAAATTAAAAATTAAAAAAAGCCAGGAGTGAACTATTTATAGTAATCATTGCTTTCGTTCATGATCCTTTGGTTTAGGTATATGTAAAGAAAGGAAACAATTTTAACATCACCACATTTTTTGCCCAATGCCTACCAATACTATAGAAAAATATAAAGACATGGGATGAGAATAATAATGAAGAAAATTTTATCTCTATCAGTTACAACTTTCTCATGTTCTGATTTAATGCTTTAATTTTATTCAAATGGAACACAGAAATAACATTCTATAAGATCATTCTGCTGTTTCAAATAGCTACCAAAAAGGAAAAATAAATCACTATCTCTTGGAATCAGATGAGTATGGATTTGAATACTACTTACCCTTGTCACATTTTTAGGAATAATTATTATATGAGGTATTGTTATAAATGTGTATGTAAATGTGTATAGCACATAGTAACCACAAATTAATTGAGCAATCCTAAAATATTATTTTGCTAAATAAATAAAAAATAAATTTAGCAAACCTAAAATATAGTTTTATTACTGATAGACGTTAAAGCGTAAATTGGATTTTACCTGAGGGCCTTCCTTGATAATCTATTCGCTCCCCTCGCCAGTATTCCAAAGGTTTCAATCGTGTTCTCTTGGTCCTCCGAACATTTGGTGTGTTGGAGGGCAACACTGTGAAAAGATATATACATATAAATGGTTAGATGGATGTACACATATAAGTATTTAGTTGGATGATACTTTGCAGAGGGGAAACTTTGGACTGATATTACCTTTTAGAACATTAATGCTTCTAAATAAATGAATAGAAAACTAATTTTAAGATATATTTGTGCTAATGAGTAAAGAAATATCAATTAAAAAAAATAGGCTACCAGATTGGCAAAGATTTAAAAACCTGATAATATCCAGTATTGGCAATGTTAAAGGAACATAGGAATACTCATATTGTTGGTAGAAATTTACACTGATTAAAAACAATTTGGAGGGAAGCGGCTGTGGCTCAATCAGTGGGGCTCCCGTTTACCATATGGGAGGCCCCGGGTTCGGTTCCCGGGGCCTCCTGGTGGGGTCGGCCCGCCCGCACAGCATGGTTGGCTGACCCAGCGAGCACGAGCAGCAGGGGGGGGATGGATGAATAAATAAATAAAATCTTAAAAAAAAAAAACAATTTGGCAATATGTATTATTATAAAACCCTTCCCCTCAACAATTTCATTTCTAGAAAACTTACAAAAAATCAAGAATGGGCAAATCTATACAAGAATATTCATGGCAATGTTTATAATAGCAAAAATACACATTGGAAACCAACTAAATGCTCTTCAACAGGAAATCAATAAAGAGTGAGATTGTGTGTGTACACACACATACCCACTCACTTTATCTTAACAATAATGTAAAATTATAGATATTCAATTGAGTTTGTGGATTGCTGTATTAACTACTTTTTGTCTGTTAGAGCTGTATAATTCTGAAAGTGTTTATTAAAATTTCCTATTCTAATTGTATTGTTTAAAGGAAAATCTACTCACTGTCTCTATTACTTTCTTCTTTATACATTTTAGTTGCTAGGTTGTTTGATGCATAAAAGTTTGATCTTTCTATCTTCTTCATAAATTTTTTATCATCACATGCCTTTCTTTATCCTGTTCAGCATTTTTAACCTTAAATTCTACTTTGCCTAATTATTAAAATTGCACTCTTTTATTTTGGTTTACATTTGCCTACCTAATCCTTTGACTATTATTTACTTTATAACTTGTTTTAAGTGTGTTTCTTAACATATAGGTTTGTTGAATGTAGTTAAAGCAAATTTGATGGTCTCTATCTTATTGGAGAAATTAATTCATACACATTTATTTAGTGTAACAAATAATATACTTCCATTTATTCCTCCCATTTCACTTAATATTTACTAGTTATTTATTCTTCTATCTCATTTTTATTGGTTTGATCAAATTACCACATCTTTTCTTTCCCCTACCTTGTATCATTTCAAAGTGTTACTATACTTTTTCACTCTTCTTTCATTCTCTTCACCTTTCCAGCAAAATCATATTTCTCCATGGTAATATTAAAATTGATATCCCTTACCAAGGTATTCTTTTCTTCCCCTTCCTCTATTCAGTAAAATGAAAGTTTTAAACTATTTTTACTATCCCTCCCCTCCCCTATTCGCCTCCCCACCATATCAAGTTTCATTAATAGTCTGGATTTCAAGGTACTATTACAAAAATCCTTACTCAGTTATAATAAATCCTTAATCACTTTAGCATTAAGTGATGGATATACCGTTAGGTGATCTACAATGAGTCACACCCTCCCCTGGAGTGCAGGTGAGATCTGTGGCCTTCTCCTAATCAACAGACTATGCCAAAGGTGATGCGATGTCACTCCTGTGATTACGTTATCATTATATATGTATATATGATATACATATAAGATTGTCTAGCAGAAGCAGAGGGAGATTATTCCTTGATGATTCGAAAAACAAGCTGCCATATTTTGAAAGGACCAATGGCAAGGATCACACGGTAAGGGACTGTAAATAGCTTCTACAAGCTTCATGCAGCCCAGGGGCAATAGCCAGTCAGGAAACAGGGACTTCAGTCCTACAATCTCAAGGAACTGAATTCTCCCAACAACCATGTAAGCTTGGAAGAGAACCTTGAGCCTCATCTGAGGCCTTGTTTTTGCAGCCTATGAGACCCTTGAGTAGGAGACCCAGCTAAGTTGTACCTGGGCACCTTACCCATGGAAATTGTGAGATAGTGTGTGCTGCCAAAAGTCACTAGATTTGTGGTAATTTGTTAGACAATAGAAAACTAATATACTTTATTATTTAAGTTTAATCATATATATTCTAAGAATCATTCCTTCACCATTTTCTCTTTTTGGACTCAGTTCTAATTTCTATATTTGGTTAGAACACCTCACAGGATATTTTGCACAGAAAATACTTAGTTTAATTTTGTATTGTCTCCAAAAAGAAAGAAAGATATCGTGGCTGGATTACTGAGGTGATAAATATTATTTTATTGTCTTCCAATGTTACATAGATAAGCAGTGCCAGTCATTTTTTCTCCTTTGTATTTACCTTGCTTTTTCTGGATGCTTCCTTCTATCCTTGAAACTGAAGAACTTGGTTCACTTATATCTAGAGGTATACCTTTTTTTATTTTATTTTTTTAAAGATTTATTTTTATTTATTTATCCCCCCTGCCCCCCACCTGCTGTTTGCACTTGCTGTCCACTCTGTGCCTGTTGGTTGTGTGCTATCTGTGTCTGCTCATCCTCTTTTTTTTTTTTTTTTAGGAGGTACCAGGAACAGAACCCAGGACCTCCCATGTGGGAGGGAGGCGCCCAGTCACCTGAGCCACCTCTGCTCCCCGCTTGTTGTGTCTCCCATTGTGTCTCCTCGTTGCATCATCTCATTGCGTCATCTTGTCGCACCAGCCCATCACGCCATCCCATCACATCAGCTTGCTGTCTTGCTCATCTTCTTTAGGAGGCACCGGGAACCAAACCTGGAATTCCCGTGTGGTAGGCAGGCACCCACCTGCTTGAGCCACAACCGCTTCCCCTTTTTTCAATAATCTTGACTGGCAGTTGGTAAACTCATTCAAATTGTAGACTCAAGCCTATCCTTAATCCTAAGTGGTTTTTTTTTTTTGTTTTTTTTTTGAGGTACCGGGGCCAGGGATTGAACCCGGGACCTTATATGTGGGAAGCCAGTACTCCAACCACTGAGCCACATCGGCGCCCCCTAAGTGGTTTTATTCCACAGTTTTCTTTAAATGTTTTCTCGCTCCGCCTGTTTTTTGGGAGATTTCTTTTCTGGGAAATCTTATTATTTGCATATTTGTCTATTCTATGTTATTTCCACTATGTATATAAATTTGTTCTCTCCTGGTTTCCAACTTTTTGCATTTTTGCTTTGATGAATTTCTTCTATGTGAACAACATCAATTAATTCAGCTCTCAACAGTAACTATCCTTTCTTTTAGTTCATCTACTGCCTTTTTAAACTGAAAAATCATGATTTTTAATACCAGCAAAGCTTTTATGCTGTAATTCAATTTCTGAAAGTGCTCACATTTCTTTTATTGTTAAAATTTTCATCTATCTCCTACAGCAGTTCTGGTTAACCAGAAGTTGCCTAGTGTTCTTAGACATTGTGCTTGATTTTCTTATTTCTGGATGCTAAAGCCCCTGTTCAGGGACATTTTTCTCCCTTTGCCTACTCTTGGCTCTATTTGTCTTTCTATAAAGCACTGAAAAGGATAGCAGTCTCTGTTTATATGGATCACCTAGATACTGACAACATGGCGGGTTCTCAATTGAGGTAAAGAAATATAGAAGGCTATCCTAAGGCCCCTCAAAGACAGTGGAAGTTCCTATGAATTTGACAGGCAAATAGCTCTTTGGGAAATGCAGAGTTATAGTCCTCACATGGGCCTATCCACTGGTTCCCCAGCTCCTAGCTCTGCCTAATTTGTCCAACCTAGCTATCTCTTTGTTCAGGAGGGAGAACTGGATAAAATGTGGGAAGAGAAGCTGTCAAGAATGCTATCTTCCTAGCAGTTATATGTTCTTTGACAAAATTCTCTATACTTAGCTTCTTAGCCTAGGTGGTATCATGCTCCCTACTATGGGGCAAAGGGTAGGAGGGCTGCAGGACTTATAGATGGACAACAGAGTAACTCAGTGATTTGTGATGATTTACTGTTGAACTCATGGAAGCAGAATAAGTAATTTCAATTTATCTGATAATATAATTGGGGTAATATTTCCCCAACTCGAGAAAAAGTAATTTATATTTAGAAATGAAGGTTTAATAATAACAGCATTTTTTTCCAATGAAAATTTCATTAAAAGAAAGAAAAACAAAATAATCTTACCTAATTTATGATGTATTTTGTTCTCTGTCACTTTAGAACTTTTTACTCTTGAGTCATCTATAAAATACAAAAGATAATACCATGGAGCAATGGCTAATTCCATGCTGAATTAAAGCATTACTTGATCAACTTCAATATAAGTGCTTTAAACAAAATTTAATCTAACAATACATTTTATTTCTTCTTTTGTTTTAATGAACAGAGAAATGAAAACTAAGGAAAAACAAAGTAGATTTCCCCAGACGTTGCTATAATAAATCTATCTAAATGGCAAAACAATTACAAATAACAAAAAAAAGGGGGGGTTTCTATTGTTCATGAATAGATGAAATAAGTCACTGGGTACATAAAAATGTAGGACATGATAATAAACAATATGCTAATAACATAATCTATGGCCTATCTGCGACTTTCTCTCCTTAAAGTTCTAAAACAGTACAATCGTACTTAACTTAGCAGCATGCCAATTAGGTCAGGGGCTCTCAACCTTAGTTCGTAGATAGCTGCCATTAATTCTTTCCTTCCTGTGTACAAATGTTATTCCTCATCAAAAGGCAGAGTCTAATCCCCTTCTTTCTGAATCTGCATTAGCCTTACTGACTTGCTTGATAATAGAATACAGCAAAAACTACAATCTGGGACTTCAAAGGCTAAATCCTAAGAATATTTAAGATTCTACCTGGGTCTCTTGGAACCTGACCTTTGAGGAAGCCAGCCACCATGTATGAGCACTTACTACCCTGAGACTGCCACGCTCTGAAGAAGCCCAAGATAACCATGTGGAAAGGCCACGTGAAGGAAGAGATGTTTGGCCAGCTCCCAACTGTTCCAGCCACCCTAACTGGGTACCAAACTTATAAACGAAGAAGTCATCCTGGACCTCTAGCCCACCTAAGCTTTCAGATGACTCAAGCCCCAACAACTTGTATTTCATTACAAATGCAATAAAGCCAGAGTGAGAATCACTTTGTTAAGCCAAGTCAACCCATTGAAAGATGAGAGACAAATAAATTGTTATAATAAGCCACTAAGTTTTGGGTGGTAGTTATGCAATAATATGTAACTGGAACACATAGGGTCCATAAACCACCTAAAATTTTAGAATAATTTCGCCCAAGTCAAAAACACTGAAGTTATCTCTGACACACTGCTTTCTCTTACACCTTATATCCCATCCATCAGGAAACCCTGTTAAATCTACCATCAAAAATATCCTAGGGAAGCGGCTGTGGCTCAATCAGTGGGGCTCCCGTTTGCCATGTGGGAGGCCCCAGGTTCGGTTCCTGGGGCCTCCTGGTGGGGGCGGGCCCGCCCGCATGGCGTGGTTGGCTGACCCGGCAAGCACGGGCGGCAAGGGGGGGATGAATGAATAAATAAATAAAAAATTAAAAAAAAAAAAAAAAAAAATCCTAAATCCCACCTTCCACTGCTACCAAGCCACCACCTCTCAGAAGGATTTTCCAGTGTCTTACCAACCTGCTTCTACTCTTATCCCCACATACTCCTCCTATAAGTCTACTTCTAACAGAGTAGCCTCAGTGATTCTGTTAATAGAGGTCAGATCATGTCTCTCCTCAGCTCAAAACCCTCCAATGACCTTCCATCTCTCTTAGTAAAAGCCAAAAGTCCTTACAATGGCCTTTAACACAATCTGTAATCTTTCATTCTTACTTCTGTAACTTCATCTCCTACTACTCCCTGGCATTCCTCGATCAGGACAGACTCTTAATCACATTATAACCTTTTCATTTGACCTTCTTCTACCTGGGACACTCTTTTCCCAGAATTACTGTATGGTTTGCTTTCTTACCTCTTTCAGATCTTTACTCAGTAAAGACTTCATACTTAAGGTAGATAACCCACTTTATCCACCTAATATTCCCATCCCCTTCTTCCTTGCTTTTTATTTTCTCAACATCTAAAAAATCATAGATTTTCTATTTTTTTTTTCCTGCCATCCTGCCCTCCTCACATCTCCCCTCCCTCCAAGAAACTAAGGTCCAGGAAGGGAAGGAATTTGTCAGTTTTGTTCACTGCCATATGCCTAGCCTCTAGAAGAATACGTAGTAAGTATTTCATAATATTACATAAATACCTAAGAATTCCATAAATATTTAAAGCATACGTAAAAATATACATCCACTTATGTTAATAACACAAGTTGATATATATTTTTGAATCCATATCTGTATACATAAAATAATATTTTCCCTCTTTTTCAAGCTCCCATAGAAGAACTATAAAAACTAAGCATACATTTAAAGAAAACCTTAATAAATTCCAAGAATAAATAGTACAGGTCAAGTGCTCCAGTAACTGTGAAATGGAACTAGAAATTAATTAAAGCACAAGACATAATACAACTTCTTAGAATAACAGTCAACATTTATTGTGGATTTAACATACAACAGACATTAAGCTAAGCTTGGATTATGTATTCATACTTCTATCAGCCCTTGCAATTGGAAATGACATCATTTTACAGATAAGGAAGCGGAAGCTAAGAACATTGAAATTCTGTATTTCAGATCACATAGCTAGTTAAGCAGTAAAGCAGAATTCTACCCCAGGTCTCTAGATCTAAAGACCAAGCTCTTAATTACTGCATTCTCTGGGCCAAAGAAAAATTGTCACTATAATTTAAAGCATATTACAATAAAAACACTATATAGCAAAGGCTATAAAATAAAGCCAAAACTCTACTCAGAAAAAATCCTTCTTTTTTTTTTTTTTGAGGTACAGGGACTGGGGATTGAACTCGGGACCTCATAGGAAGTGGGAAGCTGGCACTCAACCACTGAGCCACATCAGCTCTCCTGAGTTGGGTTTTTTTGTTTGTTTTGCTTGCTGATTGTTTTTTTTCAAGGAGGACCTCCCAGGTGGGAAGCATGCACTCAACCACTTGAGCCACATCTGCTCCCACTGCTTTTTTTTTAATCAAACAAAAAATAGGAAAATAAATATAGAAACATAAAATGCATTCAACTTAAAACAGAAAAATAGCCCTTTTTTTGGCCTATTTTTGTCCTTTCTCACTCTGTCTGGATCAGCACGAAAGTACACCTGGGAATTTGTAATCTGTAATGGGGACCTGTAATCTGTAAATTAGTCCTGATTATCAGCCCTTTTCCTCTCTGCCTGGACCAACCCGTAAGTATACCTGGGATCCATAATCTGTTATTTTCTCCCATTTCTCTTTTCTCATTTTCTTAATGAACTACTGGCCTAACTAAAAAAAATAAACAAACAAAAAAATGAAATAAATCTAAAGAAGAGAGGGAAAGCAAAAAAGGACAAAGAATTAGTGAATTTGTAAAGAGAAAAACAGTATAATAGATTATATTCAAACATAGATTCTTTAAGGGCAAAAACTAATCATGTTTCTAGTCTATCCAGGAAAGAAAGAGAACACAAATATACAAATTAGAAATAGTAATTCAAATACAGATAGTTGCAAAACAGTATAGAAAAAAATAGCCTACCTACTGACAGATACATATTATAAAAGTTTCACTACTTTTAAATAGTAACAAAAAAAAAATACTACAGGGAAAAAAACTTCATAAGACATGTGTAGAGCCTACATGAAAAAAAATTATAAAACTCTTCATTAAGAGGCAATTAAAAAACTGTATTACAGAAAATTTCAAACATATTCAAAAGAGGAAAAAAGTCTAATAAATCCAATATATGCATCAACCAATTTCTATAATCATAAATATATGGCCAATCTTTTTCATTTATACTCTTACCAATTTAACATTTTTAAACACTGGAGTAGATTCTGTAAGGGCCAATATTTCATTACATCCTACTTAAAAGAAAGGACTATTGCTCATCTCTCTCTCCCTGTCTGACCTAGGTGCACAGTCATACAAATCTTCAACTATATAGTAAGGTTCTTAAAATTAGATACTCAATATATGTTTGCCATCAGTGACAATTTACATAAAACACAAAGCACCTTAGATGCCATAAAAATCAAGACGGTAGAAAATAAACAAACAATAACTTGCCTGAACGTTCCTGAACATCCTTTTCATCTGTATCAGAATTATTCTTTCCAGACACTAAATAATTCTGGAGCCTGGAAGGTCCACTTAAGGGATGGAAAAAAAAAAAAAAAAAAAAGGAAACCACAAAATTAGTACTTTTATAATAAATCTATCTAAATGATTATTCTTCTAAAACCATGAAAAGCTTTTTTTTAAGAAAATCAATATCAATGCTTTAGGTCAACAAGAATATAATGCTTGTTGCATAAAAGGACTCTACAATTTAATCCATAATAAATACTGGATTTTATAACCTTTTAAGATGAAGGTTATGAATTTAGCCAAATCAAGCAACAACATTCTATCGTAAAAGTCAATTTAAAATTAGAAATAAATCAGCTTAATTTTTTAAAAATGCGAGTCAAACAAATAGATTTTAAAATATAGTCCAGAAATTCTCAGAGGTGACAAGTTATCCCAGCCCTAGTTCTCTTTCTTCCTATCATCAACTCCAGATAGGCCTAGTCTTAACAGCCCAAAAGTAAAGAAATCTTAGCCATTCCTTAAAAGTCTGAAATTTTGCCTCAAATTATTCATTCATTTTTAAAAAGGTATATGACCAGATATCAGTATGGGTTAATTTGGTTTGCTCAGCAAGTATGCTTGTTTAAAAAATATACCCAAAAATTCTTTGATGATACAAGAGGTAGAAACTAATTTCTACCCACCTTGAATGTGGTCTGGACTTGGCGACTTGTTTCTAATGAACAGAATAAAGTAGAAGTGACAGTGTGCAACTTCAGAAACCATATGCCATTAAAAAGTACTGTGGCTTCCGTAGTAGTCACATTTTTTCTTGGATCACTTGCTTCGTAGAAAGCCAGCAGTCATACTGAGCGCTCTGTGGAGAGGCCTACATGGTATGTCTCCTGACAACAGTTGTCAAGGAACTGGGGCATCCAGCCAACAGCTATGTTATAAGTAAATCCTCCAGTTTTGGGCAAGCCTTCAGAGGATCACAAGCTAGACAGACATGTTGATTACAACATCATGAGAGTCCCTGAGTCAGAACACGCCATCGAGGCCTCTCCCAGATTTCTGACCCACAGAAACCATGAAACAATAAAGATTTGTAAGCCATAACAATATTAAATTCAAGTTGTATGTGGGAAGTGGATGTGGCTCAAGTGATTGAGTTCCCGCCTACCACATGGGACAAGGTCCCTGGTTCAGTTCCCGGTGCCTCCTACAGAAGACAGCAAGCTGACAGAACAAGACACACAAGGAGAAAAATATAATGAGAGACACAACAAAGCAGGGGCAGAGGTTGCCAGTGGCTCCTAAAGAGGACAAGCAAGATAGCAAGCTGACACAACGGGCAGGTGTAGCAAACTGATACAACAAGATCACGCAACAAGAGACAGAAGAAGAAAAACACAATGAGAGACACAACAAAGTAGGGAATGGAGGTGGCTCAAGCGATTAGGTTCCTCCCTCTCATATCAGAGATCCTGGGTTCGGTTCCCAGTGCCTCCTAAAGAAACAAGGAAGTTGAACAGACACAACAAGTAACTAATACAGTGAATAATCCTTGTAATTTTTAGGACATATGCATACCTTTCTTCCAAAACTGAAGTTTTAGGCTCTCTAGAACCCACATTAGACTCTCTAGAATCCACATTAGACTTTACTGGTGTCTTGCATGTATCTTGAGACTTTACATGGGCATTTTTTGCAGTCTCCATACCATCTGAACAGTCTGGATCTGGTGAGCTTCCTGCAGCTCTATGAAAATTAAAGTTTATAATTGTTTACAATCTCCCCCACCCGCCCCCCATAAGACATTTCTTCCAGAAACAATACAGGTGGGTAGATAATATAATATTGGCTACACCAAATATCAGATCCCTCTATTCAGGTTCTAGGACTTACGATGAGCTCAGAAAATAAATTTTATTCTAGGGTCTACCAAGAATTCTAATTTGAAAATTCTGATGAAAGAAATGTTACACATCTGGCCTAAATAAGAGAGAAATGCTGAAGGAAGGACACGGAAACATTACCTATAGGCAGCTTATCACTTTGCTCTACAGCTAATCTACCACAGTTTTCTGGACAATTATATAAACAACTGAAATTATTTTTAATTTTGATACCAGTAGTCAGCCTACTGAATGAGAGAACACTCAAACATCTCTTTGCTAGTTGTCATCTAATTGGTTTACCCCAAATATATGCTGAACGACAAAAACAACTGTATTTGTACACATGAAAGACATTACCCAGAATGATCAAGGTTTTTCTTCTTAGCCAGGTCAGTCTTGTCATTTTCCAATGACTCATTCTGGAAACACCTGGAAATTTCATTATGGCCAATAATACCTCCAGAATCTTTAGCATTTAAAAACTTCTTCTGTGCGCTTGAGCTTCTTTGAGTAGTTCTCTTCTGTCTTTTAAGTGGAATAGTTTTTTCCCCAATATTCTTAGATGACTGATTTTTTTTTCGAGCAGATTTTTGTCCACTGTTGTGATGCACTGATAATTCATTTCTTATTGAAGAAAAATTGCTACAAACAGGACCTGGAGGATTCAATGATAGCCTAAAGTTAGCGCAATATTTGTCCAGATTATCTGGCTCACTGGAATACCATCATTATTTATATTTACCCATAAACACATAAATACTGACCATAGGCTAAATTTGTTTCCAAATTAATTTTTTAAACTATACGGCACTTCAATTTATAGATACATGTTCCAGATCCTTTAAATTTATCTAAGTTTCTAAAACTTATTCTCCCCACTCTGATTCTCTGATTCTCCCCACTGCTCTTCTGGCCATCCTTAAGATGCTGGTGTTCTCTAAGTTTCAGCTTCTCATCTTACATACTTTTCTTGAGGGACCTATCTATCCCATAGATTTAATTACTATTTATATGTTGACAACTATAATATCCCACCTACCACTCTCCCCAAACCTGCTGCTCTTACTTTATCTGCTACCTTAATTAAAAATACAACCTTCAACCTAGATGCCTAAAATCTGTGTCATCCTGTGTCCCTAAACAACCAATCCCAAAATCCTATCAATTCTAATTTCTTAATGCCTCTCAGCTCAACCTCTTTCAAGCTCTCTTGCCAATCATTAGCAAAGGCTCTCATTTCTTATCTAGATGACTAAAATGGCCAATTACCTAATCACTCTTTCTCTAGTCTTGCTGTTTTTCAATCCATTCTTTACATTGCTTCAAGAATCACTTTTGGAAAACACAAATTGTATCAATACATCCCTACTTAAAATATTTTAGTAATTATCCATAGCTTCAGGATTAATTTCATCATCAATTTCTATCTACATCTAGAGCATGCATATTCATTAGCCACAACTCTCAACAATTGCCTTTCAGAAGTAAAAAAAAAAAAAAAAAAAGCCAGCAGTACCTAATTATTTGCAGTTTAACTAAAGAAGTGGTTCTCAAAGTGTGCTTCTTTTGCAGCAGCATCAACATCATATAGGAATTTGTTAGAAATGCAAATTCCCAGGTCTCACCTCAGACCTACTGAATAAGAAACTGGTAGTATGGTCCAGAAATTTGTACTGGTTTTTTTTTTTCAATCAGTTTTATTGATACATATTCATAAAGCATACAATCCATTCAAAGTATACACTCAATGGTATTTGATATAACCACATATTTGTGCATTTATTACTTCAATCAATATTAGAGCATTTTCATTACTCCAATAATAATAAACAAAAAATAAACTCTACTCCTTAATAATTACCTCTCAATCTCTCTATCCTTCTCTATCTAGCTGCTATTCCATTTCTGTCTCTCTAATTTATTTGTATTTATATTTTGTATAGATGGAGTCAAGCTGCATGTAGTACCTTTTGTCTAGTTTCTTTTACTTAGCATATTTACTTTTTTATTTATTTTTTTAACCCTTAATGGAAGATTGTTAATACCTTGCTATACACTACTTTCCATAGTTTGCACTGGTTGTATTTCTGCCTTACAATAACATCGTGTGTCATTAATGTACATTTGTTCTGTTTCAAAGAAAAAGTCTTAGATACGCAATATTACCTATACTCATATTTCTATGAGTATATGCTATACATATATAGCATACATATAGCTATGCTATACAGTCTCATGTTACATTTTTTAGCTTTCCTTCTAGTAATATACATGACCTTAAACTTTCCCTTTCAACCACTATCATACCCATATATTAACACTGCTAGTAATAAACACTATGATGTGCTTTCGCCATTTCTGTACATTTCAAAAGTTTTAAAAATAACCTTTTAACCAATTCAGCACAGATTAGACCTACTGATTAAGAAATTCTGGTATGGCCCAGAAATTTTTGTTTTAAACAAGTCCTCCAGCTATGAGGCACATAGGATGGAGACGGAAGGAGGGGGATCAAGCTCTCAGTTTCACATGCCACTTCTGCTTGAAACAGTCAATCTCCTTTCTCTTCACCCTACCCAGTCACTGAACTACTAATTCTTGGTTCAAGAAGCTTTCCCTAATTCTAAAGTCTAATTTAGGTAGCTCTCTCTCAACTCTTGATAATATTTGTCATACATCTGATTGCCTGCTTGTTCCCCCTCCCCCCACCAGACTGATTATTCCTTGAGACTGAGATTGGTGTTTTATCCATATTTATTTATATTCCCCACACCTAACACCAGGACCAGCACTGCAGTGAAGCAAGAGAGGTGCCTAGGCACAAAATTTAAGAAGGAACTCACTCTCAGGATTGTGCAAATACTGAGCCTGAACTTGCACAACTGAGAGTAAGCGCTTCCTTAAATTTTGTACCCATGTGCCTCTTGTCTCAACCTACTCCTGGCAGTGCTTAAAGCCATTCCGTGCTCACAGCAGGCACTTAATAAATGTTTCTTGTTATACAGGCATACCTCTGAGATATTACAGGTTAGATTCCAGACCACCACACAATAAAGCAAGTCAGACAAATTTTTTTGGTTTCCCAGGGCATATAAAAGTTATGTTTACACTATAGTCTATTAAGTGCAATACCATTATGTCTAAAAGCAACGTACACATCTTAATGAAAAAATACTTTATTACTAAACAAAATGCTAACCAACAACCTGAGCCTTATGCAAGTCATAATCTTTTTGCTGGTGGAGGGGTCATGTTTTTGTTTTGTTTTGTTTTGTTTTGTTTTTACCGGGAGGTCCTGGAGATCAAACCCAGGTCCCTCCATATGGGAGACGGACGCCCAACCATTTGAGCCACATCTGTCCCCCTGGAGGGTCATGTTTTAATCCTGATGGCAGCAGACTGATCAGGATGGTGGCTGTGACAATTTCTTAAAATATGACAATGAAGTCTGCCACATCGATTGGTCCTTACTCTCACAAAAGATTGCTCTTTAGCATGCAATGCTGTTTGATAGCATTTTACTCATAGCAGAGCTTCTTTTAAAATTGGAGTCAATCCTCTCAAACCCTGCTGCTGCTTTATCAACTAAGTTGATGCAATATTCAAAATTCTTTGTTTTCATTTTAACAATGGTCATAGCATCTTCGTTAGGAAAAGATTCTACATCAAAAAATATCTTTGCTCATCTATAAGGAGAAACCCCTTGTAGCAATTTAGTCACATCTTCAGGCTCAACTTCTATTTCTAGTCTCCTGCTATTTCTTTACTCCCTGCATTGAATTCTTGAACTCCTCAATGCCACCCATGAGGGTTGTAATCAACTTCTTCCAAACTCCCTGTAATATTATTTTGACTCCTCCCATAAATCACAAATATTCCTAACAGCATCTAGAATCATGAAACCTTTCCAGAGAATTTTCAATTTGCTTTGCCCAGATCCATCAGAGGAATCACTATAGTAACATCAAAGATCAGGTATCATAGATCAACATAATAGATATAATAATAATGAAGTTTGACAGATTGGGAGAATTAAAAATGAGAAGAACTGTGGGAAGATAGCGATGGACTAACAGGCAGAACTGAATGCTCTCACAAAAATAACAGAGAAGGACCAAGGGACCTTCTTTGGGAGTCAGCAGACAAAGACAATACTACACAATTCCCAGGAGGGTGAGGGACAGAGAGACAAAGAAGCCAAAACAACAAATGTGAGTTATCAAGCCCTGGTGGCAACTGGGAAGAACTTCCCTCCCCTACCCCCAAGATATTAAGCTGGGGTAAAACCCCTGGCTCACTGTAGCTAACTGAGAGGGGAACCGACATCTTCCTCCCTGTCAGTTGTTTCAAGGGAAAAGAGGGAGATCAGGGTGCTTTTCTTCAGTGAATTCAGCCAGCAGAGCAGCACTCTCTGATCTGGAGAGTCAACACAGGAACACGGGAAAGCCAAGACTGAAACACCTCTGTGGTAAGGTGTGCTAACTAGCGCCATCTGCTGGCCGGTCTGGAAACTGTATGGACAAAAACTGTTGACACTCTCTGTATCCAGCCCCTGGGAGAAAATATGTGACCCACTTCTGAGTCCCTGGTCCGATTTTGAAAACTTAAGCTGGGCAATTTTAAAGACAGAATAAGTTGAACCTAACATCAAAGAAGAGCTGGTGGCGGGGGGGAACAATAAGCAAGAGAGAGAAATTAGCCATCAGAGTAAATATACCAACATATTCAGATATGCTGGGCGTCCGTCTCCCATATGGAGGGACCTGGGTTCGATCCCCGGGACCTCCTGGTAAAAAAAAAAAAAAAAAAAAAAAAAAAAAAAACACATAAGAGTAGATTTGAACTGACTGAAGACAGAATTAGTGATTTTGAAGACAATATCTGAAATGGAAAAGACATAACAAAAAGAGAAGAGAATCGGAAAAAAATGGAAGCATCTCAGGGAATTGAATGACAATGCAAAATGCACAAATATTTGCATTAGAGAAAAGAGGCAGAAAGAATATTTGAGTTTTACAATTTTTAAGACATTCCAAAGCATTTTAACACAAACCTTGAATGAGAAATTCAGTAGTAGGAAGTAGGAAGGTAAAACATGGGTAAAAGTTAATTATGAGAGGAGCCCTGGCCTGTTAGCTAGAACAACTGATCTCTCATCACTTAATGGCCTTTTGATGGCTGGTCTAACAGAGAAACTCCCAGTTTCTAGGAATGCTTTTTAAGATCTCTGTAAGAATAGGAAGAAGTTTTTTTCTGCCCCTTCTCCAGGAAGGAGCAATATTCAGCTTGGAAGGCATCCAATCTATTCAATCTGTCTCCCAAGTCCGGAACGGCCCCAGAAATGCCCGGTGGCAGAGTCTCTGTGACTCCCAGGAACCAAAGAAGTAACTGAGAATGTCCTCCAAGACTCAACTTGGGTGCTTTGATTCAGAAAGCAACCAAACTTCCTCAGAGACTTAGCTCAGGAGCTTTAGTTTGGTTAACAGTGCAGTCAGTCTCAGACCCTGGAATGCAGGGGTGCTGAGAAGCAGAGCAGTACACTCTGAACGGTCCCCATTCCTTGGGCCCTTCCATTCAGAAGGCAGTCAAATGTCCCCTGAGATCTCGCTCAGGTGCTTCAATTTGGGTGGCTGTTCCAATGTCTCCCACCAGATTACTTTGGGCGCTTTGGCCTGAACTTCAGAGTTTTCAGGCATCCCCCAAGACCTAGGTCGGCCACAGGAACACCCATCGGCAAGGCTCTAGATTAAATTCTCAGGACACTGAGACCAGAGCATCAGCTTCAAATTATCTGGAGTGGTTTTAGTCAGACTTGGACTCTGGAACGCCAGGTCAGTCGACTAAAAAGCGCTTCTCATTCTTCCTAGAATAATGGGCATGGTCCCCATCGGTGTCTTCTCAGAGACCAGGATCATATGCAAAGGGACATTGAACATGTTAAAAGTCCTGGTAAATTTCATTTTCTAAGTAGTTAATGAACATGCTTAATCCAAGTATCCCTCTTAGCCCTTGCTCCAGAACCTGTCCCACTCATACCCTAGGGAGGACTGGCGAACCCACATGCCATCCTGCCAGGGCTAAGCATTTCCCACCAGAAGGGAAACAGCAAACGATGTGACTAAGACCCACTTCAGCTTGGCCCCTTTGAGATGGTCCATGGGCAAACTTTCCTCACCCAGGACCTGGAAACCAGGTTCTGATCAAAACTTGGCAAGAAAACAAGCCTTGCTCTAGCCAAAATGGAAGGAACTTTACTCTGTAGTTCTGATCACTCCCACAGCTATTAAAGTTAAAGGAATTTCCAGCTTGGTGCACTAATCCGAAGCTAGCTGCCCAGGAAAGTGCCAGCTCACCAGAAGCATCTGATAGAACGTACAAGTGCCAGTCATTGGACAGTCTGAAATACCTCTTCAAGAGATAAAGGTAAATAGTATCTCTGTCAAAGCCAGCTTTCACTCTAACTCTAGCCCAGACACCTATTGTTAGGGGGAGGACAAACTAGACATCCCTTAAGAAGTCTTGTCTGTTTTCTCCTATAGCTTAACTAAAAAAGGGCAATGCATCTTCTCTCTAGAGTTAACCAACAGCATAAAAATAACTTAAAGAAGAATACTGTTTCCCACCAACTTCTGGAAAATGCAGCTTTACAGGCACCTGGCCTTTTCTACTTTTGTGGTCCAGTACCCTCTTAGTGAGACCATATATCCTCAGAATTCTAACCAAGTTAATTTCTTCCAGAATCAACGATTTGTTAGCCATATGGGGACTTCATCCAGCTTCACCCACGATGCCAGATCCATCTTCCTCCAACCAAGGTAGAATAGCCAGAGGGTTTTTCACCTTGTCAGGTAGGGCCTACAGCCCCTAACCAGCAGGAAGTAATTACAGAAGAATGACCATCTCCCTTCAGCAATCCTTTAAGAATAAAGGTGTAAACTCTCTGAGGGGGAAATGAAGCAGGCTAGTAAAATAGGGAATCAACAGATGGATCTGGAACCTGGCAAGAAGTCCATGGGGACATCAATACTCCCAAGATGGCTGCTGGAAGACCCTCGCAAATGAGATTTCCTCCGGAAGCCAGGAGAAGCCCCGGATATTCTCCAGGGACATTATCATTGGGCCCTTCTGGGAGATTGATGGGTGGGGTAATCAATGAAAACAGCAAACAGCTGGTACTACTCCCATGCCATTAGCAAAGGGGTAGAATAATTAATGGTTTAAAAGGCAAGCACAAAGGCTGAATCAATCTCTCTCTCTCTCCCCTTCTGCACCCTGCTCTCGCTGTATTCCCGCCCCCCTCCCCCACATGGATCAATACACAAGTAAAACCTGGGCATTTATAATCCTTAATGGGAAATTGTTGTCTGTAAATTGGTCTTCTTTATCACTTTTCAGCCCCTTCCTCTCTACCTGGGACCTATGATCTGTTATTTTCTCCCATTTCTCTAACCTTCCTATCTTAATAAATTACTGGCCTAATCAAAAAAAAAAGGAGTATTCGAGGAAATAATGACCGAAAACTTTCCAACTCTTATAAAGGACATAAATATCAATATCCAAGAAGGACAATGCACCCCAAACAGAATTAATCCGAATAGCCCTACCCTGAGACACCTACTCTTCAGAATGACAAATATCAGAGATGAAGAAAGGATTCTGAAAGCAGCAAGAGAAAAGCATCACATACAAGGGAAATTCGATATGATTAAGTGCCAACCTCTCAACAGAAACCATGGAGGAGAGAATAAAGTGTTATGATGTATTTAAGGTACTGAAACAGAAAAACTGCCAGCCAAGAATTCTGTATCTGGCAAAGCTGTCCTTCAAAAATGATGAGTTCAAAGTCTTCACAGACAAACAAAAACTGATTGAATATGGTCCCAAAAGACCAGATGTGCAGGGAGATACTAAAGAGAGTGTTGCAGCCTGAAAGGAAAAAACAAGGGCAAAAGATGTGGAGAAGAGTTCAGACATGAAGATTTTGGTGAAGGGTAAACTAAAGGATAAGATAGACAATAGAACAATATGACCACAGAGAGCTGAACCCAGTACCTCCCATGTGGGAGGCGGGAGCTCAACTGCTTCAGCCACATCCAATCCCATGTTTTTATATTTTGTGTGTCCATCGTCAAGAAATATGATTATTTCTTATTCAATTGTATTCCAACTCATAGGAATTAAATATTATATGTTAAGGATACAGTACTAATGGTTTTGTCTTTACCCAATTAATTACCTTTTCTGAAGCACTTCACCTCTTCATACTGCTCCAAGCCACTCTCCTGTCTTTTCCTTTCAACATGAAGGACTCCCTTTAAGAATTGTTGTAGGGGAAGTCTTTTGGTGATGAACTTTCATTTCTTTTTTTTTTTTTTTTTTTAATAAGAGGTACTGAGGAATGAAACCGAGACCTCATACATGCGAAACAGGCACTTAAACACCGAACTACAACAGTTCCCAAGTATTCTATTCCCATTTCTATTCTATTCTATTTTTTACCCTTTATTTTTTAGGAGGTACCAGGCATTGAACTTGGGACCTCATACATGTGAAGAAAGTGCTCTAACACTGAGCTACCCCTGCTCCGTTCAATTACTCTTTATCTGTGAATATTTTAAATTTTCCCTTATTTCTGAAGGACAGTTGTGCTGGATAAGGAATTTTTGACTGGCAGTTTTTCTCTATCAGTACAGTCAATCTATCATACCACTGCCTTCTCACCTGTGTAGCTTCTGATGGGAAATTGGCACTTAGTCTTATTGAGGATCCCTTGTATGTGATGACTCTCTTTTCTCTTGCTGCTTTCAGAATTCTCTCTTTATCTTTAGCATTTGACATGTGGTTAGTATGAGTCTTGGAATAGGTTATTAGGGTTTATTCTATTTGGAGTACATTGCACTTCTTGGACATGTAGATTTATATCTTTCATAAGAGTTGGGAAATATTTGGCCTTTATTTCCTCAAATATCCTTTCTCCCCATTTTCACTTCTTTTCTCCTGCTGGGATTACCATGATGAGTATGTTGATATGCCTCATGCTGTCCCTTAGCCACTACTCAATGTTTTCTATTCTTTTCCCTATCTGTTATTCTGAGAATGAGTGATTTTGATTGTTCTGTCTTCTAGTTCACTCATTCTTTCTTCTGACTGTTCAAATCTGCTGTTGTATGCCTTAGTATATTTTTAATCACCATTATTGAGCCTTTCATCCCTATAATTTGTATTTTCTTTTTAAACTTTTTTTTAAAGAAATGTATGGGTTTTCTTTTTTAAAGATGTATTTTATTTATTTCTCCCCACCCCCTTGTTGTTTTTCACTTGCTGTGTCTGTTCATCTTCCTTGTTTCTTTTAGGAGGCACCCGGAGCCAAACCCAGGACCTCTGATACAGGAAGGAGGTCCCCATACACTGTCCCCATATATTCTGCCTTTTACACGGTGAACTATCCTTCCTTCCATCTGTGGCTAACCCTTGTACAATATACACCTTATATCTTGCTTACTCAAGACTGTGGTCCTGTATTTATCTTCTACCTGTCTCCAAGATTTAAAAAAAAAAAAAAAAGACCTTTCCTTGATCCCACATTCACTACCTACCCCCACCTTATCTTGTCTTCTCCTTCCTCACTTCCCACACTCTCTTGAACTCACTCCAATCAGGCTTCTAATATTACAGTTCCACTGAAACTATTTTCACCAAGGTGACCAACAACCTCCAGGTTGCCAAAACCATGTTGCCAATTCTCAGTTTTCATCCAATCAGTCATCAATAGTATTTAACAGTGTATCACTCTATCCTTTATATAATTTCATTATTTCATTTCCATAGTTCTAAATTCTTTTGATTTTTCTTCACCCTCATTGATTATTCCTTCTCAGTCTCTTTTGATGAATCTTCCTCTCCTACCTATCAATGGAGTACCCCAGAGCTCAATCCATGGATTCTTTCCCCTCCAGCTATTACGAGGTAAATTCAAGTAATCCCAAAGCTTTAAATATTATTTACCTACTGAAAACTACATAATTATGTTCTTCCAGATCTCTTCCTTGAACTTTAGATTCAACATATCCACTTTGATATCTAACAGTTACCTCAAAATTAACATCAAAACCTGAAATCTTGATATACTTCCTAAATATGCTTCCACCATAGCTTTCCTCATCTCTGTAAATATTAACTCCATTCTTCTACTTGCCCAAGCAAAAAGTCCTTTAAGTCATCCTAGATTCCTCCCTTTCTCTCACCCCAATCCATCAGTAATATCCTAAAGGCAACCACTTCTCACTGCAGTCAAAGTTACCCAGTCCATGCCACTGGTATCTCTTCTCTCCAATAGTCTGTTAACTAATCTCCACACTTCCATTCTTGCCTAGCCCCATATTCTTCTCTACAAAGCCAAAAAGAATAGTCTTTTCAAAAGATGAGTCAAGCATGTGCCACTTTACTTCTTAAAACCTTTTAATGCACTTCCCAATACACTTCATCCAAACTCTTTATCATGACCTGTCTCTGACTTGATCATTCTGCTCCTGCCACACTAATATTGATATTCCTCACATGTGCCAAACATGCTTCATCAGGACCTTTGCAAATATTATTCCCTTAGCACAAAATGCTCCATTCCAAGTTATTTGTATTGTTCTCTCCCTCCTTTATTAACATATGTGCTCTTAAAGATAATAATGACCTCTTGAAATAACGTTTTATAAAAATATCCTGCTTTACCCTCCTATGCACCACGACTCCTGCCATCTCCTTTCCATATCTATACCTTTACTGCTTTATTTTTCTTCATCACCTAGCACTACGTGACATTATAGATCTACATGGTTTGTCTTCCCCTACTATAATGCAAGCACCCTGAGAGCAGGAACTTTGTTTTTGGCTTTTGTTTTCCACAGCTGGAGCTCTATGCCTAGAATACTATATATGATAGAGACTCAATGACTACCTTTTTAATTAATTGATTTAATATTTCTATTGACAAACCAATTTAACTTTGACCTCATGAGATTTTCTCTGGAGAATGGGAGTATAAATCAAACAAAGATATCCGCTTCTATGATTTTTTAGGAGCCCCAAATGAACATAATTTAAATAAAAATAAATACTTACTCTGCTCTGATTTTACCTCCCACCAATTAGATGGACGCCTGGAAATTCTTTGACTTCTTGTGACAGTCAAAGGCACTTCGTCATGTATAAGTTTGTTCTTCTTGGGCCCATTTGAAAATCGCTTGTTTTTGGATTCTTCCTTATCTTTTTTCTTATGTTTTTTATGAGAAACATTGGTACTACTTTTCTTCTTTCCTAAAATAAAGACCATAAAAATAATTCATAATCTACTGAACTAAAGAGTTTTCAGAAAGCCACAATAGACTTAAAAATAAAAATTAAAAAATATTTCTCAACTGTAGTAACTTCATAAAATTATACTGCAGGCTTTTATTTCATCTCCATTTTTTAAAAAGGCACATGTTCTGAATAAGACCTCTAACTTTCTCTCATTCAAATGTAACTTTTCAATTCTAAGTAAAAAAATAAGTACCATCTATATTGGAAAAATAAAAGATATGGCTCCATCCTACTACTTACCAATGTCCCAGATAAAAATACATAATTACTGTTTTTGTTTTTGAAATAACTAATAATTTCTCTCAATCTAATTTTGGGAAGTTTTCATGTGAGTTTACAATAAGGAGAGATTTTCTATATGGAGAAAAAAGAATTTATTTTTTTGTAGAAATATGTTCAAAATATTAGATGTCTGCAGACAAAACTGAAAAATTTCTTGACCATTAAATAAATAATAATTTTAAAAAGCACTTATTAAGCACCTAGGCCAAAGGCAGATTCTACAGGTCAAATAAAGAAATCAAAATCCTATCAAGTAGGAAACACTCATAAAGTAAATAAACTGCATAAGGATATGTGAGACCAATAGAACAGGCATTATATATAATCACATAATTATTAAACTATAAAGAACAAAAATAAAATAAGTTAAAGAAAGGAAAACATGATAGGGGCTATAATTATGGAGACTGGAAATACAGGACAAGAACTTTCACTAAGATGGTAAACTCAGGGAAATAAGTTATACAGAATTGATATCTATAGAAAAGGAATAGCCTTCCCAAAGTGTGACTATGAAAGAAGAGCAAAGGGCAAACTACTAAGCTTGGGGACGTGGAGAGAAGTCACTAAAATTTTTAAGTGATATAGGGAAAAATTAATAAAGATGACACATTAGGCTAGAACGAAAATTATACCTTAGCCATCTTTATTATCTATAATATATAACATAGTGTTTGGTATACAGGCACTAAATAAATAGGCAATGAAATAATGAATTCAGAATAAGCCAGTTTTTTCACTAGGCAATGAAATCTGCAATAGTGCTACCAAACACTCTTCCTCCAAAATGACTGCTCACATTAGCTTTTTAAAACTGATTCATGGGACAACCAGCAAGACGGCGACAAATTAAGGAGCTCCTAAAAGCAGCTTGACTACAGGGCAGTTACTAATCACCCAGAACTATCACCCAGAGCACCTGTTTGGGGGATTCACAAGACCAGAAGAGTGTCCTGCAACATCCCTGAAAGAGTGGAAGGAGAAGACTGCCCATCTGCAGAGAAGATTCTTAAGTAGAGCACTCCATGCCACGGAGGCTGGTGCCCATCCTGCACTGGCAGCACAAGCCGACTTGGGGGCTGTTCCATGGCTGGAATTGGAAGCTCCACTTCCCAAAAAAACAGGGGAGGAAGAGATGGTTGGGCACCAACTTCAGCTACTGATTAGTAAATTCATCTAAATTAGTAAATTAGTATAACACTAAGAACTAAAGTTTGAACCTGTCCAAGTCAGAAAGAGGCCAGTAGCTGCCATTTTGACTCCACTGATTGAAAATCACGGTGATGGTAGGGACCAGCTTCTTTTACCCAGATTGAATTGCAGCCCTAGCCTAGGCTTTAGCACCACCTCTAGCAGAGAGGAGGCTGGCTGGCCCTGCTCCAGCCTCTCTGGGTAACCACAGGTATATTCGGCTGGCACAGACTGAATAGTCAGAATTCTACCGGGGCAAATGCAGGTCATTTTGGACCCACACTTGCAGCTCCGTCCCTGCTCCAGGCAGGGGAGAAAGGGAGGTGAAACTTCATCAGTCTCTCTAGAAGGGCAACTAGAGTCTAAGCCTGCATGACTTGGATTATTACACATGGCTGTGGCTCTGTCCCTACCCTGGCAAAGGAGAAAGTTGGGAGAAACTTCATCGGTCCCTTGGGCAATGCGGGCAGCTTAAGCCTCCACAGCTTACAGCACCAATTACATCTTTGTCTCCTACTATACAACCAGCAACGGAGAAAGGGCAAGAAAGCCCTAAACTAAAAAGAGAAACTGCACCCAGAATAAATACATCTAGTAAGCCAGATGCCAAGACACCAACAAAAAATTACAATCTACACCAAGAAACAGGAAGATACAGCCCAGTTAAAGGAACAAGGTAAGCCTCCAGATGACATAAAGGCATCGAGACAACTAATCATAGATGTTCAAACAAATCACCTTAATAAATTCAATGAGATAGCTAAAGAGATTAAGTATATTAAGAAGACATTGGATGAGCACAAAGAAGAATTTGAAAGCATACATAGAAAAATAACAGATCTATGGGAAAGGTGTAATAAATGAAAGTAAAAGCACATGGAATCCTATAATAGCAGATTTGAGTAGTCAGAAGAAAGGATTGGTAAGCTTGAAGAAATGGCCCCCGAAAGCAAACATACAAAAGAACAGATAAAGAAAAGAATGGAAAAAAATTGAACAAGGTCTCAGGGAACTAAATGACGGCAAGAAACATGCAAACATACATGTCATGGGTGCCCCAGAAGGAGAAGAGAAGGGAAAAGGGGCAGAAGGAATATCTGAAGAGATAATGGTAGAAAATTTCCCAACCTTAACAAAGGACATCCATGTCCAGGAAGCACAATGTTCTCTCATCCGAATAAATCTGAACAGACCAACTTCGAGACATATACTAATCATAATGTTAAATGCCAAAGAAAAAGAAAGAATTCTGAAAGCAGCAAAAGAAAAGCAATGCATAACAAATAAGGGATAACCAGTAAGATTAAGTGCTAATTTCTCATCAGAAACCATGGAGGCAAGACAGTGGTATGATATATTTAAGATACTGCAAGAGAAAAACATTCAGTGAAGAATCTTATTTCTGCAAGACTGTCTTTCAAAAATAAGGGCGAAAAGATTTGAATAGACATTTCTCCGAAGAAGAAATACAAATGGCAAAAAAACACATGAAGAAATGCTCAACATCACTCATGATTAGGGAAATGCAAATCAAAACTACAATGAGATATCATTTCACACCTATCAGAATGGCCACTATTAGAAAGACAGAGAACTACAAGTGTTGGAGAGGATGTGGAGAGATAGGAACACTTCTTCACTGTTGGTGGGAATGCAGGATGGTACAACCACTATGGAGGACTGTTTGGCAGTTCCTAAAGAAGTTGAGTATAGACTTGCCATGTGACCTTGCAATACCACTACTGGGTATATACCCAGAAGAACTGAGAGCAGTGACATAAACAGACATCTGCACACCGATGTTCATAGCCACATTATTCACCATTGCCAAAAGTTGGAAACAACCCAGGTGTCCATCAACAGATGAATGGATAAACAAACTGTGGTCTATGCACATGATGGAATATTATGCAGCTGTAAGAAGAAATGAAGTCCTAAAGCATATGGCAACATGGATGAACCTGGAGGACATTATGTTGAGTGAAGCAAGCCAGACACAAAAGGACAAATACTGTATGAATGCATTACTATGAACCAAATATACTGTGTAAAATATTGTTTGATTCACCAAAAAAAAAAAAAACAACAACAAAATTTACATGTATCCATTACATTTAATTGAGAAATGTAAAAAAAAAAAAAAAAAACAACAACAACAAAACAAGGGAAAAATAAAAATAACAAAAAAACAGAAACTGAGAGAGTTTGTAACCAAGAGCCTGGGTTTGCAAGAAATACTAAAGGGTGTGCTACAGTCTGAAAAGAAAAGACAGGAGAGAGAAGCTTGGAAGAGGGTCTAGAAATGAAGATTCTATCAATAAAACTAAAAGATTGGTGAAAATAAAACATGACAGGTAAAACCCAAAGGTTAAAATGGGTGAAATAAGAACTGCCTTTACAGTAATGGCATTGAATGTTAATGGATTAAACTCCCCAATCAAAAGACACAGACTGGCAGAATGGATAAGAAAATATGAGCCACGTATATGCTGTCTGCAAACAGCTCACCTTAGACCCAAGGATACTGTAGCCGTTGGCCAATTTAATTCCAAAAATATAATTGGATCATGCTTGTAAACTGATCTGTTAATCTGGGCATGATTAAGTTATGATTAGGGCGTTGACTGGGCCATGTCAGTAGGGCATTGAGCCCCACCCTTAGTGGGTGGGGAATCAAATATAAAAGGCATGGCAAGAACAGAGTTGAAGCAGTTTTTTGAGAAGCAGTTTTTGATGTTGGAAAAAAGGACCCAGGAGAAGAGAAGCGAGCCGTTCGCCTGATCGTCTACAGCTGACCTTGTGGAGGAAACAGAAGGTAAACCTGGAGAGAAACGCAGCCCCAGGAAGAGAGGAACCCAAGAAGCCTGAACCCTGGCAAACGTCGGCAGATGTCTTGCTCTAACACTTGGCAATGGACTGTGGTGAGAGAAGAAACTTAATGCTTTATGGCCTGGTATCTGTGGACTTCTACCCCAAATAAATACCCTTTATAAAGACCAACCCATTTCTGGTATTTCACATTAGCACCCCCTTTGGCTGACTAATACAGATACCAATAGATTGAAAGTGAAAGGCTGGAAAAAGATATTTCACATATGCAGTAACCAAAAAGCAAACAAACATACAAAAGAAAGAAAAAAAAAACAAAAAAAAACATAGTAGTTATACTTAAATCAGATGTAATAGTCTTTAAAAGACACTAGTAATGTACAATCTGAGGAGGAAGTCAGAAAAAAACAAAAATTCCACTTACAATAGCGAATCAAAGAATCAAATATTTAGGAATAAACTTAACCAACGATGTAAAGCACTTGCATTCAGAAATCTACAACTCATTGAGAAAATAAATCAAAAAAGACCTAAATAACTGAAAGAACATTCCATGCTCATGGATTGGAAGACTAAATATCAATTCCACCCAAACTGATATACAGATTCAAAGCAACCAATAAAAATTCCACCAGCATTTTTTAAATAAATGGAAAACATGATCAAATTTATTTGGAAGGGTCAGGGGTCCCAAATAGCCAGAACCATCTTAAAAAGGAAAATCAAAGTTAGGGGGCTCTTACTTCCAGACTTTAAATCACATTACCGAGCTACAGTGGTAAAAAACAGCAGGGTACTGGCATAAAGACAGACACAAAGACCAATGGAACTGAACTGATGTTCAGAAACAGACCCTTATATCTATGGTCAAGTGATTTTTGACAAGCCTGTAAAACCTACCCACCTTGGGCAGAACAGTCCATTCATCAAATGGTGCTGAGAGAACTGGATATCCATAGCTAAAAGAAGGAAAGAGGACCCCTATCTCACACCTTATATAAAAATTAACTCAGAATGGATAAAAAAACTAAATATAAAAGCAAGAACCATAAAGCTTCTAGAAGAAAATGTAGGAAAATATCTTCAAGACCTGGTGGTAGGTGGTAGTTTCTTTTTTTTGTTTGTTTTTTTTTTTTAAAGATTTTATTTATTTATTCATTTATCCCCCCCTTGCTGCTTATGCTCACTGGGTCAGCTAACCACGCCGTGCAGGCGGGCTTTGCCTTCACCAGGAGGCCCCGGGAACCGAACCCGGGGCCTCCCATATGGTAAACGGGAGCCCTACTGATTGAGCCACAGCCGCTTCCCAGGTGGTAGTTTCTTAAAGGAGCTAAGAGGAGGATTGAGATGGACTACTGATGTTTAATGTATGTAGAAGTTTTAATTAGCTTTATTGTAAAAGTGTGGAAATATATAAAGTTGAAGGTAACACATTACAGTGAGTAACAGCTGGTTTATAAATTAGAATGTGGCTGAAAAGGGTAGTCTAGGGATGTAAATGCCAATTGAAAGAAAGCTAGAGAATAATCTAGGGACTGAATAGCACAGTAAACCCAGAGGTAGATGAGAATTGTGCTTGATGGTACAGATGCAAGAGTGTCCTTTGTGAGCAAGAGCAGATGTACATCACTATTGCACGGTGGTGGGAATGTGGAGAAGCATGGGAAAAATACAACTGAGTGACCTATGGACCGTGGTTAGCAGAAATAATGTAATATTCATGCATATATGCCGAAGATGTATTGTGTTGATAATGGGGGAATATGGAAAAAAAATGTGCCAAATGTACACTAAGGACCTGGGAACAGTCTTATAATATTATCTCATAATCTGTAACAAATGTTCCACCATTTTGTGGTGTGTTGATAGAGGAGTGTAGTATGGGAATTTGCACATGTGCATGATTGTTTTGTTAAGTTTACAACTTTTGTCATAAAAATATATTTAAAAAATAATAATAGGATGGATTGGGGGGAAAATACACCAAATGTAAGATAAGGACTATAATTAGTAGTAAGATTTTGATATTATTCTTTCATCATTTGTAACAAATGTCTCACAATGTAAGGTGTTGGTAGTGGGTTGATGTATGGGATCCCTGTATGATATTGTGCATGTTTGCTTTGTATGTTCACAACTTTAACTATATACTTACTGTATGTTTATGTTCCTATGTAAATGATATAAAAATAATAATAATAATAGGGAGGGTTTGGGGAAAAAAATTGATTCATGAACTTGGGTAGCAAGCACTATTGCTATCATTGATGACAATATAAATATAGTCCAAATATATATACATATATATAGTTCAATGATCTACATAGATGATAACTGCTAGGCTAAAATCTGAGGATTTGTTTTCAGAATAAGACAGATATGAAATGGCGCTTTGATCTAGACTCTAGAGGGAAAGACAAATTCAGCAAGTAATTATATGTTTGATAAAATGAAAAGGGATGTACTAGACGCTTTGGGGGCATATATAGTGAACATACTGGGGGAGAAGAGTCATCAAGGATACCCTTCTGACCTACAGAACTGTAAGATAGCAAATGTGTGTTGTTTTAAGCCACTAAATTTGTGATAATTTGTTATGGCAGCAATAGAAAACCAATACAATACAAATGGTATGGTAATTACTCCAAACATTATATTCACCAACCAATCTAAATACAAATAGACTATAGCAGGAACTCAATAGATGTTTAAGATTTACAATTGTAGAGAGTACCCTTCAAGTATATTTTTTCATATAATGTTTTTTCTAAGAATTATGGATAAATCAAATTTTTGTACCTTCAAATTTTGTGAGTTCACATTCACTTAAGAGAATAGTTAAGAAAAGAACCGTCTTGTAACTATCACCCCCAGTTTACTCAGGCTCCTATGCTGTGTTTTCTTAAAATGGCCAACTGCTGATTAGAAACTCAAAGAAGCAAAAAATAAAGACCAATTACAATAAAAAGCATATGGGACGTGGCAGACATTTATAAATGATGTCCACTAAATAGAAAGCCTCCCAGTGGCTTTTTCCCTCTATTTTAAGCAGAATTTTTCAAAAACACCAAGGGACATGCAGAGAAAACTGAAGTCTGTCAACTATTATTTCAGGTAATACAAAGTCTATATTATAGACTATACAAAAAGTATGCTAAAATAATTGAGTAATGAACAGACATCTATAATAAACTGGAAATTGTTTTCTTTAAAAAACTAAAATATTTTGCTTTAGTGATATAGTTTTCTCCCCTCCATACCACCAATATTTTAATAAAATATTAGTCATTTAGAACTTTCAGGCACATATATAATTCTGATAAAGAGTTTTCTGGTTAGCTAAATGAGCATCCTTTCTATAAGAATAACAATTTTTCTGTTACTTAAAAAGTGGTACAAAATAAAATAAAAAAACGAAAACTAAAAAAATAAAAATAAATAAATAAGTTATTTGTTGGTCCACATACCCCACAAGACTGTTTATTTTTAACAGGAGAAAATTGTGTCTTTGTAATCTTTGTAATTTCAGTGCCCAACAGTGGTTGGAATTTAAAAATTGAGATAAATGAGTGAATGGTTTAATAATATAATATGAATGTTTGTCTCCATAAGAATTAACACCCACAACTCTGTTTTTTTCCAAGTTATATTTTAATAAACCTCAAGAATTTATGACTTTCTTGTGTTTTGATAACCAACCTGATTACCAGCCTTTCCTTTTCACTTCCCCTTCTATATATTCTGCCATCTTAGAAGCTACATAACAATCATGTTAGTAGGAATTGAATTATACGTAAAATAGAGTAAAGAGATAGTAAAAAGGAGTCTGTAGGTTTTTTCGGTTCTTTGTAGACTCAGGTTTACTTCGTCCACTTCCCAAAACTAAACAGGTATATTACAAAAGGGGAAGTGGAGGAATGATATTTACAGTTATACTTAATATAAATACATACCTACAGGTAGCATCTGTTTTTTGGAAACATGACCCTTCCTCCTCTCTTCGCACTCTTTCATATTTCTGTCTGAATTTCCTTGAAATTTGTCTTGAGCTTTCTGTGACATATTTATATTTTTATCTTTAGATTGTTCCAGATCAAGCTGTTCTTCAATTACATTAGCCTTCAATTTTCTTCTTTGTTTTTGTTTTACAGTACTTTTTTTTTCAGATGATTTTTCTGCATTCTCAGAATACAATGCATATCCTATAGATTTATAATTATTCTCCATTTCATCTGTTGAAGCACAATTTCTACCCAGTTTTTTTTGTTCAGAAGGCTCAGATCTCTGTATTGGCTGAGCTTTATGTGAATGTTTGTCACTTGTCAACGTCTCAGATGTTATATTGTGATGTTTTTCTCTCAACTTCTTTCCTTGAAAAAGTACAGTGCTCTCAACAGGGGATCTTGTGCGTTGCTTTGGAGGTCCAGGCTTCCTTGGTATTGTAATCCAAGATCGACTTGCAAAACTTCTATCTGACTCATCAATTATAAATTCATCCTCTAACAACTTCACATCATTTGGAGAAGATGAATGAGGTAGAGCAGTTGCTACATGCCTAACAACAGAACTAAAACAAGATATTACAATAAAAAATAACAGCTTAAAAAATGAACCTTTTACCTTTGCTTAATGAAGAAAATAAAAATAATCTACACAGGAAAGAAAGTCTACATTTATTTTAAAGGCAATTCAAATGTCACCTCAATTTTCCCTTACTCTTAAAAATCTTTCCTTTACATTTCTGTATATTTAATAATTCCAAACACTACTGAGATCATAGGACTTTATAGCTGGGAGATATCCTAGACATCAACTAATTGATGCTCTTAACTGTATATATTAAAATACTGAAAAATGGAGATGTATAATTATATCCCATATACACTGACTCACAGTCCAAAATGCATGGCACCAATGTTACATTAAATTTAATGCCTGTATAGATATCTCTTGGGGGCTTGAATTTCTTCACACCTAAAACAAAAGTGGTCAAGAAAAAACCTCCAGGTCTAATATCTTAAGAGAATACTATTGAATTTTAAGAGATCAAGGATAATTTCTTCTAATCTTTTTACAGCCCAAGAGACTATACATAGCAGCACCAAATAAATATTTGTTGCATGGAAATATAAAAATTATGAATATCACTAAACTATATAATGTAAAAATTCATTTCAAGTTTCAATATTTCACACATTTTCATATGTTTTAATATTGTAATCATATACTTTTTAAATTGTAATATATAATCATGGTACAGAAACATATGGAGTGTATCCAGAAAGGTAACGTAAGCACAAAACAAATCTAGCCACAGAAAAGGAAAATAAATTATGTAAGACTACTTTTACTACAAAGCATATAAAGGCACAGAATCCATTATTAATGAGGTCAGATGTTTCCCTATTCTGTCCCTCTCCCTCTATATACCTAGCTCAAATTTTATTTTACTAAGAGACAGAAAGCCTAGATCATGAATATCACCATTATTTGCCAAACCCAATGTTGTAAAAGGATAAGATAGAGAATTTTATCTACAATCCTGTGATTTATAATCTAACATCAACATGAGAACTGTTTCTCACATTTCCTTCTGCACTTTCTCCAAAATTTTTCTGTAAACCTAAAACTTCTCTGAAAATAGTCTATTAATCTAACATCAACAGTCATCCTCAAGTATTTATAAAAGCAGGTACATGTTAAGTACATACAAAGCAATTCAAGCATTTAATGAGGTGGTAGAGTAAAACTAATGCATTAGGATTAAAGAGGCTGTCTTGCAATTAGTTGGAAAAAAGCTTTCCAGAGGAGGGAGGAATTATTCAAAGGATGGTAATCTGATGGTCTCATTTTGCATTTCTCTACTCTTTATGACAAAAGCCTTAAGCAAACTATATATTGAAGTGAGACATACAAAATTAAAAACAGGGCAAATATCCAAACTCCAACACTAGCATATGCACTCCTATTTCTTGTGCCTCTTTCACCTGAGTAGGATGCTTAGCCAATTCCTACGCATAATAGATTCAAACCTAAAATGGAAGAATTGGGTTATCAAGTCTGATTTTTTTTTCTTTTTATTAAGATATACAAACCTACTATGAAATGAAAATGTATTCTCTGTGTTTTTAATCTCAAAGTCTTGATAAATATTATGTGAAACTGCAGAGATGCTCAGAAATATACTGTCTTCTAACAGGTAGTATTTTACAAGTTTATATCAATAGCAAACTTCACTATAAAAATTAGTAAAGAACAAAGTCAATATAAACTAATAGAAAACCACAATGAATGAACATTTGAAATATTTTTCAAAATTTAAAAAATAGCCAAACTGTTGACAAATAGGTAACCTACTTTAGTGTATATTATTAGTCTCTGTACATAATGTAATGTTAAGAATTTAAAAATGAAGACTTTCCAAATCCCAACCAACAAGAACTCTCCAAATCTGCCCCTCTCCTATCCAGTTATTCAAACAAAAGATATCCTTAGGATATATCTTGGACACTATTAAAGTTCAGAATAAAAAAAGATTACCTTAGGCTAAGTGAAAAAAAATCAAGAAAGACTATCTTATCAGAGGGAAGAGAACAAGCAAAAGCAATGAAGCCAGAAAACATAGGAGAGTAAGTAGTTACATTTGGCTGCAACAAGTAGACATAAAATTTACTCATTTGATTACCAGAAAGAAAATTTTTTAAAAAAATTACTTTTGTTGAGTGTACATATCATAACCCATGAGTGTAAGGTATTTGTTTACGACTGTGGGGACAATAGCCATACAGACAGTAAGGAAGACATATGTGTAAAACTGAAAAATCAATTATGAGAACAGAGATTGAGCAAAAGAGGGATTTCATTCATTCATTCGCTAATTTTTATATAAACTTCCTAATATGTTCACTAGTACTCTGATACCGCAGAAAAAGAAAATACCACAGAAACTATAAACACCTGGAAAGGAGGGATTATGTCTCAATCTACTAAGAAAAATATTTATAAAATAGATGAGCTGAAAATACAAGACTGGAAACAATTTTTAAAAGCAAGTTTTAAAAACAATTTAAAAAAACCTAGAAACCTAGCATGAACCTTAAAAGAAAATGGAGATTGATAGATGACAAGATAAAAAGGCAATAAGCAAGCAAATGAGAATGACCAAGTCAGTAGAAACAGTTGAACAGGGAGGGTGAAGGCCTTAAATACTGGCTGATAAATCTAAAGTTTATTCTGTAGACCACTGGTTCTCAACCCTAGCTGCCACTGATTCTAGTTAACTCCAGTGAGCAGCCATAATTGAAAATCGCTGTATAGACACTGTAGAACCACTGGAGATATTTAAGTAGGCAAGAATATGTTAAAGTTTAATACTATCCTTTTATTGGCACAATCTGAAGAAACAGAAAAAAGATTTAAAACCTGTAATAATGAAATACAGGCACCATGACATGGGTTTATCTCTAAATATGCCTTCATTCTTTGATGCCATATAGACAAACTACAAAGTGTTGAAAAGCAGAAGCAATGAGAGCTGAATAAATTTATTTTCTTTCACATCTAACTGAGGAACTATTAAAGGTTGTCTTTCAGGGTGGTTTACTGGAAAGAAATTACATTCTACTTACTGGGCAGCCAAAATTTCACCACCAACTTATCTGACTTTTTGTGTCAGTTAAAAAAAGATTAACTTCTAAGTTAAATAGCATTAGGAATAGCCTTAGATATTATTCACAGAATTTGAAAGGAAAAAAGTCTCAAAGGACAGTTTCTTAATAACTCACCTGGATTCACTTTTTCTTTTTACAGTTTCTAAAAACATTGCTGAAAAACTCTTTTTAGCTTGTGGTTGAATTTCACATTCTCTATCATCTGTTCTTTTCTGAGATGTTCCTGATGGTTTCCTCTTCTGTGGTCCTTCTGACACTTTATCCTCAATTTCTGATACTTTATCTGCTATATCTACTTTCTTCAAAATGTCTTTATCTTCAAAGTTTAACCTATATTATAAGGCAAAAGTAAGGAAAGCTGGATGCTATCACAAAATTTGCTGAATTCTAAGTCTTCTTGAACTCTCTTACAGAGACAACATAGACCACCCACAAAATTTTGCACTAGGCTTTATTTAAAATCTATAAATGCTGACAGATAAACTCTTACACATATATACAAAGTAAATTGCCCAGAAAAAAATAATTTTTCTATCAATAGGAAAAAAAGAAGAGAAAAGATGGTTAAATTACACTCTAAAGAAATGTGTTGCTTAGAGTAGTGGTTCTAAAACATTTAACGTGAATCTAAAACACCTGGGCAATATGATTAAACTGTAGATTCTGATTCAGTAGACCCAGAGTAAGGTTTGAAATTCTACATTTCTAAAAGGCTCCATTGCTATTACTCCTGAGCCACAGACCACACACTGAATAGTAAAGCCTTAGAATGAACTTAATTCCTTGACTCCAAAGAATCATACAAGGCTATAAACAGAAATTACTCACTGCAGCAAGGTCCCCACAAGTAAGGCTAAGACTGCCTTTGCTTCTTGAAGACCAAAGGAAAATTCCCAAGAAATGAGTTTATCAAAACTCATCTCCAATAATATTTATGCTTTACAACCCTAAAATGGACCTGAGAAAAACCTACTCTTGCATTTACAAATAACATGGAGGAAGTACAAAATATTTGTCTTAAGTTACAGTAAACTTATCAGAAAGAAAACACATTTTCCCATAGATTATAGAAAGTTTTATACCCAAACTTCTCTGAAGCACACTGTATGACCTTCCTAATATGAACTGGATATATACTGAATGTTTACAATGGTCTTTTCATAATATCTTAATATTCCTTAATCCATATATAAAACTACATAAAAGACTGAAATCCACTTTTTAATATAAAAGGTAAAACTTTTAAAGTAGGATTAATATTATTTAAATACAAGGTTACCTTTTTTTGGTCTTAAGAGAAATCTCTGTACTTGAAGACAGCACATTTACTGACTTTTCTAAAGTGTAAGTCTCTTTGTTTTGGGCAATAGATGAAATAGTATTTTTGGATAAAGATGTTTTTGCATCCAAAATAACAGAAGGCGAGCCAACAGATAAGTAAAATTCTCCATCAGCTTCACTGTGACGATCATTTAGCTTTCTACTTGACACATTTTTCAATACAGGTGTATTTTTAAAACCAACATCAGTTGCCAGAATTTTCTCATGATCTTCATGAGCCTGCACTAGAAGAAAATTATATGAAAATAATTGTCAATTGAAAAAATAATAGTGGAATTCAACATGCTTTTTTAAAACTTAATAGTAATTTAATTAGAAACAGCTTTCACAAGACTCACAGGTCATTTAATTTAGAATCAAAGATCTACAATTAAAATACATAATTACTTGAAAAGTTCTAATTTGTGAAATTAAAGAACTGAAGCATGTATTTGGTTCATTCTATCTGCAGTTTTGAAAAGACAGAAATTCTGAAGCACAGAAAATTCACAAGTTTACCAATATATAGTCTTGAGATTTTAATAAATCTATGCACAGCTAAAAAAAAAAAAAAAAAAAAAAAAAGTAATGTACTAACGTAAAGAAATTATGAGATTCCTTAAGCTAAGAACTGGTAAGCTAGAGTAGCTAGATGAGCACATATTTATATGCTTATATACATACAGAGAGATATAAATGATTGATTGACAAATAGACATAAATATTTCCTAATTTGATATTCTTCGAATATCAAAGGAAAAAAAAAAAAAGAATGCTGAGCAGTATTCAACTGATCCACACACTTTTTTTTTTTTTTTTTTTTTTTTAACCGGGAGGTCCCGGGTATCGAATCTGGGTCCCTCCATATGAGAGACAGACGCCCAACCAGTTGAGCCACATCCGACCCCTCCCCACACTTAAGAAGAAAAGATTAAAATATTTAATATGTGTAGGGAAACATCTTCAAGACCTTGTAGTAGGTGGTGGTTTCTTGGACCTTAGACCCAAAGCACGTGCAACAAAAACAAATATAGATAAATGGGACATCCTCAAAATTAAACACTTTTGCACCTCACAGGACTTTGTCAGAAGGGTGAAAAGGCAGCCAACTCAATGGGAAAAAATATTTGGAAATCACATATCTGATAAGGGTTTAATATCCAGGATATATAAAGAGATGTTACAACTCAACAATAAAAAGACAAACGACCCAATTAAAAAATGGGCAAAAGACTTAAATAGACATTTCTCCAAAGAAGAGAAATACAAATGGCAATAAAACACATGAAGAAATGCTCAACATCATTCATGATTAGGGAAATGCAAATCAAAACTACAATGAGATATCATTTCACACCTATCAGAATGGCCACTATTAAAAAGACAGAGAACTACAAAGTGTTGGAGAGGATGTGGAGAGATAGGAACACTTCTTCACTGTTGGTGGGAATGCAGAATGGTACAACCACTATGGAATATTGTTTGGCAGTTCCTAAAGAAGTTGAATATAGACTTGCCATGTGACCCTGCAATACAACTACTGGGTATATACCCAGAAGAACTGAGAGCAGTGACACGAACAGACATCTGCACACCGATGTTCATAGCAACATTATTCACCATTGTCAAAAGCTGGAAACAACCCAAGTGTCCATTAACAGACGAATGGTTAAACAAACTGTGGTTTTTCACACGATAGAATATTATACAGCTGTAAGAAGAAATGAAGTCGTAAAGCATATGACAACATGGATGAACCTGGAAGACATTATGTTGAGCGAAGCAAGCCAGACACAAAAGGACAAATACTGTATGAATGCGTTACTATGAACCAAATATATTGTGTGACATATTGTTTGATTAAAAAAAAAATTTATATGTATCCATTATATTTAATTGAGAAATGTATATATTTATTCATCTGTGTTTACTTTTTAGTTTTTAATTGTTTCTATTTTCAATTATTAAATGTACAAAATAAAATAAAATAAATAAATAAATAAAACATATATATATTTAATATGAAAGCAAAAAGGGCTTCTGGTTTTGGAATAAGATGGCATAGATTCACTTTTCTATACCTCTCTCCTCTAAATATAACTAAATGCTCTTGAGATTACCCATCAGACAATAATAGGATTCTAAAAGGTAGACGAAAGAAGACAACCTGGTTAGAAACCTTGAGACTTAAGGAATGACCAAGTGGTAAGTTTTCTTTTTGATCTCCCATGAAGCTCTAGACTGAGCACCAGAGAGACCTGCACATGGAAATGTCAACAGACATAGTGAAAAACAAAACACAAACAAAAAAGAAAAAAGAAAGAAAGTAAAGCCTGCACTCTGCCCAGAGGATCTGGAGAAGGGGAAACCAAACAGACACCAAGCGGGGAGCCATATCCTTGCTCCACAAAGTGGAGGACAATCCAGTCCACCTGCGGTGTTAGAGCAGTAAAGCCCTGGGCCGTGCTAGCCCTGGCTCCAAAAGTCCTATGCACAGGCAGCAGCAGAGCAGAAAAGGCCTGGACTAACCCAGTCCCCAGACCATCTAAGTCCCCACTCCACCATCAGGGAAGGTAGCTGGTCCAATCAACTGGTAACTGCAAAGCAGAGAAGCCTCTGACCTTCTCAACTTCTGCTTCACAGCCAAAGGAACATTTTTATCTACTGGCTAGAGTGACACTCAAAGCCCCCAATTCACAACAGGGCACTAGTGGATAGTGTGATCCAGCACAGAATCCTGCATCTACCTGTCCTTTATTCAGAAGCATAAGGAGACCCCAATCCCTAAGATGACCAAGAACATCGGACAGGTCAAGGAAGCACCTTCCACCCACTAAAGACGGCACTAGTAGGAACTGAGCTGGAACCCTAGCAGCACCAGAAAATGAAGCAGATCAGAATACCACTGCAAGGACTCTGAAAACTTTTTATTGGAAATAAAATTCACAAAAGTAATCCAGAACATATACATTAAACCAAAACAGGGTAACTACCTGCTATAACAGAAGATTTAAACAGGACCAAGAGTTTCCTAACATAGCCAAAAATGTCCAGGATATAATCAAAATGACTTATCATACCAAAAAACCAGAAAAACCATAATTTTGGAAAATTTGATCCATGGATACCAATGTCGAGATGATTCCAATATTGGAATTCTTTTACAAGAATTTTAAAGCAGGCATCATAAAAATATTTTCACAGTCAATTACAAATTATCTTGAAACAAAAAAAACATAGTAATGCACAAAGAAAAGAAATTATAAAAAGGACCAGTTTTTTGGATTTTAGCCATTCTTATAAATGTATTGTGGTATCAATCACTGTTGTTTTAATTTGAAATTCCCAAATGACATAAGATGTTGAACATGCTTTCACAAGCTTATTTGCCATCTGCTTATATGCTTTGGTGAGGAATATGTTCAGATCTGTTGTCCATTTTGGTATGCAAACTCAGTGGCAATCATAGGAATGGATACCAAAATAACAATGAGATCACTTAATACCCATCAGACTGGCAATAAAGTACAACAGTAAAATATTCTATCAGATAAAAGGCATTCTCTTACATTGTTAATGTGAAAGAAATTCATAATAGCCTCATCTCTAAGCGTGCACATACACACACACACACACACACATACACTCACCCCTTTATATATGTTTTTACTTCTGAGTACCAGTAAAGGTAGAGAAGGATTCAAAGGTTACCTCAACTGGAGAATAGGAGAAGTGATTACCTTTCTCATTTAAATATTTGACTCTGTTACCAAATGGAATACTTCTGTAATTTGAAAAATACAAATAATGAAAACTTTAAAAAATAACGGCACATATAACTAAAGGAAGTGGAGCAAAAGGAGCAGAGTGAAAAAGGAAACTGGCCACGGACTTAAGAGGAAATTGCAAATAATTTCATCTATTTTACAGTTGTGCCTAAGCTGACCCTGACCTTGTCATTCAAACGAACACATGCATCACCTTTAGAATTTCTAAACTTTCTAAGCAATCTAGGCAAATAACATCCATGGGAATGCCACCAACCTGGTCTGTTAGCAGCTTCATTTGGTTCTACAATGAATGGCAAACAGGCTTCTTTTTTCCTTGAAGAAACTGGAACTGACTTTTTAAGTGATTTCTGGCACTGAACATAAGAGAAAGACAACATTCAGTATACTTGATTAAATTACCAATTCTGATTAAACAAATTTGCTTTTTTATGTGTTTTTTGTTGTTGTTTTTAGGCAATGGAGTAAATCATTTATTGAGAAACAAGAAAATGAGAAAAGTACTTGGTTCACGCCGAAGCATGGACCACAGGCTGCAGTATGAGTTACGTGACAAATTTGTTTTTAAAATGAAAAAAAAAATAAGCATTTAAAAATAACAAACCTGCTGGTTGAGCAGCAAACTTAAATGACTACTTTAAAAAACAATCTAGGGGAGCTGATATAGTACAAGAGGTTGAGTGTCTGCTTCCATAAGAGGTCCCAGGTTCGAGCCCTGGTACCTCCTGAAAACACATGAAAAAAAAAAAAACCTCTCACTGGGGAGAAGATGTAGCTTAGTGGTGAGCACCTGCTTCCCATGTACAAGGTCCTGGGTTCAACCCCCAGTCCTCCAACTTTGTTCTTTCTTTTTAAGACATTTTTGGCCATTTGGGGCCCCTTAGCCTTCCAAATAAATTTGATAATTGGCTTTTCTATTTCTGCAAAAAAAGGCTGTTGGAATTTTTATTGGGATTGTGTTGAATCTGTAAATTGGTTTGGGTAGAATTGACATCTTAAGGATACTGAGTCTTCCAATGCATGAACACGGAATGTCCTTCCATTTATTTAAGTATTCTTTGGTTGCTTTTAGCAATTTTTTTTAGTTTTCAGAAGATAGGTCCTTTATGTGCTTAGTTAAGTTTATTCCTAATATTTGATTCTTTTAGTCACTATTTTTTTTTCTAGATCATTATTTTTTTAAACGTTTTTTATTTTATTTATTTTTTTATTTTTTTTTATTTTTATTTTTTTATTTTTATATTACCGGGAGATCCCAGGGATCGAACCCAGGTCCCTCCATATGGCAGACGGATGCCCAACCATTTGAGCCACATCCGCCCCCCTAGTCACTATTATAAATGGATTTTTTTTTTTCTGATTTCCTCCTCAGATTGCTCATCAGTAGTATATAGAAACACTATACATATTACATACGGCAAAGCATGTAACTTAGATACAGTGGTAAAAATAGCATGGTACTGGCTAAAGTTAGATTGACCATGGAATCAAGAACTCAGAAACAGACCTTTACATCTATGGTCAAGTGCTTTTTGAAAAGGCTGTCAAGCCCACCCATCTGGGCCAGAACAATCTATTCAACAAGTGGTGCTTGGAGAACTGGATATCCATATCCAATAAAAGAAAGGGGACTCTTATCTCACACGTTATACAAAAATTAACTCAAAATGGATCAAGGACCTAAATATAAAAGTGACAACCATAAAACTCCTGGAAGAAAATGTAGGAAAACATTTTTAAGAGGAAATACAAATGGCCAGAAAGCACATGAAAAAATGCTCAGCATCACTAGCTATTAAGAAACCGCAAATCAAAACTACAATGAGATACCATTTCACACCTTACAGAATGGCATTAAAAATAAACAAAACAGAAAACTACAAGTGCTGGAAAGGATGTGGAGAAACAGGAACACTCTTCATTGTTGGTGGGAATATAGAATGGGACAGCCTCTGTGGAAGACAGTTTGGTAGTACCTCAAGAAGCTGAATATAGAACTGCCACATGATCCAGCAATACTGTTACTAGGAATATATTCAGAAGAACTGAAAGCAAAGGTGTGAACTAACATTTGCACACCAATGTTCATAGCAGCATTATTCACAATTACTAAAATATGGAACCTGCCCAAATGTCCATCAACAGATGAATGGATAAACAAAATGTGGCCTATACATACAATAAATACTATTCAGCTGTTCAAGAAATGAAACTGGGATGCACATAACACAGATTAACCTTGAGGATATTATGTTGAGTGAAATAAGCCAGACACAAAAGGACAAATATTGTATGTTCTCACTAATATGAACTAAATACGACAAGTAAATTCACAGAGGTAAACTCTATAGGTTACTAGGAAATATCATGTGGGTTGAGAATGGGAGCTGATGTTTACTTATGTAGCATTATTAATAAGGTTAATTGTAAAAGTGGAAATGAATAGAGTTGAGAGTAACACATTATAGTGAGTATAACTAACACTGATGATTTATAAATGTAATTGTGGCTAAAAGGGGTAGTCTGAGGATGTAAATGTCAATTAAAAGGAAACTAGAGGGAAGCGGCTGTGGCTCAATCAGTAGGGCTCCCGTTTACCATATGGGAGGCCCCGGGTTCAGTTCCCGGGGCCTCCTGATGAAGGCAAGCCCACCCGCACGGCGTGGTTAGCTGACCTAGCAAGCACAAGCAGCAAGGGAGGGATAAATGAATAAATAAAAAATAAAAAAAATCTTTAAAAAAAAAGGAAACTAGAGGGGTCAGATGTGGCTCAACTGGTTGGGCGTCCGTCTCCCATATGGAGGGACCCAGGTTCGATCCCTGGGACCTCCCGGTAAAAAAAAAAAAAAAAAAAAAGAAACTAGATAATAATCTAGGGAATGTATAACAGTGATTTCAGTGGTGGATGAAGATTGTGGTTAATAGTATAAATTTAAGAATGTTCTTCTTTTACAAAGTGTTAAGCCCAGGAAAATTATAACTAATTTAACTTATAGATGATGGTTAACAGTAATATTATAATTTTTTCAGCAATAGCAAGAAGATATTACTTTAATTCTAAGGGACAACAATAGAGAGGTATAAGGGGATACAGGATTTTTCTGCAATAAAAATGAGAGCCACTGAGTGTACACTTTGAATGGATTATACAAAGCATGGGACTGTATAACACAGGGAATCCAGTGGAAGATGGACTGCGGTTAACACGACAAATATGAGAACGTTCTCGCATGAATGATAACAAATATGTAAAACTAATTCAGGGTGCTAATCAGAGTTTGGGGGAAAATATACCAAATGTAAAATATGGGGTACAGTTAGCAGTAATATTTTGACTATGCTCTTTCACAGTTTGTAACAAATGCTTCACAACAATGCAAGATGTTGATAGTGAAGTGATGTTTGGCATCTAGGAACTTGGCTTTCAGAATGTTCCCTCTATTACCAACTGATAAGGTAGTGCCTGCTGTGCCAGTCCATCTGTTTCTATAAACGGTGTAATTTATGGTAAATACCCACTTTCCTTCTGGAAGTCTGGAATTTTGGTGGGCAGAGGGTACCTACATGAGTAGTCCCCAGTAAAAACAGCCTGAGTCTCAAATGGGCTTCCCTTGGTAATAGCACTGCGCACGTTACTGCATTGCACTGCTGGGGGCAATGAGTGGACTGTGTGTGGATCCTTGGAAGAGAGCATAGAAAGCCTGCAGACATGGATTCCTCCAGACTCTGCCCAATTTATTTTCCCCCCATACTGAGGCAGCTTCCTGTACTTACTGTGTGACTACAGAAAATCTCAGCCGTGAGTACAACTATATACTAAGTCCCATAAGTCCTTCTAGGTAAGCACTAAACATGTGGATGGTAGTGGGATATCTGACACAAGTAATGTCACAAATGCTGACATAAATGTCAACATACACTTGTAAGTGGTAAACTGTAAACTAAAAGACAGGAATGATGAAGATGAAATTCAAGATAGTGGTTAACTCTGCACAAGGGAAAGCCGGGGAAGTATAAGATAAAAAAGAGACACATATTTTTCAAAGGTATTATTTCTAACACTGAGTGATGTGTACATGGATCTTCACTTATTTTACTGTTTCTTTCTCTTCTTTTTTTTCTTCCTTTTCCTCTTTTTTTTTCTTTATTTGCTTCTCTTCCTGTTTACCTTGTCTTTTTGTTGTTGTTGTTCTTTTATTCTTTTCAGATAAACACAGGCAATTCTAAAGATTTAGAATAAGGGGACCCAAGTGCCAAAGAAGACCCTTTGCACAAAGCCAAACAAAATTAAAGCCTTAGGCAAGAGAGAAATTGACCAACAAAATAAACCCATCAAGATAAACAGATACCTAGACATCATTTCTAAAAAGTCAAAATAAACAGATGCCTACACAACAGCCATACTGAGAAACAGGAAGATATGGTCCAGTCAAATGAACAAAATAAAAAGCAGGAGACACAGAATGTGGAACCAATTAAAGATGTTCAAACAAATCTCCTAAATCAATTCAATGAGATGAGGAGAGAGATAAAGGATATTAAGAAGACACTTGGGGAAGTGGATGTGGCTCAGTTAGGCTCCCTCCTACCATATGGGAGGTCCCGGGTTCGGTTCCCGGTGCCTCCTAAAGAAGATGAGCAAGACAGTGAGCTGACGTGATGGGCTGGCGTGACAAAGTGACACAACAAGATGACGCAACAAGACACGACATGAGGAAACACAATAAGACACAAGCAAGGGACAGAGGTGGCTCAAGTGACTAAGCACCTCTCTCCCACAAGAGGTCCCCAATTTGGTTCCCAGTACCTCCTAAAAAGAAGATGAGCAGGCACAGAGAGCACACAATGAAGAGACACAGAGAGCTGACAGTGAGCACAAAGAACGAGGCGGAGGGGTGGGGGGGGCAGAAATAAATAAATAAAATAAATCTTTAAAAAAAAGAAGACTGGGTAAAAATACAGAAGAAATTGTAATCATACATAAAAAATAACAGACCTTGTGATAGTGAAAGACACAATGGAAGAAATTTAAAATACTTTAGAATCACACAAGAGCAGATTTGAACAGGCAGAGGAAAGAACAAGAAAATGGAAGAATGCATCTGAAATCAGACTAAAAAAGATTTTTTTTTTAAGTGGAAAACAATTGAGCAGGGACTCAAGAGAATTGAATGACAGCACGAAACACAAAAACATACACATTATGGGTGTCCCAGAGGGAGAAGAGAAGGGAAAGGGGGCAGAAGGAGTATTTAAGGGAATAATTAAAAGTTCCTAATTCTTATGAGGTACCTGGATGTACATGTCCAAGAAGAGCAGTGTACTCCAAATGGAATTAATTCAAGCAGACTTACTCTGAAATACCTAGCAATCAGACTGTCAAACACCAAAGATAAAAAGAGAATCCTGAAAGCAGCAAAATAAAAGAGATCCATCACATATGAGGGATGTTTGATAAGATTAAGTACTTATTTCTCATCTGAAACATGAAAGTAAGAAGGCATTGGGAGGATATAGTTAAGGTGCTGGAAAAAAAACTGCCAGGCAAGAATTCTGTACCAGCAAAAGTTTCTATCAAAAAATGAGGGGGAAACGGGTGGATGTGGCTCAAGCGATTAGGCTCCTGTAGCCGTTTGGCATTTTGATGTAATTATGAATTCCAAAAATATAATTGGATCATGCTTGTAAACTGATCTGTTAATCTGGGCATGATTAAGTTATGATTAGGGCGTTGATTGGGCCACATCAGTAGGGCATTGAGCCCCACCCCTTGGTGGATGGGGAATCAAATATAAAAGGCATGGCAAGAACAGTTTTGGTAGCAGTTTTTGAGAAGCAGTTTTGATGTTGGTGTTTTCATGTCGGAGAGAAGACCTCAGGAGAAGAGAAGTGAATCATTAGCCTAATAGTATACACTGACCTCGTGGAGGAAACAGAGGTGCTGAGCCCGGAGAGAAATGCAGCCCCGGGAAGCGAGGAAACCAAGAAGCCTGAACCCTGCCAAATGTCGGCAGCTGCCTTGCTCCAACACATGGCAATGGACTTTGGTGAGAGAAGAAACTTAACGCTTTATGGCCTGGTATCTGTGGACTTCTACCCCAAATAAATACCCTTTATAAAGACCAACCCATTTTTGGTATTTCACATTAGCACCCCTTTAGCTGACTAATACAGCTCCCATCTACCATGTAGAAAGTCCAGGGTTCGATTACTGGGACCTCCTGGTGAAAGGCAAGCTGGCCCAAGCAGCGAGCTGGCCTAAGCAGAGAGCTGGCCCATGCGGAGTGCTGGCCCACGTGGAGTGCTGGCCTGCGCAGGAAAGCTGGACACAGAGGAGAGACAATAAGAGACACAGCAGACAAGGGAGCTGAGGTAGCACAAGAGATTGAGCGCCTCTCTCCTACTCCAGAAGGTCCCAGGATCAGTTCCTGGTGCCACCTAAAAGAGAAGACAAGCAGACACAGAAGAACATACAGAGAGCAGACAGAAAGTGCAAAAACAACAGGGGTGGGGCAGGGGGAGGAAATAAAAAAATGAAATAAATCTTAAAAAAAAAGAGGGAGACATCAAAATATTCACATATAAATAAATTGAGAAAATTTGTTAACAAGAGCCCTACTCTTCAAGATATATTAAAGGGAGCTCTGCTGGCTGAAAGAAAAAGAAAGGAGAGAGATATCTGGAAGAGTGTAGAAAAGGAAGACTATTACTAAGAGTAACTAAGAGAAGAAGAGAAACAAAAATAAAATATGACATATATAAGCCTAAGGAAAAAATTACTGAAGTAAGTACTGCCTTTACAGTAATAACATTGAATGTTAATGGATTAAACTCACAATTAAGAGACACAGATTGGCAGAATGGATAAAAAGTATGACTTATCTATAGCTGTCTATAAGAGACTCACCTTAGACCCAAGTACACAAACAGTTTGCAAGTGAAAGGTTGGAAAACAATTCTCCACACAAACAGAAAAGGGAAAATGTCAAAAAAAAATTTTTAATATTTTTTCATTATTTTTATTATCCCTAGTTTTTATTTATTTTTTAACTTTTTGTACTTTACTTCTTATTTTTAAAACTATCATTATTATTCATTTTCTTATTAATCGTATTTGATTATTTTATTGGCTTCATTTCTGAAGAAGTTTTGGATCACAGAAGGATTACAACTGTGGCAGGGAAGGATCATTGGTGTGGGGTATCAGTGACGGGGGATACATGGGAGGAAGCTCACCTGGGCATACATATAAGGCATATAAATGTGTTCAAATGTTCATGGGGCATTGTCCCGATGGGTGGAAATTCACACGATAACCAAAGGAATATCAAATTCCCATCCTGGGGAGCTCTGCCACATTCTCTAACAGATCAGCAAGAATCCCCCAAGTACAGGGGCAATGACTAGTGAAGGAGGATGGTACACTGACGGGCCCTTGATATTGATGACTGTACTTATGAACCTTTACTCTTGAAATTGAAACTTACACTAGTATTATAGCGTGCCTAAGAGTTGCCTCCTGGGAGTCTCTTTCTTGCTCAAATATGACCTCTCTCTTAGCCAAACTCAGCATATAAATACATTACCTTACCCCCAGTGTAGGACATGACTCCTAGGGATGAGCCTCCCTCACATCGAGGGATTACTACCAAGCTGGTGATGCAACTGGAAAAAGACTTTGAATAAAAGGGGGAAAAGGTAAAGAGAAATGAGTTTATATGGCTAAGCAACTTCAAAGTGAGTCGGGAGGTCATCAGAAAGGTAACACTTATGCACCTCTCAGCAGGATCTCATTGACTGCCAAAGAAGATACTACCCCAAATAGTGGGGCTCCTGAAGGCTCTGAAGACATCCAGACACTATAGCCAGGGAAGATAGCTCAGGAGTTTGGTGCCTTGCCAGTGGGCCCTACTTTGGAATTTGTTCCCCAGAGTGACAGAGTTGGACTCAGTTGTGATTTCCCTACACATAGCTCTTCTGTCCTTCTATTTGAACCTATAGTTAATACTAGAGTTGGTAGGTGTATGTCCAAAAGACTTAAATCTTTGGACTGTCCATGGGCCAGCTGGGCCCTGAATCTCATCAGAGTTGCAACACCTTCTCTCCAGTTCATTGGTCTCTCCCAGGACAACTAACATGGAGGTGATGGTGGACAACTACCATACCAAGGATCAGATAGAGTCTACAACTGCAAGCAAGAAAGTCCCATCCATCTGCCCTATGGGATCACAGACCCCTCTCAATTAGAGGTGGAGTGGGCATCACCATCCCAGAATCCTCAGGACTGGGGAATGAACTATGGACTAAAGTAGTCTACTACTACTTTTTACTGGTAGTCTACTATAGACTTATTGTGATCTATCAAGGGAAGTAATTATATCAATGATGTGGATACAGTTGCCACTGGAGGTTCTGAGGACAAGAAGAGGGAAAAACAGGTGTAATATGGGGGCATTTTTGGGACTTGGGAATTGTCCTGAATGACATTATAACGACAGAAACAGGCCATTATAAATCTTGCCATAACCTACAGAATTGTGTGGAAGAGAGAGTAAACTATAATGTAAACTTAAATCCACACTTAGAGGCAATGTTCTAAAATGTGTTCATCAATTATAATGAATGTACCTCACTAATGAAGGATGTTGTTAATGTGGGAAAATGTGGGAGATGTAGGGAACAGGACATACGGAAATGCCCTATATTTTTTATGTGACATTTTTATAATCTAAGTATCTTTAAAAATAAAAAAAAATAATTTTTTAATCTTAAAAAAGCAGTAAGGTGGCTCTGGTAATATCTAACAAAACAGACTTTAAGTGCAAAATTGTAATAGACAAAGAAAGACATTATATATTAATAAAACGGACAATCTACCAAGAATTTCCTGATGCCCTTCCTGATACCCTTCCCAGTGCAGTTTGGAGCCTGACTGTGCCCATTTGTGGGTACCTTGCCTGGTTCTGGCTGAGAAAGACTGACTTTGGTAACTCCTCTCTGTTGTGCCCCATCTCCCAGAATCTTCCCCCCAGGCAAAAGCAGTTTGAGTCAAGGAAAGAAGTGTAAGAAACTATAGAGGCGGACAGCCTGAGACAAAGGCTTCCCTGCTTTAAACACCAGAGAGATTGGTAGGTCTGAGTCCTGAGAAACAGAAGGGCCATTCAAACATTGTAGGCAAGAGAACTACAAAACAATTAACAAGCACAAGTCAAGGCAAAACAAAGGACCAGAAAACACAGAGAGGACCCTGTACTCTGCATTTGCCTTTGGTAGACCTTCCTGATAAGAGTGTGGACACTCAAGAAAAATCTCTCTCTTATCACTAGCTGGTTACAAAATCAATGAATAGACATTTCAAGGAATAATTCCCAGGGTTAACATCTGAAAATACTAAAAAGTCATACAAATAAACAGGAAAAGATGGCCCACCCAAAGAAAGAGGATAAAAATCCAGAAAACACCAATGTAGAAGGCCAGAATGTGGACATACAAAACAAAAACTTTAAAATAATTATCTTAAAAATGCTCAAGGAGATGAAGAAAAATACAGAGAAAGAATTAAAAGATAACAGGAAGACAATGAATGAGCAATATGAGAATCTGAGTAAAGAGACAGAAATTTTAAAAAGGAAACAGAACTATTGGAGTTGAAGAATGCAATAACTAAAATGAAAAATTCTCAGGAAAGTTTCAACAGCAGATTAGAGCTCACAGAATAAAGAATCAGCAAACTTAAGGACAAGGCAATTAAAATAAGTCAGACTGATGAACAAAGGAGGGGGAGGGAGAGGGGAAGGGAGAGGGGAAGAGGAAGGGAGAAAAAGGCAGCAGTAACATTCAAAGAAATAATGATAGAGAATTTCCCAAATTCAGCAAAAGACATGAATATACACATCCAAGACAGTATAACCATAAAGAAAAATATACTCATCATATACTGATCATACTACCAAATGCAAAGGACAAGGAGAGAGTTCTGAAAGTTATAAGAGAAAAACAATGTGTTATGTACAAGGAATTCCCAATTTGATTGGGTGCTGATTTCTCATCAGAAATCATGGAGTCCAGAAGGCAATGGGTTGAAATACACAAAGTGCTGAAAGAAAACAACTGTCAACCAAAAATTTTATATCCGTCGAGACTTTCTTTCAAAAAGGCAGAAGGAAATGAGGGAAAGATTAAGACATTTTGAGATAAACAAAAGCTAAAGGAGTTCATCACCACCAGCCCTGCCCTACAAGCAACGCTGATGGGAGTTCTTCAACTAAAAGGAAAGGGCTCTACACAGTGGTTCAGAGTATTATAAAGAAAGAATGCAAATATTCGCATATGATTTTGTGATAATCAGGGTAGGCTAAACATTCACTATATTAGAAACCATGCATGTATCCCCAGACCTAGTTATTCTCCTTAGGTCTGATTTTTGGAATGCTGGTGATAAACTAAGCCTGATTTATTATATGACCATCCTGTATGGGAAAGGACTGTAACTTTGGGTATCTTTGGTCAACCTTGAGAGATATAGCAGGGGGACAGAAGTAGCTCAGGTGGTTGGGTGTCCGTCTCCCATATGGAGGGACCTGGGTTCGGTATCTGGGACCTCCCAGTAAAAATAAAAAAAAGAAAAATATAGAAGGTGCGTGGGCCAGCAGGTCCCACGCGCAGATGCTCCGCCAGACCCTGTGAGCCATGCAACAAGATGATGGCATAACAGTAGAATGACACAAGGGAGAACCAAGACGAGATGCACCGAAAAACCAGGAACTAAGGTAGCGCAGGCGGTAGAACGCCTCTCTCCCATATCGGAGGTTCCGAGGATCGAATCCCAGTAAAGACAGGAGAAGGATGAGAAGAGAGGGCAGGAAAGGGACACAGAGAGTTGCCTAGCAAATGAGCAAAAACGGGAGGGGGGGTAAAAAATGGATAAAAGTAAATAAATCCTTTAAAAAATGTATAGGGGAGGAAGATATGGACTACAGTTAGTAGTAATACTATGACAATGCTCTTTCATGATTTGTTAACAAATGTTTCACAACAATGCAGGATTTTGCGGGGGGGGGGGCCTGTATGATGCTATACATGTTTGTTTTGTAAGTTCACGATGTTTACTGAACACTTGTAGTTTATGTATGTTCATGTATGAATGATATACTTCAATAAATTTTTTTTAAAATGAAAAAAATAAGAAATAAAGACCTCTTGTACAGGTAACCATTGGGTAATTATAAATTATAAATAGAAACTATTGTATTCTATTGTTTGGTACGTAATTCCCTTCCTTCCTACAGGTAATAAAATTCAAATGCATAAAAAGTAATGATGAATCTATGGTTTTAGACATACAATGTACAAAGATATAATTGGCAACAAGTACAAAAAAAGGTGGTGGGACTGAGGGGCATAGGAAAAATGTATGTGTATTCTACTGAAGTCAAATTGGTATCAAACTAAATAGGATTGTTATATATTTAGGGTGTTCAATTTTAACCCCATGGTAACCACAAGTAAAACAAATGAAAAATATATCCAGATAAAAATGACAAAGCAATCAACATGGTGAAACACAAAAAGCAATAAAAAATATAAAAGTAGGCATTAATGGAAGAACTGAGGGACAAAAAAGGTTTAAGATTTAGAAAGATTAGGAAAATGACAGGACAAAGTCATGCATTATGAGTAGCAATGGATTAAACTCTCCAGGCAAAAGGCAGAGATTGCAAAAATGGATAAAAAGAATAAAAATCAAAAATTTAAATTAAAAAAAAATAAAAAACTATATACTGTATACAAGAGACTCACCTAAAATTCAAAGACACAAGCAGGTGACAATAAAGGGATGGAAGAAAATATACCATGCAAGTAGTATGGTAACTAAAAAGAGAGCTGGGGTAACTATATTAATTATCAGATAAAACAGACTTTAACTCAATAACAGTTACAAGGGAAAAAGACGGTCATTACATATTGATAAAGGGGTCAATTTAACTAGAAGATGTAACAATGCATCTAACAGCAGAGCCCCAAAATATATGAAGAAAATACTAACAGATTTGAAAGGAGAAATTGATGGTTCTACATTAATAGTAGGAGACTTTAATATACAACATTCAATAATGGATAGAATATCTAGAGAGAAAAATCAATAAGGAAATACAAGACATGAACAATACTCTAAACAAATGAGACCTACCAGACATATGCAAGACAATTCACCCAACAGCAGCAGAATACAGATTCTTCTCGAATGCACATGGATCATTCTCCAGGACAGACCATATCTTAGATAACAAAACAAGCCTCAATAAATTTAAAAATATTGAAATCATATAACATATCTTTACCAATCAAAATTGAATGCAGCTAGAAAGCAATAACAGAAGGAGAACAGGAAAATACAAATATGTGGAAATTAACACACACTTAAACAACCTTAAAGAGGAAATCACAAGAGAAATTAGAAAATATCTTGAGGTAACTGTAAATGAAAATACAACATACTAAAACTTATGGGATGCAGCAAGGCAATGCTGAGAGGGAAATTTATAGATCTAAATGTATACATTTAAAAAGAAGGAAAGTTTCAATCCGAGACCTAATATCAAAACTGGAAGAACTAGAAAATAAAGAGTAACTAAACCCAAAACAAGTAGGAAGGAAATAACAAAGAAGGAAGGAAATAACAAAGATTAGAGGAGAGATAAATGAAATAGAAAAAAAAATTAAAAAATAGAATCAACAAACCAAAAGTTGGTTCTTTGAAAAGATCAGTAAAATTGGCAAACCTTTAACAAGACTGATGAAGAAAAAAAGAGAGGATACAAATAAAGAAAATGAGAAATGAAAAGGAAGACATAACTAAGGACTCTGCTGAAATATAGAGGACTATAAAAGGATACTATGAACAAATGCATGCTAACAAATAGATAATTTCAATCAAATGGACAAATTCCTAGAAACACAAAAACTACCTACACTGACTCAAGAAGAATGGTAGTCCTCAACAAACCAGTAACTAGTAAAGAAATTCAATCAGTAATCAAAAACCTCCCTACAAAGGAAAGTCCAGGAGCAGATGTGTTAACAGGGTAACTTTATCAAATATTGCAAGAAGAATTAGAAGTTTCTTCTTCCAAGAAACTGAAGAGGGGAACACTCCATTCATTCTACAATGCCAACATCACTCTCATACCAAAGCGAGATAAAGATTCCACAAGAAAAGAAAACTACAGACCATATAGATGCAAAATCCTCAACAAAATGCTAGCAAACTGAAACCAAGGGCACATTAAAATAAGTATACACCATCATCAAGTGGGATTTATCACTGGTATGCAAGGGTGGTTCAACATAAGAAAATCAATTAATCCAATATACTACATTAACACAGTGAAAGGAAAGAAAAAAAAAAAAAAAACACAACACATGATCATCTCACTTGATGCAGAAAAGGCATTTGACAAAATCCAGCAGCCTTCTTGATAAAAAACACTTAGAAAACTAGAAACAGAAAGAAACGTCCTTAACATGTTAAAGGAAATATATGAAAAACTCACAGCTGTCATCATATTTAACAGTGAGAATGAAAGCTTTCCCTCTAAGATCATGAACAAGACTAGGATATCCACTGTCACCACTACTATTCAACATTGTACTGGAAGTGCTAACCAGAGCAATTAGGCAAGAAAAAGAAATAAAGGACACCTAAAATGGAAAGGAAGAAGTAAAACTTTCCCTATTTGCAGATGACATGATCCTATATACAGAAAATCCTGAAAATTCCACAATGAAGCTTCTAGAGCTAAGAAATGAATTCAGCAAAGTGTGGGGTGGTACACGATCAACACCCCAAAATTAGCAGTGTCTCTATATGCTGGTAATGAACAACCAGAAGATGAAATCAAGAAAAAAATCTCATTTACAATAGCAACAAAAGGAATCAAATATCTAGAAATAACTATCTTAGGATATAAAGGACTTCACACAGAAAACTAGAAAACAATACTAAAAGAAATCAAAGACCCAATAAATGGAAGGACATTCCATGTTCATGGATTGGAAGACCAAATAATGTTAAGATGTCAATTCAGCCCAAAGTGATTTAGACATTCAATGCAATCTATTCCAATAGCCTTCTTTGCAGAAATGGAAAAACCAAGCATCAAATTTAAATGGAAGGGTAAGGGACCCCAAATAGGCAAAGCCATTTTGAAAAGGAAGAATGAACTTGGAGGATTCACACTTCCCAATCTTAAAAATTACAAACCAATAGGAGTCAAACTGGCATGGTACTGGCATAAGGACAGACATACAGATCAATGGAATTAAATCCAAGATCAGAAATCAACCCTCACATCAATGGCCAGGTGATTTTTGACAAGGATGTCAAGGCCACTCACCTGGGAAAAATACAGTCTCTTCAACAAAAGGTGCTGGGGTAAGTAGATGTCCAACTGTAAAAGAATGAAGATGGACCCCCTACCTCACACCGTATTCAAAATTCAACTCAAAATAGACCAAAGACCTAAATATAAGAGCCAGAACCTTCAAAGTCTAGGGAAAAAAACAATGAGTACCTCTAGGACCTCTTGTTAGCAATGGTTTCTTTGACTTTACACCCAAAACACAAGCAACAAAACAAAAAATAGATACACAGGACCTCATCATTTTAAAAGCTTTTGTGCAACAAGGGACTTTATCATGAAAGTAAAAGGATAACATACACAATGGGAGAAAATATTTGGATACCACATATCCAATAATGGCTTACTATCCAAAATAAAGAAATCCTACAACTCCACAATAAAAAGACAAACAACCCAATTAAAAAATGGGCAAAAGACTTGAAAAGACATTTCTCCAAAGAGGATATACAAATGGCCCAAAAGCACATGAAAAGATTCTGAATATCATTAGTCATTAGGAAAATGTAAATCAAAACCACAATGAGATATCATTTCACATCCACTTGAATGTGACTTAAAAAAAAATTACATGTATTGGAGAAGATGTGGAGAAATAGGAACACTCATTCATTGATGGTGGGAATATAAAATGGTACAGCTGCTATGCAAGACAGTTTAGCAGTTCCTCAGAAAACTAGGTGTATAATTACCATATGATCCAGCAATCCCACTTCTAGGTATATACCCAAAAGAATTTAAAGTAGGGACTATAACAGATATTTGCATACCAACATTCATAACAGCATTATCCACAATTGCCAAAAGTTAGAAGCAACCCAAGTGTCCAACACTAATGAGTAGAAAAACGAGAGTGGTATATACATACAATGGAATATTTTCCAGTCGTAAAAAAGAATGAAGCTCTGATATATATGTGATAACATGATAAACCTTGAAGGCATCATGTTGAATGAAATAAGCCAGACACAAAAGGACAAATATTGTATTATCACACTGATATGGAATAATTAGAATAAGCAAACTCACAGAGTCTATAGTATAGGTTACCAGGGGAAGTGTTAATGTTTAAATTGTACAGTCTCTATTTGGGTGATAGAAAATTTTGATCATGGATGGTGATGAGGTAGCATAATGTGAATGTAATTAAAAGCAATGAATTACATGTTTGAATGTGATTAAAAGGGGAAATTTTAGGTTGTATATATGGTACTAGCATAAAAATTAAAAAAAGAAACAAAATTTTACAACAAAAAAGTGAACCCTAATGTAAACATGTACTATAGTAAATACAATTATAATAATATACTTCCATTAATTGTAAAAAATGCACCCCACTACTGCAAGGTGTTAATAATTGGTGGGTTATATGACAACTGTATTTTCGGCATGATTTTTCTGTAAACCTACAAGTTTTCTAATTTGAAAAAAGGACAATATGAGGGACCTTGTGGTGATAGAATTTTTCTGTATCTTTCATCAACAGCAACATCCTGGGTGTCACATCGTTCCACAGGTTTGCAAGATATTACCTTTGGAGGAATCTAGGTAAACGGTATATGGGATTGCTCTATATTATTTCTTACAACAACTGAAAATCTATACTCATCTCCAAATAAAAAGTTTAATTTTTAAAAATCAAAGCTCCAGATAATATCTTTCTGCACCAATCACTTTGCCTTTTTTTTTTTCAGGCAGAATGGACTGAAGTGATAGTTAGGGATTGAGTTGAGTCAGTTGAGATGCAATTTTAATATGACTCAGATCAACTTCTAGTCTACCCTGCTCTTCAGAAAGAGCTTTCCTAGGTGACTGAGAACCTGCTGAGACTCCTTAGTCCTGAAAGACTGCAAGATATTCAATCCAGTCCTTTGGAAGTTTTATGTTTAACTAATTCTTTGGCCTGTTGCCCTAGACTGCTTCAAAACTCTGGCAAATGTCTATTTGTGGCAAGCCCCCTTCCTGTAGGAAGATTCTGCCTTCTAATCATAGCATCACAGATTTTATTCTGTCTCCCTAGCCCATGGTTCCCAAAACTTAGCATATGTCCTTTAAGGAAAAGTGGTATACATTTGGGGTTCCTCTGGATTCAAATTTATCATATCAGTCCTGCACAACTGACAGAAAGCTCTCATCTTCCCCATGGTAAACTTTATCTGGCTTAACCTCAGCCTCTGTTCAGAGTTAACAAATACTCTCAGAAAAAACAATAACCAAAAATAATCAGCTCATCTTCTAAGGGTTCTTCCCTCTAGCCCATCTAAGTTCTTGTTTCCACAGTTCTTGTGTCTTAAAAAATAATTTGTTTGCATTTTCTTTTTTTTTTTAACTAGCTGTTGTAGCAGGAGTGTTAGCCTACTGCAACTTTTTACATCCTACCTGAAAGAGAAACCTCAAACATAAAATTGATACAAAACCCTAAAAGAAACCCTTGAGAGATGAAAACTAAAATACAATTCTTCTTGAATACAAATACAAAATTTTAAACAAAATATTAACAAACCAAATCAATAATCATAAAAAGGTTAATATTTTATGACAGGGAAGCTGATGTGGCTCAGGCGACTGAGCGCCAGCATACCACATGGGAGATCCATGGTTTGGTTCCTGGTGCCTCCTAAAGAAGACAGTGAGCTGGCGTGACGGGCGGGCGTGGCAAGCTAACACAACAAGATGACACAACAAAAGACACAAGAAGAAAAACATATAATGAGAGACACAACAAAAAAGGAAGCAGAGGTTCCTGGTACCTCCTAAAGAAGACAAGCAAGACAGCGAGCTGAGACGGGCAGACATGGCAAGCTGATGCAACAAGAGACACAAGAAAAACACAATGAGAGACACAATAAAGCAGGGAATGGAGGTGGCTCAAGCGATCGGGTGCCTCCCTCAAACATCAGAGGTCCTGGGTTCAGATCACAGTGCCCCCTAAAGAAACAAGGAAGACAACAGACACAGCAAGTGCAAACAACAAGGGGGTGGGAGAAAGAAAGAAATAAAATAAATCTTAAAAAAAAAAAAAATTAGCCTTTAAAAATATAATGTATTTTACAACAAAGTCCAGTTTATCCCAGGAAACAGAGTTGATCTAATTTTTGAAAATCAAGGTAATTTATCATGTAACAGGTTAAAAGAATGCCTCTCAACTCTGAAAGAAATGGCTTTTCTTCATTCCCTGAAAGCCCAGGCTCTACATGTTTAGTTGTTTCATTACAAAAGTTTCTAGTGAATGCTATTTCTAGAACTATATGACTTTTCTCTTTAATAGTGAGTTTTTGAATAATTTGCCTTGGATCATTAGCTTCCAAAACCCTATTTGAAAGTCTGCTGATTTGTATAGTTAAATCTACTTAAGATAAATAATCAATGAAAATATGATTTACCTGTATAGCATTAGAGTGTCTTCAGTTTTCAGAAAATAATCTTGTCAATCTGGTTAGAAACTTCAGTATTGTTCACTTTACCAAGTATTAGTTCCAAAGTATTATTTTAGGAGAAGTAAAAAATGATTGTGTAACAATTTGGTAATTCTAATTCCTAGACACTCCATTTCAAAAATCACACAATTTAAGAAATGTCAAACAATAATTTTCACATCAAATCTACAAATTTTATAAAAAGGCAATGGAAGCATTGCAATTCTTTTTTTAGGTACCAGGGACCAGGGATTAAACCCAGGACCTTGTAAGTGGGAAAGCGGCACTCAACCACTGAGCCACCTCGGCTTCCCTGAGTTGGTTTCTTCATTTGTTTTGCTTGTTGTTTGTTTTGTTTTTTTTTCAGGAGGCACCAGGAACCAAACCCAGGACCTCCCATGTGAGAGGCGGAAGCTCAACTGCTTGAGCCACATCTGCTCCCAGGATTCCCTTTTAAGAATAAAACTTACAAACAAATTAACTAAAATGTACCAAACTACATTGTGTATAGCTTCATTCCTTAAAATATTAAATCTAGCAGCTCCCTTATTTTGACTTACCTCTTTGCTTGATGACAGAATACATGTGTCTTTTAATTTGGGTGTTGAATAAAGCAATGATTTTGTAGAATTTGTGCTAAAATCATTGGAAAGACCTAAAATAAAAGAATGAAATTTTTAAAAATGAAATATATTGTGATAATGTAGGGGTTAAATTCAAAGTAGCCTTATATTACATGTGAAAAAGTCTGTTCATTTTAAAAAACAATTAGCCTTAATTAATTAATTCAATATTCAAATATTCCTGGAAGCATCAGGAACTGGAAAAGGCAAACACGATATTTGAAGAAATAAATGCCAGCTCTTCTTTCAGAGCTTTTATAGAAGAGATGCTTTCCCATCTGTCCTCATTTCTTTGACTGGCCTACTATTTCATTCCAATACTCTCTGGTGCCTACCCACACTTAGAAAGTTTTTGTCAAAACTCAGCACTTCTTTAGAAAGGTACATAAATCACCAAAGATTATCTCAAATGCTCCAAGAATTCTGCACATTTATTTCCACTATATGAAATACTGTCTTTTTTGCACAATAATTGTTTAAAGACTTCCAGACTAGAGGAAACTAGTGAGAACTAAATGGGATGTCAATTTATTCTCATTTTTGCCAGTATTATCCTAAGTGTACCACAAGGTACGTGAAGATTGCATATGTACTCAAAATTCCTGGGAAAATAGTACATACACACACACACATGAATATTAAAATATACTTGCTGCATTTGATATTAATTAATATGAGAAATTCATGTTTTCATCTATCCCAACCTGCTGGGTCCATTTAGAAATGGAACCTTACTTTTTTCTTCAAAACAGTCTTGTAAGATTTCCAGTACATTCTGGCCTTGCTTCGTATTTATATCAGGTACCCTAATGAGAAGGAAAGAAGATACTTGTTATTTATGTTACCATCTACTTAGAAAATTCCTTATCTCTTATTACAATAATATTTTGCCCATAATTAATCAATTTAATTATGGGCAAAATATCACCTTTACTATCTGAAAACAATAGTGGTACTTGAAGGTCCAAACAAAGTATGTCAAGTATTATGTCATTATCTACATTAATAATTACATTACTTGATTGGCCATCTAAAGCTGTAATAGACTACTGCTGTATCTCCACAAGAACATAAACCTTTTTTTTTTTTTTTTAACAAATCTAATCAGTCCTGAAATACTTCTTTAATAGACTAGGTAGTCACAAGTTCTAAATTCTTGAAGTAACATACTCCTCCATACAAGTTCTCAAATGTACTTTTGTTTCAATATCATTAATCTTAATATTACCTAATCAATCAGTGTAACTTTTTATTTAAAATTTTATTGATAATAATGCAACACCTAAAAGACAAAGAAAACAACTTTAAAATGGGCAAAGACTTGAATAGACATTTGTCCAAAGAAGATATACAAGCACATGAGATGCTGCTCGATATCATTAGCCATTAGGGTAATAAATATTAAAACCACCATGAGAAAACACTCCACACTTCCTAGAATGGTTACTACTTAAAAAGTAGAAAACAGCAAGTGCTGTCAAAGATGGAGAGAAATAGGGACCTAAGTACATTGTTAGATGGAATGTAAAATGGTGTAGCTATTATGTAAAAAATATTAGTGGGTCCTCAAGAAGTTAAACATAGAACTACCACATGACTCAGCGATGAATGGATAGATAAATGTCAAAATGGATAAATATCAAAAGTTGGTGGATCTGAGTATCTGGGTAGAGGCATATGTTGGAATTCTCTATGGGTTTTGTATTAATTTTGCAACTGTCCTATTAAGTGTGAAATTATTTCAAGATAAAAACTATTAAAAATGTTTATTGCTAATTATAGATTCACATGCACTCAAAAGTGTGAAATTGTTTGGTCATTCAACAAAACCACATTTCTGCTTGTCAAAGCTTTGTCCAGATGGTACTTCTCCATAAAGTTGTGAACTTCTGCCCATTTTGCACACATTTCTTTTATCAAGGAACTGGGGACATCCTCTCTTATCTCCTCCTCACCTGAAGAAATATCTTCAGCCACCTCTTGTTGCTGCTCCTTCTATAGTTCCTGCAGCTCCTCAGTACTGAGCTCTTCACGATGTTCCTCCACTTACTCCTCAACATCAGCAGCATCGACCTCCAGACCCATGGATTGGCTCAAGGATACAATATCCTGCACAACTGTACCCTCTGTACCTGCAGGCTTGGGGTCAGTCTCAAACCCTTAGAAGTCTCTCTGAGTCACAGCTTCTGGCCTCAAATTCTTCCATACTGAACTCATTGTCCTATAAAAAGACTTCGTTCCAGGCCTTATCAATAAAGTTAAGGCAGTGCAGGATACTGAAATGCTCCTTCCAGAATTGTGTGAGGGTCAGCTGGGTGGCAGAGGTGATCTCAACACACCTCTGGAAAAGCGCTTGGTGTACAACTTTTTGAAGTTTGAAATGACCTGCTGGTCCATGGCTGGATGAGAGGAATAGTGTTGGGGGGCAGTAAACTTACAGTGATGAAGCTGAACTCTTCCAGTAAGTCATCCTCCAAGCCTGGAGGGTGGGAAGGCAAATTATCCAAAAGTAGGAGAGCTTTCAGAGGCAAATCTCTCTCCAGCAAATATTTTTTCACTGAGGGACCAAACACTTCATTTATACACTCGGTGAAAAATTGCCTCATGACTCAAGCTTTGCTATTTGCCCTTCATATCACATGGAGTTTGCTTTCAATGACATTATGCTTCTTGAAAACTCATGGGTTTTCATGTTAGATTAGTAGAGGCTTGAGTTTTAAGTCCCTACTAGCATTCCCACACAACAATAGAGTGAGCTTATCCTTCATTGGTTTGTGGCTTGGTAATGCCTTCTCTTTGGTGATGTTGGCCCTACTTGGTATTTTTTTCTAAAAAACTCCAGTGTCATCACAGTTAAAAACTTGGTGGGGAATAAAATCCTCAGCCTCTACATAGCCTTGAAATTCAGTATGAATTCATCAGCAGCCTTTTTACTAGCACTCGCTTCCTCGTCATGCCTCACAACACTATGGATGCTGGTCCTCTTTTTAAAATTATCGAACCAGTCATGGCTGGCCTTAAAAACTCCAACACTCAACATCACTCAGTTCCAGTTTGTTTTTCAAAAGATCGACATGCAAAACTTTCACTTTTTCACATATCATGGCTTCTGATACACTGTCGCCCACTAATTGCTTCTTGTTTACCCAAACTAATAATACCTTTTCAACTTCCTCGAATGTTTGGGAATGCTGTTTTGTTACTGCTTTAACTCCTTTCGCAATATCAGCATTCTTAATCTTTTCTTTGTTCTTATGATGGTGGAGACCACTGTTCTAGACATACTATAGTCCCTAGCAAGACCAGTAATGCAAACACTGTTCTTATATTTACCTATTACTGTATTTCATTTTTTTTGCTCAATGGTGGTGCAAAGCAATTTTCTTTTCTGCTCAGCGCTATCACTGCTCATTTTCTTAAGACCCATGATGAGGAAAAAAAACACAAACACACACAAAATGACCACAGAAGCTAAGACCACAATGGGATAAGCGCAAGAGCTAAGGCGTGACTAACACATGACCCTTCATTTTGGCTGGAAAGGGCAGTGAGTCACGAGTACCAGGACAAAACTTTCACGTCAAAATGCTTTGAGTAACAAATTGGATGAGTTTCAAAGCAGTCAATTACCAAGGTATGACTGAATATATTTAGTTCTATACAATTTTATTTCATGTGTAGGTTCAGATATCCACCACTAGTCAAGATACTTAACAGTTCCATCACAACAAAGATCCCCCACTGTGCCCTTTTATAACCCACTTCCCTTTCACCTCCTTCCTGTTTTCCTCCACCCCCACTCTTTAACCATTCCTAATCCCTGGCAACCGTTAATCTATCCTCCATTTTCTACAAATTTGTAATTTGAAAAATGCTATATAAATGGAATCACACAGTATATAATCTTTTGCATTGGTTTTTTTCACTCAATATAATTCTCTGGAGATTCATCTAAGTTGTTATATGTATCAATAGTTAGTTCCCTTTTACTGCTGAGTAGTATTCCATGGTGTATGTGTACCATAATGTCTATTCACGTAGAAGGACACGTATACTTGAATCATTATAAAAATGATTCATACATATACAACAAGGGTTGACAATTTTGCTTTAAGTGTCAGATGGTAAGAATTTTAAGCATGTTGACCATATGGTCTTTGTCACAACTACTCAACTCTGCCATTAGCTTGAAAGCAGCCACAGACAATACATAAGCAAAAGGGCATGGCTGTGTTCCAAATTGTATTTATAAAAACACGAGCCAGTTAATGGACTATAGTTTGCTGTGATGGTTTGAAGCTGGATGGACCCCAAAAAATTGTGTTCTTAAAGCTAATTGATTCTTATGGGTGTGGGATTATTGCAGGTGGGAAATTTTGATTGGATAACTTCAGTAAGGCATGGCCCAATCCTCTTACTGAGTCCTTTATAAGAGAATGAAGTTCAGAGGAGAAGGAGAGAGCCACTGAAGCCAGAAACTGAACCAATGAAACCCAGAAGAAGAAGGGAAAAATCAGCAGACAACGCCATGTGCCTTGCCATGTGACAGAGGAGTCCAGAATTGCTTGTAGTTGGTCTTCAGGGAGAAAGCACTACCTGATGATGCCTTGATCTGGACATTTTTTTCAGCTTCAGAACTATAAGCTGGCAAGTCAATAATGCCCATTGTAAAAGCCAACCCATTTCTGTATATTGCTTTCGGCAGCCTAGCAGACTAAAGCATCTGCTGACCTCTGATCTACAACACTTCTATTGTACTTGACAGTCTGAAAAGTACTATTTATGGCAGAACTCAAGACTGTGGGCCATAATGCATTAGCAGGTCATCCATCATACAATTTTATAACTGATAGAGCTCAGAAATCACCTAGTCCAATAATTCCCAACCACATATATGCATGAAATTATCTTTGGAGCCCTAAGGAATACGCATACTTGGTCACCTTTCCCCACCCAAATGAAATTAGAGCTTCCAATGTGATTCAGATGAATATGATTAACAAATCTGGATGAATAATATCCCTTCATTTTGCAGATAAGGAAATTAAGACCTGGATAAATCGGTCAAATAACCTGCCTAAGTTTGTAAACCTAATGAGTATTAATGGAAGCACTAATATCAGAATACAGGTCACTGTATTCTGTATTCTGAAACTGCCTCATCCTGGTCTACCATTTTATCAGATGAATTTCTTTTATCACTGCCACTATCACTAAGTTATTGCATTATTTGCATTATTTCTCTGTCCGTATAAAATAACTAAGATGATTATACTTAATTAGTGGGCATAGAAATCATTCTTTTAGTCAAGGATGACAGTTTGTCCTTTTTGCATTTATAAATTTACTTTCTGAACATAGGAATAAAGATCAATATTAAAAGCTTAAGTATATAAATCACCTGGAAGGTCGGCAAAATCTTCTTCTGTAGTCATTTTTCAGACGATCCTGAAAGGAAAGTAAATCACCAATTTATACCATGGCAGGAAATTTCAGTTCTTCATTTATTCATTCAACAAGTATTAGTTAATTGTCTACTATAAAGAGGAATTCTTCTGGATCAAGTGAAAGAGAACACTCTACCTCTTATCTAATGTTTCTATACCTTTGCTTCTACGCTTTCCTCCCTTTAGGGTTTAGTCCATCTTCTTCAGCCTCCACTACCACCTCTATGCACACCTTTTTTATCATCAAAATCCTAACTATCTGGGCCTTCCAGTAATCCAATTTGGTTAACTAGCCATATCTATCTCCCTTCCCTACTGGGAGATCTCACTAAAATACTAATAAAGGGTAAAACAGCATAAAACAATGAGGCGGGAAAAAAGAGTAGAAAAGGGGGCCCATATGTGAACAAATTTAACAAATTTCTGGAAGATAGAAAGTAGATGAAGAATAATAATTGATGATACAGAATAAAAGCAGTATCATCTAAAGCACTCTGAAGCACCTAAAGTAATCTCTGTCCTTGATAAGAAAGCTTATCTGCCCAGAAGGAAGCCATAATGATGTAGAACTAGGAAACTAGAGATCTGAAGGAGGCAGAGTGAAACATAGGAATAAAAACAGGACAATTAGTGGAAAACCTATAAGCAAAACAGTAGACCCCTCACCACCCCAACTCTCAAAAGCACAGATCTCCCAATCAGCAGTCTATTGTCTTAGACTCAAATATGACCAGCATCTATGGAACGCCAGGCATTTAAAAGTCTCTAAAATAAAAGAGGAAAATCAAGACACACTATTTTTTTAAAAAGAGAGAAAAAGACCCAAGTGAAAAAAAGAAACCTTCAAAAACAACTGTATACCAATGTTCATAGCATTATTCACAATAGCCAAAAGGTGGAGGCAATCCGAATGCCCATGTGCAGATGAATGGATAAGCAAAATGTGGTAGATACATACAATGGAATATTACTCAGCCTAAAAAGGACTGAAATCCCATTACATGCTACTACATGGAGTATTAAGGAACTACATGTGAAATAACTTAATGAACAAAAATACAGTATTTGTTCTGGTTTCATCTTATAACTTCTCATCTCATAACTTCTCTGCTCCAACCCTGAAAACCACCATTTCTCCAGGGAGACCTAGTTCTGTGTAGTGGAAAATGGTATTTAGAAACCAGAGACTGGGTAATATAACAGGTAAGCTTATTGCTTTGGGGGTGCTGCTGTCTGCTCCCTGGGCCTCTCCGTGCATAAAGGTAGGTTATATATTATATGTACTTACATATATACCACTCATTAAATCTATACTTCTATATCTATCTATAAATATTGAAAACCATGAGTTCATAGTGATACTTAAAATTCCAATCCAAAACCACCAAGTTCATTCTATTTTCTTCTTTTCCACACTGTATCTCCAACAGTGTGAAAACTGGCTTCCATATATATACTTATTTGATAATTCTTGCTATATATAACCAATTTCCTCACTCCACTCTGGATCCAACAACTCATATTGTATTGATACCCACATTGACACCTTTTTCACTTCGCTTGGACTTAGATACCACCTGCTAGGCAGTGACATCACCAAACCTCCCATAGCCACCCCGCCCACATGAACTCTCTCGTCATCCAGATCAGACTTTGATACCTTGTGGCCAGTACTCTCTGCCAATGCTCTTCTCACACCACTCAGGGTCCAGCTCACCATGCTGAGCCATCACTACTCCTCCTGCATGGTCATCCTCCTTACCCCACACCAGGCTGCCTCTCCATGGAAATACTCACCTTACCAGGCACCCTCTATGTGGAAATCCCCTTTCCATAAGCAAGCTTACATACCTTATGCAAGTTGTCACTCACCCAACATGGACACCTTCACCTTCACCCCACTCATGCTCTAACACCGTGAGCTGGGCCACCCTCCCATCCCCACATGAGCTCCAACACAGTGCTCTGGGCCACTGTAGTTCCTCACTCACAGGGATGCTTACCTTTTTTGACCCAACTAATGGTTATTGTATTGAATTGTTCAGGATGGGAAAAAGAACAGGAAGACCAAGACCTCTATTAAGTTTTAAGAAACTTCAGACCAAGGACTTTATCTTAAGCTAATTTATTATTCTTCACAGAACTTTGCCTTGTACCTTGTATGCCACACAAAACACCAAAAGAGGTATGTCAAATAAATAAGATAAAAAATATATACAATAAAAATACCTTTCTTTAAGGAAGGTGAGAGTGTTTTCAAAGCTTGTTATCCTCATTAAGTACCCAAGGAGTAAAAGATGGAATCTGTTTTACAGATGGCAAACTAAAACAAGAGATATCTAACAAGTCCCCAGATTTATCACATGTCATTGATGGAAATTAAACTCTAAAAACACTTAGGTCCCTGTCCAGTACTGAGCATTTTGAAACACTAAAGTTATCTATCTTCCAAGGTCTAACTTAAGGCCACTCCTCTTCTAATTTCACACAAATTGAAAGAGTCATCAAATTTGCACACTGAAATTACCACCTGTAAAATAACCTCTGATCTTTTAAATATAAAACTTTTAAGATTAAGATAGTTCATGTTTGAGTGCCTACTATTGAGCCAAGAGTCAGGCACACTAGAAAGCAGATGGTGAACAAGACAGACAAGGTCTCAGTTCTAAATTTAAGTTAGAATGTAAAAGCTCTAATTTTCAAAATAAATACACACTCAAAAACTGACAATTTCAACTCATTCTTTAGTCAATTTTAATTTAAGCTTCTTCCATTCACTATGCAATCATATTTCTCAAGGGAAACAATAATATACAACACAGCAGGGTTTCTCAACCTCAGTACTTTTGGGCCAGATAATTTTTTGTTATAGACGGCTTGGGTAGGATAATTCTTTGTTGCCAGATGCATTGTAGCATGTTTAATAGCATCTCTGGTCTCCACCCACTAGGTGCCAGTAGCATTTCCCCAGTTGTGATAACCAAAAATTTCTCCAGACATTGTCAAAATGTCCCCTGGAGGGGTAAAATCTCCCCCAGTTGAGAACCACTGAAGTACAGGAACGGCTGAGGATATTTTTTAAATGGATTATGATGCAAAGTGAGATATCATAACTTAAAAGGCTCAAAACAGCTCTAAGATTGACAGGCATTTGAAAAATGAACTGTGGACATTCATTAAATTTTCTTCCTAGTCTCTTTCCCCAGTGAAAATCGCTTTATTGCTTTTACTGATTATATATTATATAAACATATGTGCTCAGCGTAAATGTATACTATCCTCCCATATATTTTTTTATGCATACTAGCATACATATATAACTTCACATAAACGGGAGATGATCTATGCTAAAGATTTCTTAAAAGGGGAGATAAAGTATAAAATACAAATTTGGAACTAAGGATAATATGGGTATTGTATAGTAACCAAGAGCGAATTTTGAAAAGTAGAATATTGAATATTACCTGAGTCCAGAAACATGGAAACAAACCGAACTCCCACTAGTTACTTATCGTACTTTTAAACTAATAAGCTGCCTCTCATAAGACTTTTATCAACTACACGGGCTCCATAAGTATTAGCCTCAAAACTGCAAACAAGGCTCAACACTTTGACAAAAATATGACAACGCCAAATTATTTCGGGATAAATTCATTACATAATCAACAATCTATTTCTCCAGACCAGCAAGTACGAATGAAGCAAAAGCATTTTAAGGCGTTTAAATTCTTATATTATGTACAGAGAAGTAGTGGAGGACTAGGAACTGGAGCTAGGATAAAAAGTAGAAATCACAAGAAGATTTTGTGATTTGAAGAGAAAGATGCAGTGAAACTAGAGAAGAAACTTTGTGTAAATAATAAAAGTAATTTAACTCAGGCTATCGGCACACGATCACATCCGATTTCAGAAAATCGCGCGACTTTCGCAACTGACATCTCAAAATGGCACAGCATAGGCCCAAAGTTTCACAGACCCCCGCCACGCGCACGGGTGCAGTTGCGGCAGGACTCCCGCTTGCAGGAAGGGCCTGGACCCGCACTTACCAAACCGGCCGCAGCCATGTTGTAGTCCCGCTCCGCCTGCGCAGGAGGGCCGGGGCGTAAGCCCAACCCGACCGCGACTCCAGGAGGCAGATCACGGACCCGGACGCCCACCACCGCCAATCAGGCAGATGGCTGGGGGCGAGGCAAGAGGCTGGAGCTAGAGAGCTGAGGCGAGGGGGAGGAGCGAACAGTCCCTGCGCTCCCGCCCATTGGCTCGGCCCCCACTCACCACCGACGCTCCGCGCGCTCCGAAGTTTGAAACAGGCTACACATGCGCAAAACGGACCGAGCAACCCAAAAGGACGGAAGTCGTTATTGGGCCCGCCCCCTTCGTGCTCCCAAACACCGTACACCTCGCCTGCAGCCGCGGTACGTCTTTCCTTACCCCCTGTGCCTCCCCCGCCCCACACTCCTCCTCCAGCCGAGACTGGGCATAGGAGAGGGCTTTTGGGTGGGAGACAGGGTTTTGGAAACTGTTTTTGCCCGTTGGCACAACTTTAAGGCATATTTGGAAGGATGTGAGGTAGAAATTGCTGGAGACGTTTTTAAGAGAAAAAGTCCCCTGTTCCGGCTTGTCAGCCACACCCAGCCCTTCTGTACGTCAAATGTAGTAGTAGTGATGAATAATGATGATGGCTTGAATTCTTTTTTTAAATATGTGGATGAAAGCATTACCAATAAAGTGACCTATTTAAATGTATATCATTTATGCATGAAGTCCTGAAAAAGAGTACTAAACCAGGAGACTAGACCCTGCTCATTCATGAGCTAGTAATGTTAGGACAAATTGTGGCTTTCTTCTGGTGTTTCTTTAATGGAAATCCTAAATTAGATATTCTGAAAATCCTTTCTACCTGGCCAGTCTATGACTCTATGAAACTAAATCCTATTTTTATGATTTAATTTAAAAATACAAGGGAAATTTAATCAGAAAATAGATCACTTAGTGTATAAGTGCATTTATCAAGCATTCAGCTAATCCTTTATAGACTTATAAGGCTTTAATTAAGAAATACATCTGTTAAAGCCATTCTTTCTTTTTTCTTTTTTTTTACTTTTGTAGGGAAGAAAGTTTATGAACCTGCACTCTGAAATCAGCCCTATGTTCCACCCTTTACTCCACTAACTCTGCCGTCATGGACAAGATTATCTCGCCAAGCGGCTGTGGCTCAATCAGTAGGTCTCCCGTTTACCATATGGGAGGCCCCGGGTTCGGTTCCCGGTGCCTCCTGGTGGGGGCGGGGCCCGCCCGCACGGCGGTTGGCTGACCCAGCGAGCACAAGCAGCAAGGGGGGATAAATGAATAAATAAATAAAATCTTTAAAAAAAAAAAAAGATAGACTATCTGTTCTATAAAATGGGAGTAATGTTAAAGTTTTTTAGATGTTGGAATTAATTTGTTAAGATCTAAGTACAATGCCTGGAACATAGTTAAAATTCAATAAATAAAACTATTGGTACTTTATAAAGAATTTTTACTATGTCTAGCAGTTTTGCCAATCACTTGACATCACATGTAGTTTGGTAATATCACATTTGGAATAATACAAACCAATTTACTGAGTGAATAATATATGCCAACTTCTGTTCTAAGTACTTCATATGCATTAATTTATTTAATCCTTAGGACATCTGTGAGGGAGGCACTATTTTACTTGTGTAAAAGTTTAAAAATATTTTTTTCTAAAAGGGAGGCACTATTAACATTCCATTATTTTATCGAAAAGTGAACTAAGACAGAAAGTTTAAGTAACTTGCCCAAGATCACTCTGCCATTAAATAACAGAGCTGCATATGATACCAGGTACTTTGACTTCAAAATTGAGCTCTTTATCACTACACTCCTTTTTCTCTCAGGGCTGGGGAAATGACCATCACAGGTTTATCAGTCATCTCCCATTCCTCACTTTCTCCTCCGTGCCACCTCGACTCTTTTTTCTATTATGTGCAGATGTTATAGTCTGTTTCCCTTCCACAGCCCAGAGTAAATGTTAGGTCTAATGAAAAGGCCCGACCAGATCTTGAACCTGGAAACCTGGAACAAGCAGCCCTAAATGCTTACAGTTAGAACCTGGTTCAATGAGGCTCAGAGACAGACCAAAGATCAGGCAGAGAAGTTTATTAGATCGCCCGCACGGCAGGGGTCTGAAGTGAGACTTCAGCGGGCTCTGTACAGCAATGGGGGTGCTTTATATATTCTCCGGCATGGAAAAGTACTGCTTAGTACCCCCTGACTAAAGGGTGGGGGTAGGGGGGGGTGGGAGGGTGGCCATAGGGGAGGATGCAGGAGGAGGACCACGGGCCTGTATCAGGATGTCATCCTCTGAGAGGCAGGATGTTTGCTTGTCTTGTGGTTGGGTGTTCGGGGAAAGGGGGGAAACCGGTGTGGGTGCCTTCGGGTGAGTGAGAGTACAGGGTCATTTCTGGTTGGGACTGCTTGGCCTACACTTACCAGGGCAGGCACCCCTCCCACCAGCATGGATAAATCCTACACTCAAACAGCACAGATTTGTTCTCTTTGATACGAAGTGCAGCCTGTGGAGCTGCCATCCACAGACCCTGAACATGGCCTCCCCAGGAGACGGGCCACAATGCGATCTTTTTCTCTGCTCTTTTGGACCCTTTGCGCTGTGTGGCATGTCAGGCAGGTTCTCGGAGGATGGATGGAGTTCATGGGAAAGCCTTGAACAAACGTTGACGGCTGAAAACGACTGGCGCCATTCTGTCCCGAGGCTGCTTGTCATGACACCTTTTACCCCTTGATCTTTGATTAAAGAACACTTGCTTTAGCATGCAAAGGGAGTCTGTTTTCTTTCCATGCGCTTTTGTCTTGCAGGACAAGACAGAATCCCACTTGTGAATTTCCACAGTGCTGAATAAGTAACAAAACGGTCATTTGCTGAAAGTTTCTGTTATACCTGAGCCTGTATTCCCACGACCTACCATGTAACAGCTGGATCCACACTAAGTGAAAATTTTTAGCAAGCACAATCAGAGATATAAAGTCCCACATATAAAAGAAATTATACCCTCATCCTTTCACTGGAAACAGTAACTTGCTCAGTTATCTTGAGAAACTCATAATGCAGTGGTTTCTGCTTGTGTAGAATACAGGGCACAGTGGGTAATGGGGATGGATTGATCTAAGTGGAAAATGGAGCAGCACCCCTATGAAAGCAGAAAGTTACAGACTCTACAGTTCCCAAACATTTCAATTCCTGCTGCCCCTGTCCTACCATGTCATAGCCCTACCAGGGTTTTAGTATCCTAAAATAGGGTTGCTAGTTGATGGGAGAGTAATGTTTATAAAATCCAGATTTGTCATTATAGGACCCCCCAAATATGTCAAGATCACTCCTTTTGAACCATTATGACAACGGACTAAATTTTAAAGATTTTTATCACAACTACTGTCCCAGGTAAGGTGTGTTTGGGTGTTTATGTCTATGTGTGTCTGTGTGTGCATGTGTGTGTATGTGTGGTTAAGTATGGCCTATGGAAGTATATGTAATTATATATATATATATGGAGAACTATATTGTCCAGAAAATAAACTTGAAAGAGTAGCAAAAACTTGTAGTTACTTACAATTTAAGGTAGGTAATTTAAAAATTTTAAATGTTAAAACAATTTCAAAGAATATTTTAGGCCCTTGATTTCCATCAAATAAATATGGTATAGGTATTTATTATCCAAGTCATGTCTTTTCAATTAAGAGTTCCATACAGAAACAGAAGTCATTCTCCAAAATATTCACAAGTGAATTGACCACTTAAAAATCAGTCCCTATTCAACAGCTTACTTCTTACCTCAGCTTAACATGAGTATCTGTCCTGGTTCATCATCCAATTGGATCAACATATTTTTTAGGTCAGTCTCATACTGATTGTCAAATACTGTAAAACAAAATGAAAGTAAAATAAGAATGTAAATTGATTGCAAAGTGAAAGTCTGACAAAAGATGAATAGTTTCTTAAGGTTGAAAGTGGTACTCAAAAACTCAAATCAAATGCAAAACCTGTGACAAATGTAGATTTAGCCCAGTTAACAATTAAGGAAAAGAGAATTGACCAGGCTGATGATGTTCAGAAGATTGGCAGGGCAAAATGTAAAAAATGGCCTTTGTGTCTAACATCATTAACAATCAGGAAAATGCAAATCAAAAACTCAGTGTGAACAGTTTTCACTTAGAAAAAAAGTCAAATCCAGTTTAAAAAATGGACCAAAAAAATGGACAGACACTTCAGCAAAAACAGGATTTGAAGGGCATAAGTACATGAAAAGAAGTTCAATACTGTTATCATTAGAGAAATGCAAACTAAACTAAAATGAAATGCCAATGCACACTTATTAGAATTACTAAAGTTAAAAAAATAAATTTAAATCTGATCATACAAAGTTCCAGTGAGGACACAGGGCAACTGGAATTCATACATTACTGGTGGAGATGTAAATTGTTACAGAAATTCTGCAAAAACAGTTTGGGAGTGTGACAGTTTGATGCTGGATGGAGCCTAGAAAATCATATCCTTAGGTCTAATCAATTCCTGTGTGTATAAACCTCTTGGAGGTGAGACCTTTTGACTAGGTCACTTTAGTTAAGGTCCTTTTGATTAGATTACTTCAGTATGGCATGACCTGGGGTGGGTCTTAATCCTCTTACTGGTCCTTTATAAACGGGATGAATACAGAGAAAGACACAGAAAGGAAGCCCCAGAAGCTGACAAAAAGAAAGTTACAAGCACTCAGAAAGAAACCCACAAAAGCTGAGAAAGAAAGCCACAGACGGAACAACCAGAAGCTGAAAGCAACAGAGCCCAGAGGAGAAGGCAGAGACTGGCAGACACTGCCATGTGCTTTCCCATGTGACAGAGGAGTCAGGATCGCTGGTAGCTGGCCATCAGGTACATAGCATCGCCTGATGATGCCTTGATTTGGAAATTATTCTCAGCCTCGGAACTGAAAGCTTGCAAGCCAATAAATAAACTCCTATTGTAAAAGTCAACCCTAGATTGCATTAGACAGCTTTTAGCAAACTAAAACAGAGAGTTTCTTATAAAGTGAAGCATATACTTAACATATGACCCAGCAATCCCAAGAGAAATAAAAACATACGTACAGTCCTAGGAAAACTAGATGTCCACATGCAAAAAAATGAAGATGAATCTTACATCATGTACAAAAATTAACTGAAAATGGACCAAGACCTAAGTGCAGTTGTTTGAAACAACAAAATGTGTAAAAGAAAATTTGGGGGAAAATCTTTATGATGTTGGGTTTGGCAATGATTTCCTAGATATGACACCAAAGCATGAGCAACAAAAGAAAACATATTTAAATTGGACTTCATCAAATTTCAACACTTTTGTGCATCAAATAAGGTGAAAAGACAGAATGGAAGAAAATAGTCACAAATCATATACTCAATAAGAGCTTAATATCTAGAATATATAAAGAATGGCTACAACTTAAGAACAAAATGAAAAATGGGCAAAGGCCATTTCTCTAGTGAGCATATACAAATGTCCAATAAGCAAATGGCAATTTCACTTCTTGGTATATATCCAAAAGAACTGAAAACTGGGACTCAAACAGATATTTGTATACCAATGTTCATAGCAACATTATTCACAATAGCTAAAAAGTAGAAACAATCTGAGGGTCCATCAACAGATGAATGGATAAACAAAATGTGGTATATATGTATGTTTTAGTTTGCTAGTCTACTAAAAGCAGATATCATGAAATGGGTTGACTTTACAATGGGAAATTATCAGCTTACAGTTTAAGGCTGAGAAAAATGTCTAAATCAAGGCATCATCAAAACAATGCTTTCTTCCTGAAGACTAACTGCTGACAATCCTTGACTCCTCTACCATATGGCAAGGTACATGGTGGTATCTGCTGGTCTCTCCCTTCTCTTTCAGGTTTTTTTGCTTTCATCAGCCTCTTGCTTCTGTGGCTTTTCTAACCCCTCCCCACCCCCCAAATTCATTCTATTTGTAAAGGACTCCTATAATAGCATTAAGACCCATTCTGAATGAGATGTGTCATACCTTAACAAAAGTAGCCTCATCAAAAGATCCTAATTACAAATGGCCAACACCCACAAGGAATAAATTACTTTAAGACCATGCTTTTCTGGGACACATACAGTTTCAAACCACCACAGCAAGCAATGGAATATTATTTGTCTGTATAAAGGAATGAAACTTGAATACATGCTACAACATGGATGATCCTTGAAGACATCATGCTTATTAAAATAAGCCAAATGCAAAAGGACAAATATTTTATGATTTCACTTATATGCAATGTCTAGAATAAGCAAATTCATAGAGACAGAAAATAAACTAGAAGTTACCAGGGGCTAGTGGGAGGTGAGATGGGGAGTTATTGCTTAATAGGGACAAAGTTTCTGCTGGGGGTGATGGAAAAGTTTGGTAATGGATGGTGGTGATGGTAGCAAACTTTAAAATGATTGAAATGGGATATTTTGTGTTATATATAGGTTGCCACAATAAAAATTTAAAAATAAAAGTAGGGAAGCAGCTGTGGCTCAATTGGTTGGGCTCCCATTTACCATATTGGAGGCCTCGGGAATCAAACCCTGATAAAGGCAAGCTGGCCCACGCGGCACGGTGAGCTGATGGCTCACAAGGCGCAGTGAGCTGACGCAACAAAGGAAAACAAGCAGACACAGAAAAACGCAAAGCAAATGGACACAGTGAGCACAAGCAGCAAGGGGGGGGGATAAATAAATAAATAAAAATACATCTTTAAAATTTTTTAAATAAATAAAAGTAAAAATAATTTAAAAAATTTAAAAACATATGTGCACAAAGAATTAGATACAAATATTTATAGCAGCTTTATTTATAATGACCCAAAACTATAAACAGCCAATGTGCCCATCAACTGGTAAATGAATAAACCAATTGTAAAAATCCATACAGTGATACACGACTCAGCAGTAAAAATGTACAAACTACCAATGCATGCAATAACATCGATGAATCTCAAAAGCATTTCCTAAGTGAAGAAAGCCAGGCATGAAACACTATATCTGTATGATTTCATGTATGTGACAATACAAAATTATACCAACAAATCAGTCAATAGTTGTCTAAAAATGGGACAGGGGTGAGAAGAGACAAACTATATAAAGGAGCATGAAGAAACTCTTTGGGGTGGTAGAAATATTCTTTATTTCTGATTTTTGGTGGTTGTTACATGACTATATATTCATCAAAACTCTTAACTGTTCTTAAATGGATGACTTTGACTGCATGTAAATTATACCTCAATAAATCTGACTTGAAAAATTAAGCATGTTAAGAGAGAGAGGGGACAAAAACATATCAATCTAATGCAACATGTAAATCTTGATTGGAGTCTGATTAAAAACAATGAAGCAGGAAACAGATGTGGCTCAAGCGATTGGTATCTTGTCTGCCATATAGGAGGTCCAGGGTTCGATTCCCAGGGCCTCCTGGTGAAAGGCAAGGTGACCCAAGCGGAGAGCTGGCCCACGTGGAGTGCTGGCCCACACAGAGAGCTGGAATGGCAAGATGACACAACAGAAAGAGACACAGAAGAAAGACAGTGGGAGACGCAGCAGACCAGGGAGCTGAGGTGGTACAAGAGATTGAGCCCTCTCTCCCACTCTGGAAGTTCCCAGGATTGGTTCCCAGTGCCGCCAAAAGAGAAGACAAGCACAGAAGAACACACAGAGAGCAGACAGCGAGCACAAAACAATGAGGAAGGGGGGAATAAATAAATCTTAAAAAAAAACAACAACGAAGCTATAAAGAGCATTAAGCAATACTTCTGGTTTCCAGTCCAGAAGGTTGTCAATCCCATCCTCACAACCAGAAGAAAAAAAGAAAGTAACTGAAAATCAACAACCTTTCTATGAACCATCAGAGAATTGAGGCCTCAGGGCAAACTGCCAACCCCCAAATTTGGACAGGCAGATGAATTCATAGAAACACAGCTTTCCAATGAGCAGAAGCCACTCCTGGAACCAGCATATGGTAGGAACACTGAAAGAGTAATTGGCTAATTGCTAGAGACTGGGCAGACTCATTTGAGAGATTTAAAAAAAAAAAAAAAAGCTTCTGGGGGCCAAACCTTAGAGGGATTTGCACAGGCTTGTGAGTTTTACCACCAGGTTTTCAGGATGAAGACCACACACAATAAAAAAAAAAAAAACAGGGAAGTGGCTGTGGCTCAATCAGTAGGGCTCCCGTTTACCATATGGGAGGCCCCGGGTTCGGTTCCCCCGGCCTCCTGGTGAAGGCAAGCCCGCCGGCATGGCATGGTTAGCTGACCCAGCGAGCATGAGCAGCAAGGGGGGGATAAATGAATAAACAAATCTTTAAAAAAAAAAAAAAAAAAAAAACTATGTTTCTGGCAGGGGAGGGGGAAACTATCCACTTTCAAATACTTCTAGTCTAGAGTCCTCTGTTCTCCTTAACAGTCTGTCACTCAAGGGAAACATTTTACCAAAGCCTAACTGACTTAAGTTTTATCAGAATATAACTGATCTGGGGGAAAGCAAATATTCAACTCCAGCCCCCTGTAACCTTCCTTTCTCACCTAAGAAGAGTGATGGGAAAGCTAAGAAGTACTTGTGAATGTCACAGCAACAGGGACACAGGGTCACTAAAGGACTGAGACCAAATCTTATGGTTATAGAATGCTTCCCTTTCTCACATCTCACCACATCAATAAGTCTCCTGTATAAAAACGAGATTACACCTAAAAGAACTGTAAGCCTTAGAATCTATTTAAGAAGGATTGTCTGTGAAACCCAAAACAACAGGGGAGGAAAACAAGGACACTAGATGAAATTTTAGCCTCTGACAATGCAGCTATAACAAACAGTAAATATAGCCTTCTTCTTGGCCAGATCAACATAAAATATGATACTATAGACCTTTTTATCTCAGTTCCTTTTATTTGATTTATCATATCCAGGTTTCAACAAAAAATTACAAGGCATGTGTGATGGTTAGGCTAATGTGTCAACTTAGCCAGGTCATGGTGCCCAGTTGTTTGTTCAAGCAAGCACTGGGCTAATTGTAATACAAGGACATTTCATGGACTTTAATCATCAATGAATTGAGTGCATAGGTGGCTGCTTACATCTACAATCAGCTGAGAAGTCACATCTCATCCAATCAGTTAAAGGCCTTAAAAGGAGAAGTAATTTCAGCATTCAGAGAGAAAATTTCCATCTCTATTTCAGATAGCCAGTTGTTTCCTGGGGAATTCAATGAGAACTTTCATCAGAGTCCCTGGCTTGCTGCTTACCCTATGGAATTTGGACTTGTGCATCCCCACAGTCATGTGAGACAATGTTATAAAATTGCTTTCTATTTACAGATATCTCCTGTTGGTTCTGTTTCCTTAGAGTACCCTGACTAATACGGCTTGGTACTGGGAGTGGTACCTGAGAAACAGAATCTTTAAAATGGGATTCCTGATTTGGTTCTGGGGGTTTGCAATTGGCTTTCTACTCTGATTAGATTCAAGAGCACTAATGACTGTTTCCAATAACAGAGTCAAGAGCCCACTGATAATCCATGGCATGAGCTGGCAATAGAGATATGCAATATATCACCACTGGATATGACTACTTCCATGCTTTTAAGAGGCAAGGATCTTGGTAAAAATGTTTTTAACACCTTAACAAAGTTTTGTGGAATTAAAGGTACAGTGATGTTGGCTGGCTGTTCCTAAATACACTGGATTCAGTTACAAAAGAAAGGCATGAACTGAAGTCTTCAAATTTGGAACTTAAGCACTGATGTGAAAATTTCTATGTGCTCTGAAAGAAAATCTTGTTTTATACAGCCACAGACTTGAAATCTCTGAAAACCAGACTCAGAGTCTCATTGTATGAGTAGCAGAGTCTTAATGAAAACTAAAATCTCAACCTTGCAGTTAAAGTGAAGTAGAATCCTGAGGATGAGGATGGAGACATAGGGGTTGATGATGATGGCAGTGGGGACATTGAAACTCTAAATTCTGCTGAGACTTTGCCAGATAAACCTGTAATGGTCTGCCCTTAGGAGATAACCAAATTTGTTGAGACTGTATCAACCAACCTCCAGTCTGCCCCGAAGAGTCATGACCTCCTCCCCACTCTGAAGAGGTACCACCCATCTTCAAGTCTGTACTACCCAATCTCCAGCCTGCACCAAGGAGTCTACCATCCAACCTCCACCTAAAACAATTAGTCCTATCTCACCAAATAAAACTGCAAGGGAATGCCATGAGATAATTGACTTGCAAGGCACTTCTAATGCTTCTCCTTACCCACACCCACCACCCCTCTTCTCTGCCAGACCTATAACAAGACAAAAGTCACAACAAGCCCAGAAAGGTGAAATACAAAGTGTTACCCATGAGGAAGTATGCTATACTCTAAAAGGAGTGCATAAGTTTTCCAATTTACATAGAGGAATTTCCAATTTACAAGGGGAATATGTGTGGGAATGGATATTAAAGGTATGGGATAATGATGGAAAGAATATAAATTTGGATCGCACTGAATTTATTGATATGGGCCCAGTAAGCAGAGATTCTGGATTCAATATTGTAATGAAAGGGGTTAGAAAGGGCTCTAACAGTTTGTTTGGGTGGTTGGCTGAAACATGGCCTAAAATGCCTGAGATCAAAATGCCCTATTTACCCTGGTATACAGTAAATGAGGGGATCCAAAGGCTTAGACAGATTGGAATGCTAGAATGGACTTACCATTTAAGATACACACACCCCAACCCCAGGAATGTCCAGAGGACACATCTTCCACCAGAACTCTCGGGAATAAATTTATGAGACTAACTCCATCTTCCCTGAAGAACTCTGTGGTTGCTCTTTTCTGTAGGTAAGATATTCATGTGGGAACTGCTGTCACAGAATTAGAATCCTTAAACATTATGGGGACAAACAGATCCTGGGCTGGCAGGAGCCAAGTAGCAATACTTAATCATCAAAGACAATGTGCGTGTGGCTACCACAGTGAAAGGCAGACTCAAAGCAGCAATTAAAAGAGTCTGAGTCTCATAGACCTAGGGTTTTGGCTAATAGATCATGGGATACCTAGAAGAAAAATAGATGGGTAGTCTACTACATTCCTACTTGATTTGTATAAGAAGAGTTCTAGGTCAAGTGAACAAAGCGCTAACTTGAATAACAGAAACAGAGAGTCACAGCCCCTTAATCATTCCCAGACTTGAGACAGTTTACAGACTCAGAGTCCCTTGAATGATGTGAAGGCCAGGTCCCCTTGGGGAAGGAGCCTGTTAACTGCCAAAAATTTATACTGTTAATCTTCCTCCTAGCTTTCCCCCAAAATTTATATTGTTAATCTTCCTCCTACAGCCTTTTACCAAGATAATCATGAAATGGGGAAAAGTTAGTGATCAGACATTTCAGGGATTATTAGACACTGTCTTAGAAGTGACAATTCCAGAAGACCCAAAACATCACTGTGGTCCACCAGTCAGAGTGGGGCTTATGGAGGTCAGGTAATCAATGGAGTTTTATTTCAGGTCCATTTAACAGTGGGTCCAGTGGTCCCCAGACCCATTCTGTGGTTATTTCCCAATTCCAGAATGCATAATTGTAATAGACATACTCAGCAACTGGTAGAATCCCCACGTGGATCCATGACTTGTGGTGTGAGGGCTTTTATGGTAGGGAAGACCAAGTTGAGCCACTAGAACTGACCCTACCTAGCAAATAGTAAATCAAAAGCAATACCGGATTTCTGGAGGGATTGCAGAGATCAGTGCCACCATCAAGGATTTGAAGGATGCAGGGTTGGTGATTTCCACCACATCCCCATTCAACACTCCTACTTAGCTTGTGCAGAAAACAGATGGATCTTGGAGGATGACAGTGGATTATCATAAACTTAACCAGGTGGCTACTCCAATTGCAGCTGTAGTTCCAGATGTGGTATTATTGCTGGAGCAAGTCAACACATCACCTAGTACCTGGTATGAAGCTTGATCTGGCAAATGCTTTTCCTCAATTGCCATTAGTAAGGACCACCAGAAACAGTTTGCTTTCAGCTGGCAAGACCAGCAATGTACCTTCACTGCCCTCCCTCAAAGGTTACTGACCTTTCGGCCCTATGTCATAACATTGTCTGCAGGGACCTTGATCATCTCTCCCTTCCACAAGACATCACACTGGTCCAATATATTGATGAAATCATTCTGATTGGACCTAGAGAGCAAGAAGTAGCAATTACTCAAAACTGATTGGTAAGGCATTTGCATGATGGAAGATGAGAGATAAATCCAACAAAAATACAAGGAACTTCCACCTCGGTGAAATTTCTAGGTGTCCAGTGATGTTGGGCATGTTGAGATATCCCTTCTAAAGTGAGGGATAAGCTGTTATATCTGGCCCCTTCTATGACCAAAAAAGGCACAATGCTTTGTTGACCTCCTTGGAATTTGGAAACAATATATTACTCATTTGGGTGTGCTACTCTGGCCCATTTACTGAGCGACCAGAAAAGCTGCTAGTTGTGAGTGGGGACTGGTACAAGAGGAGGGTCTGCGACAGGTCCCAGCTGTTGTACAAGCTGCACTACCACGTGGGCCATATGATCCAGCAGACCCAATGGTGCTGGAAGTGTCAGTGGCAAATAGAGATGCTATCTGGAGCCTTTGGCAGGCCCTTATAGGATCACAATGCAGACCCTTAGGATTCTGGAGCATAGCCCTGCCATCCTCTGCAGATAACAACTCTCCTTTTGAGAAACAGCTCTTGGCCTGCTACTGGGCCTTAGTAGAGACTGAACACTTAACCATGCACCACCAAGTTACCATGAGATATCAGTTACCTATCATGAGCTGGGAATTTCGGGACCCACCAAACCATAAAGTTGGGCATGCGCAACAGCACTCCATCATAAAGTGGAAGTGGCATATATGAGATAAGGCTCAAGTGGGTCCTGAAGGCACAAGTCAGTTACATGAGGAAGTGGCCCAAATGCCCATGGTCACCACTTCTGCTAGATTACCTTCTCTTTCCCAGTCCATAGCTATGGCCTCTTGGGGGGTTCCTTATAATCAGTTGAATGAGAAAGAGAAAACTTGGACCTGGTTTACAGATGGTTCTTCATGATATGTAGGTACCACCCTGAGAGTGGACAACTGCAGCACTGCAGCCCCTTTCTGGGATGTCCCTGAAGGACAGTGGTGAGGGGAAATCCTCCCAGTGGGCAGAATTTCAAGCAGTGCCCCTGGTGTTTCATTTTGCTTGGAAGGAGAAATGGCCAGAAGTGCAACTGCATACTGATTCATGGGCTGTTGCCAATGGTTTGGCTGCATGGTCAGGGACTTGGAAGGATCATGATTGGAAAATTTTTGACAGAGGTCTGGGGAAGAGATATGTGGATACATATTTCTGAGGGGGCAAGAAACATGAAAATATTTGTGTCCCACGTGAATGCTCACCAGAGGATGACTTCATCACAGGGACATTTTAATAATCAAGTGAATAAGATGATCTGTTCTGTGTATAGCAGCCTCTTTCCCAGCCACTACTGTCATTGCCCAAGGGGTTCATGAACAAAGTGGTCATGGTGGTAGGAATGGAGGTTATGCATGGGCTCAGAAACATGGACTTCCCCTCACCAACATTGACTTGGCTACAGCCACTGCTGTGTGCCCAATCTGCAGCAGCAGAGACCCACATTTAGCCCCCGATATGGCACCATTCCCCAGTGATCAGCACATTACCTGGTGGCAGGTTGATTACATTGGACCACTTCCATTATGGAAGTTGCATCAATTTGTTCTAACTGAAATAGACACATACTCCAAATATGCATTTGCCTTCCCTGCATGCAATGGTTCTTCCAAAACTACCATCTGTGGGCTTACCAAATGTCTTATCCCCATCATGGTATTATACAGAGCATTGCTTCTGATCAAGGAGCCCACTTCACAGCAAATGATATGTGATAACGGGTACCTGCTCATGGAATTCACTGGTATTAACATGTTCCCCATCATCTTGAAGCATCTGGATTGATAGAACAATGGAATGGCCTTTTGAAGACAATTACAACACCAAGTAGGTGGCAATACTTTGCAGGGTTGGGGCAATGTTCTCCAGGAGGCTGTGTATGCTCTCTAAGTCAGCATACACTATACAATGCTGTTTCTACCATAGCCAGGATTCACGGGTCCAGGAATCAAGGGGTGAAAATGGAAGTGGGACCACTCCTTATTACCCCTAGTGATCTATTAGGAAACTTTTTGCTTCCTGTCCCTTAAACTTTGGTATATAGATCTTAGTTCCAAAAGGAGGAGTGCTTCCACCAGGGAACACAACAATTCCATTGAACTGGAAGTTAAGACTGCCACCTGGCCACTTTGGGCTTCTTGTGCCTCTGAATCAATAGGCAAATAAGGGAAATACTGTAGTGGCTGGGGTGATTGATCCTGACTATCAAGGGGAAATAGTACTGCACCTACACAATGGAGGTAAGGAAGAGTTTGCCTTGAATACAGGAGATGCCCTAGCATATCTCTTAGCATTTTCCATGCCCTGTGATTAAAGTCAATGGAAACCTGCAACAACCCAATCAAGGCAGGGCTAACAATGGCTCAGAATCTTCAGGAATGAACGTTTGGTCACTCCACCAGGCAAAGAACCATGGCCAGCTGAGGTGCTTGCTAAATGTAAAGGGAACAAGAAATGGGTAGTGGAAGAAGATAGTAATAAATATGAACTTCAAACATGTGGCCAGTTACAGAATGAGAACAGTAATGGTCATGAATGTTTCTTCCTTGTTTTGTTATAAGTATGTTTATATAGTACCTAAAATGAATATCTTTGTTTTCCTCCCCATCCTTTCTCCTTATCATATGACATAATTTGTATTAGTTTCATGTTATAGTATTTAAGGATGTCAAGTTTAAGAATGAATATTACCAAACAATTTGCACTGTATTCTGAAGGGATTTAGTGCATTTCTCTTTGTACACAGAACAGTTGAGCATTGTTAGACAGAAATATATATATATATTGTTTTTATTTAAGGACTAAGTATGGTTTAAGGTGATGTGTCCGGCTGCCAAGTTGACAAGGGGTGGACTGTGATGGTTAGGCTAATGTGTCAACTTGACCAGGTAATGCTGCCCAGTTGTCTGGTAAAGGAAGCACTGGGCTAATTGTAATACAAGGGCATTTCATGGAATTTAATAATCAGTGAGTTGAGTGCATAGATGGCTGGTTATATCTACAATCAGCTGAGGAGATTGCCATCAGCAATGAGTTATATCTCATCCAATCAGTTGAAGGCCTGAAAAGAAGTGATTTCAACATTCAGAAAGAGATTCCACATCTCTACTTCAGATAGGCAGTGTTTCCTGGGGAGTTTAACGAGGATGTTTATCGGAGTCCCTGGCTTGCAGCCTGCTCTACAGAATTTGAGCTTGTGCATCCACATAGTCATGTGAGACAATTTTATAAAATTTCATCTATTTACAGATATCTCCCATTGTTTCTGTTTCCCTGGAGAACGCTGACTAATACAGCAAGCAAAAATGTAATAATCAATCAAGCATCAGAATCAGACTCAGATATGGCAGAGATTTTGGAATTATCAACCAGGAATTTAAAATAACTATATTTAATATGATAAGGACTCTAAAGGGAAAAATGGATAGTTTGCAAGGACATATGAGTAATATAAGCAGAGGGATGGAAAATGTAAGAAAGAATCAAAAGGAAGTGCTAGAAATAAAAAATAGTTTAATAGAAATGAATAATGTCATTTACAGGCTCATCAGTAGACTGGATACAGCCAAGGACAGAGTCAGTGAGATTTAAGATATGTCAATAGAAACTGCACACACTGAAATGAAAGATGAAAGAAGCAACAAAATATCCATGAACTGTGGTACAATTATAAAATGTATAACATACATGTAGTAGGAATACTAGAAGGAAAAAAAGAATAGAGCAGAAGAAATATTTGAAGTAATTATGGCTGATAATTTTCCATAACTAATGACAGATGCCAAACCATAGACCCAGGAAACTTAGAGAACATCAGGCATGATAAATATATTAAGATAATCTGCACCTAGGTATATCATATTCAAACTGAATAAGTTAAAAAAACAAAGAAAAATACTTGAAAGAAGACAAAGGGTGAAAAATAACTCTTATGTATTAAGGAATAAGATTAATAATTACAGTGGATTTCTCTTCAGAAACTATGCAATCAAGAGAAGTGAAATATTTAGAATGCTGAAAGAAAAAAATCACCAACATAGAATTCTATATCTGGTAAAATTATCATTTCAAAGTGAAGAAGAAATAGAAACTTCCTCAGACAATCAAATTGAGGGAATTTGTTGCCAGTAGACCTGCCTCGCAAGAAATGTTAAAAAGAAATTCTTCAGTGAAAAGGAAAATGATATAGGTTAGAAACTCAGATTGACATAAAGAAAAAGTATCAGAGAAGCAATAAATGAAGGTAAAATATAATCTTTTTTATTCTAAATTGATCTAACAGATAGCACTTCATACAAAATAATATCAACAATGTATTGGGTGATTATAGCTATGGATAAGTGAAATGGATGACACAATGTAATAAAGGATGGGAGGGAAGACTTAGATATACTCCAAATACCTGTATTACTTGTGCAGTGTTATTATAAATACTTAGACTAGTTTTTAAATGAGTATTGCAAACTCTAGGGCACCCTGAAAAAAACTTCAAAGAGAGGCATAATTTATATGCAGAGAAGAGTAAAAATGGACTAATATAAAACGCTCAATTAAAATTAGAGATGACCAGGACCAGATGCTTCACTGGTGAATTTTGCCAAACAGTCAAAGAAGAAATAATACCAATGCTTCTCAAACTCTTCCCCAAAAAAATCCAGAGAGGGGAAGACTTCCTAATTCATTCTACAAGGCCAGTATCACAAATACCAAAACCAGAGTTACAGTTCCAAAGCTGTGAAGAGTCCAACTCAAGGCAACATAAGAAGTGCTTTCTCACTGAAGTCAGCTGCTATGTGTTGAAGCAAGGTGGCAATGATCTCTGCCTGTCTTTGCCTTCCTTTCTGGGCTGTACCATCTCCCAGAGCTCAGCTGAGGGCAACTAGGCATAAGGCTTTTCTCTTATTGGGCCACTTCTCTCAGGTTTAGCTGCTCCACTTTCTTCCCTATTTCAGCTGCAAGCTATTAGGCATATAGCTCATCTCTCCCCAGGGCCTTAGCTCTTTGAGCCTCTCCTTTCTTTCACTTGGCAGATCAAAAATGGCAGAGCTCTCTCTTTCTATGTCTGTCAAATTGTGCATTTATATCAGACCCCAATGAGGGGTAGAGACTCAACCTGAGTCTCCGCCTCACTGACACAGTCCAATCAAAAGCCTTAAATTGATTTTACAAGATAATCTAATCAAAGGCCCTCAGCTAAATGTGTTTGTTTGTTTGTTTATATATATATATATTTATTTATTTATTTATAGGAGGCACCAGAGATTGAACCGAAGACCTCATACATGGGAAACAGGTGCTCAACCACTGAACTACATCCTCTCCTCAATGAGAGTTGGTATTTTCATTTGTTTGTTTGTTTGGTTTTAAGAGGTATGCAGGATCGAACCTGGCACCTCATACATGAGAAGCCAGGCACTCAACTACTTGAGCTACAGCCTCTCTCCAGCCCTCAGCTGAATTTAATGCAATCAAAGGGTATCACCCAGAGGAATAGATTAGTTTACAAATATAATCTTTCTCTTTTTGGCATTCCTAAAATAATCTCAAACTGCCACACTCCACTCTCTGAATCCCAAAAAGACATGTCTTCCCATATGCAATACATTCATTACATCACAATACTCCAAAAACCTTAAATCATTTCAGTATCAATGCTAAGTACAAAATCACATCAAAATCAATTATAGGAATACGGTTTGTCTTGAGTCAAAAGTTTCCTCTGGCTGTATACTTGTGAATCTTAGAAAACAGGTTTTCTACTCCCAATATATAAAGGAAGGATATACATAGGATAAACATTTGCATTACCATAAGGAGAATTTGGGAGGGAAACAAATGTTATGGGTTTCCAAAAGTTCCAAAAACCTGCAGGGCATACTCCTTTAGAATTCAAAGTCAGAGAGTCATCCTTAGAATGATGGTCTCTTCTTCTCCTCAGGGTTTCATGAGGGCCCACCCTTTCCACAGGCTTGCCCAATGGCCATTTTCTTAGTTCCACCCTCATCAAGCATCTGGGTTGTGACTGAGCTCCAGATCATACCCTCCAAGAACATTGGGGTGATGACCACACTTTCCCCAATCTCTGGGGGACAGTCTCAACCCCTTTAGTACAGTGAGGCAGTGGCAATATTCTCTCCGGTTGCACACAGGTCCAACCCACTCAGAACAGTGGGGTGATGACCTAACTTTCCCCAACTACCATGGAATGTGCTCCACCCTCTTTGCAGCCTGGGGTGGCCAAGCTCTCCCTGAACAACCGGTTGGGACATCCACCCTCTTCAAATGCCAGGCAAACTTGCCCTCTCTGTATACATGGTTGGGGTCCCTCTCTTGGCCCAAAGAGATGTCTTAATACCAGATCTCAGCTTCCATAGTTTTCCTCTTAAAGCTGTTTTCCCATCAATCTCTCCCCTCCCTGTCCTTTTTAGTATAGGCTGACAGTGGTTTTGTTCATACAGATCTCACAAAAAGCTTGTTGGTTTAGCATGTAGGAACAGGGGTCCAAGTCATCAAACAGTAAGACTTTTCCACAAGTCCTTCCTGGATAACTGCATTTCCAATCCTGACTTATAAGTTTCAAGTTTAGTTAACTCCTCAAATGGGGCACTATCCTCTGAAAGCTTGATTGCCATAAGCTTGGAATTTCCCAAATCATCAGTCTCTGGTTTCTTTGTGCCCAGCAGTAGTTATTAGCATATCTGTTTCCTCTTGCATTTTGCTATATGGGTTCTTAGATTTTTCACCAAAAGTATGACCAACAAAAGGAAAACATATATAATTCATCATAATTAAAAACGTTTTTGGGGAAGCGGATGTGGCTCAAGCAGTTGGGTGCCTGCCTACCACATAGGAGGTCCCGGGTATGGTTCCTGGTGCCTCCTAAAGACGACAAGCAAGACAGCAAGCTGACGTGACAGGCTGGTTCGATGAGATGACCCGAGATGACATAATGAGATGATACAACAAGGAAACACAATGAGAGACACAACAAGCAGGGAGAGCAGAGAGTGGATGTGGCTCAAGTGATTGGGTGCCTCCTCCTGACATGGGAGGTCCCAGGTTCAGTTCCTGGTGCCTCCTTAAAAGAAGACGAGCAGACACAGAAAGCACACAATGAACAGACACAGAAAGCAGTGAGTGCAAACAATGGGGCGGGGGTGGGGGGTGAATAAATACTATAAATCGTTTTAAAAAAAGTTTGTGTATCTAAGGACAATATCAAGTGAAAGGATAATCAGCAGAATGGGAGAAAATATTTGGAAACCATATATCTGATATTTTATTATCCAGAATAGATAAAGAACTTTTACAACTCAAAAACAAAAAGACAAACAACCCGATTAAAATATGGGCAAAGGCCCGTAATCTATTTCTGGTATTCCATCTGCTGAAATTTGATTGGAATTTGATAGTTTGGGGTTAACTGATTTTTTTTTAGTACAGGAATTGAGGTGTTTTTTCCACCTATGGCTAAGGGGAGGGATCATCACTTAAGTTGATTTAAATACTTATTAAAAAGTTTATGGAAATGGTTTGTCAGTTGCAACACTTGGGTAGGACAGAAAAGCAAAGAGTAATTTGTTTATAAGCTACCTCAGAAGAAGGCCAAGTTCTGTAATAAAGGCCATGTGTTGCATAAAGATTTTAATTTTGTGTATTTTTCAATATTGAGTAAATTTGAGATTAATTATATCTAGGGCCTAAGAAAAATAAAGACGTTAGAAGCTGAAACACAAATGGGTAATGGATTTGTATAGTCATTTCTCCAAAGAATGGAAATGGAAAATAAACACATGAAAATATGCTAAAATCATTAGTCATAAAAGATATGCAAATAAAAAACCACAATGAAAAACCACCTTACATCCACTGGAATAACAATTATTTTTAAAAAAGGAAAATAACAAGTGCTGGCAGGAATTTGGAGAAATAGGAATCCTTGTACCTTGATGGTGGGTATGAACAATGATGTAGTTCCTGTGGAAAACAGTTTCACAGTTTCTAAAAAAGTTAAACTTAGAAATACCATATGGCCCAGCAATCTCACTACTAGTACATACCTGAAAGAATGGAAGGTAATATTTGCACAGATATTTGTACATCAATGTTCAGAGCTGCATCATTCACAACAGCTATAAAGTGTAAGCAACCCATATATCTATCAACAGATATGTGGTATATACATACAATGGAATATTAGCCTTAAAAATGAATGAGGTCCTAATACATGCTCCTACATGGATGAACCTGGAAGACATCATGTTGAGTAAAATAAGCCAGACACAAAGGGACAGATACTGTATGATTCCACTAATATCAAATAGAAGGTAAACAAATTCCAGAAATTCTAGCTTTCTAAGCACAGAATTAACAATTCTATGTTAATTCTAAGAGATTAAATACTTTCTTATGCTAATTCTAGAAGGTGAAAAAAAATCTCAACAAAACACAGCTTAACTGAAGTGAAAGTGAAGGTGCCTATGCTTGGGATGATAGCTAATAGAATCTTATTCCACTTGTATGGTTTTCATTGTTCTTTAAATTCTGACTAGCTCTATTAACACCATGATCTCTATGAGCACAAATTAAAAGTTCATGCAAATATTATTTGTTTTCCCTCTCTGCAAAAGTTTCTTCAAGTAAAATCTTGTGCAGGAGGTGTGAATTTACAACCACAAACATTGTCACCAAAATATATCAAGTATTTTAATTTCTTTAAATCAGGCTAAATTGAACTTAAGTCTCCCATCAAAGTGTATTAGAACACAAGTCAACCTCATACCTTGCTACATTTACCCAAACTGTTCAGGGACGGATGAAGGGATTATATTCATTCATTCAACAACTATTTATTAATCATAGTACTAGCTATTGTGAATACAGTGGGAAGCAAAATAAGCAAAAATCCCTGATCTCATGGGTTTATTTTTCTAGAGTGGGGAAACAGACAATAAATAAATGAAATATATGGTATTGTCAGATTGCACTAAATGCTATGGTGAAAAACTAATTAGGATATAAGCAATATTGAATGGTGGGGATTATAACAAAATAGGGGATAAAGGAATGTGTAAAATGAAACATTTGTGCAAAGACCTGGTGGAGTTAAAGGAGCAAGTCATGACAATATTGGGGAAGGGGGGCAGAGCATTCCAGGTAAAGGAAGTATGTGCAAAGGCTCTGAGGTAGGACCAAAGGGCACTGCCAAGAAGCAGAGCACAGCTAAAAAAAAAAACCACAGAAAACAAAACTCTATCACCTTTCTTCTCAAGAAATCTCCTCTCACTTCTTTCTTACTTTAGAGTTATTCCTTTTCTTCCCTCCCCCAGCATAATACCCAGAAGGATCTCTTCAATGAGTTTCTCTTTTACAAAACAAGGCAAAAGATATCTCCAGAAGTCTCCATCCAAACATTCTTCTTCGAGTGTTGGTTGGGAGAAGGAAAAGACAAAAGAAAAAAATCACAACCAAAAAAAATTCTCAATAAATAATCTTGCCATATTTATTTTTCTGTAACCGAGTCCCAGTAGCTGTAATATTTAGACATGAACTAAATAAAATGTTGTGAAAATTTTAACTGCTGGTAAGGAGAAGAAAGCTTTATATCAATGTTAACATTCTTGAACTTGATAACTGTACTTGAGATGGTTACGTAAGTGAATAGCCCTGTTCTTGGAAAATATACATGTAAGTATGATGTGTTTAAGGAGTATCGTGTATACAACCTACTCTCAAATATTTTTAAGAAAAGATAGATAGGTAGATAGATAGACAGACAACGCATAGATATACGGAATGACATAGCAAAGTGGAAACAAAGTTAAAATTGGTGGATCTGAGTATCTAGGGTGGGGATGTGTTGAAGCTCTCTGTATAGGTTTTGCATTATTTTTGGAACTGTCCTATAAATTTGAAGCTATTTCAAAATTAAAAGTTTAAGGGAAAAAAAACCATAAAAGACAGAAAAAGAAAGCAAGACAAAAAAAAAGAAACAAAGTTCAAGGGCAAGGAATAGAAAACAGTTACTAATATGGTAGAGATTAATCCAACTATATAAATAATCACTTTCTATGTGAATGGTCAAAAGCAGCAATTAAAAAAGACTGGCAGAGTGTGTTTAGTTTGCTAAAGGCTTCCATGGCAATATACCAGAAATGGCTTGGCTTTTACAATAGGATTTATTAAATTGTAAGCTTACAGTTCCAAGGCTGAGAAAAATGTTCAAATCAAGGCACCAGGTGAAGCTGGTGCGAAAGACATGGCTATGGGCAATTCTGGACTTCTCTGTTACATGGGAGGGTACATATAGCATCTGCCAGTCTCTGCTTTCTCCTCCAGGTTTCATTGCTTTCAGCTTCTGCTGCTCTTTCTGTGGCTTTGTTTCTCCCAGGTTCTATTGATTTCAGCTTCTTGTGTTCGTGGCTTTATCAGCTTCAATGGGTTCCTCTCTGAGCTCCTGGGTCTTTTCTGTGTCTCTTTCTCCATATTTATCCAATTTATAAAGGACTCCAGTAAGAGGATTAAGACCCACTTTGGGTCATGGCCTACTGAAGTAATTTAATCAAAAGGAAGGTCTCACCTACAATTGGTTTACACACACAGGAATGGATTAGCTCAAAGGACATGATCTTTCTGGGGTACATACACTCTCAAACTAACACAGAGAGGATAAATAAAGAAAACCCAACTATATGTGGTTAACAAGAAACCCACTTTAAATATGAACACACAGATAGATTAAAAGCAAGGGGTGACAGACTTCCGGGAAGATGGCGGACTAGTAAGACACGGGAATCTCTTCTCCAGAAAAATAGCTAGAGGACAAGCTGAAACAGCCTCGAAAAAGATCTTCTAGGGTTTAGGACAGCAGGTGAAGGCTGCACACCACCCAGAGGAGAGAGGGACAGAAGAGGGAAATCGCGACTACAGAACTGTGAGTTACAAGTAGCAGCTTCTGCTGCTGCCAGCACCCTCCCCCACACTCTTCAGAATTCTCGGGCCCCTGGGCCTGCGACCACAGACAAAGGGACCTTCAGGGATCTGCCACTCCCAGAAAGGGGAGAGAGAGGGACAAGGCCTTAGGCGGACTCAGGTTCGGACCTGAAATTTGGGTTGCGGAGCCCCACGGAGCCCCACGGACCCTTCCACACGGTGGTTTGCCCTGGGAGCCTAGAAAGGGCTGGAGAAATCCGACCCTCGCAACCTCCCTCTCTTCTAGCCTGGACTAATTGTTGAGGACACCACCAGAGAGGGGAGAGAGAGCCTGGGGCTACCCTGCTTTGGACTGCCAGGTTTGGTCTGCCCTGTCCTGAGAGCCCTTCCAGGCTGGGTGGGGCTGCGCCATTGTTTGCCTTGGAGCCTGCAAGGGGCTAAAGAAATACAAACCTCCCAATCTCCTCCTCTACTAACAGGGACTGATTGTTGAGGATTCAGAAGGGAGTGGAAATATTTCCTAGCTGGGAAAAGGGGGGCACTACGAGAGAAGTCTGGAGAACGGTCTCAAAAAGTTTGAATCACAGGGCTCCTAGCCCCCAGACAGGAAGCTCTATCACATTGATCTGGTCTGTGTCACAACAAATATGCTCCGACCAGGCATTGAATTGAGAACTGCCAACAAGCTCCATCTCCTGGCAGACCAAGGAAGTGTACATAAGCAAATTAATAAGTAAGAGAGGCTTTTCCTGGCCTCTATAGCCTCCCTGCCCAAGGCCCTATGAAACGACTCTACAACCAATTACTGGGTCCAGTGCCCAGTTCTGAGCAACCAGCAGAACAATCCTAACAATCAAGTTTGAGCCAAAAATCAAAGAGCTGTGGTAACTCACAGCCTCCTGCCACTAAAACCCCATAAAAGAGAAAGAGATAGAGCTCTAAGCAAAATACAAACTAACCAGATGCCTAAGCACCAGCAAAAAATTACGGGCCATACTAAGAAAATAGAAGACATGGCCCAAGAAAAGGAATACAGCAAAGTCCCAGAAGAGATGCAGAATTTGAGAGAACTAATCAGTGAGATGAGCACACATTTCCAAAATCAAATTAATGAGATGAAAGAGAATATAGTTAAAGAGATCAATGACATCAAGAAGTCATTGCGCGAACGTAAAGAAGAATTTGAAATCATGAACAGAAAAGTAACGGAGTTCATGGGAATGAAAGACACAATAGGTGAAGTAAAAAATACATTTGAAGCATACAACAGCAGACTCGAAATGATAGAAGAAAGAATAAGTGATACTGAAGACAGAGCAGCTAAAATTGAAGAGAGAAAAGAACAGAGAGAGAAAAGAATGGAAAAAATTGAGCAGGGGCTCAGAGAGTTGAATGACAACACTAAACAAAAGAACACACATGTCATGGGAGTTCCAGAAGGAGAAGAGAAAGGAAAAGGGGCAGAAAGAGTATTTGATAAAATAATAGCTGAAAATTTCCCAACTCTCATGAAAGAAATGAACTTACATGTCCAAGAAGCACACCATACCCCCAATAAGAATAAATCCAAATAGACCTACACCAAGACACATATTATTCAGAATGTCAAATGTAAAAGATAAAGAGAAAATTCTCAGAGCAGCAAGAGAGAAGCAAACGATCACGTACAAAGGACGTCCAGTAAGACTTTGTGCCGATTTCTCTTCAGAAACCATGGAGGCGAGAAGACAGTGGTATGATACAATTAGGAAACTGAAAGAGAAAAACTGCCAGCCGAGAATTCTTTATCCAGCAAACCTGTCCTTCAAATATGAAGGTGAATATAAGGTATTCACAAACAAACAGAAACTAAGAGAGTTTGCAAAAAAGAATCCACCTTTGCAGGAAATATTAAAGGAAGCCTTAGAACCTGAAATAAAAAGACAGGAGAGAGAGGCTTGGAGGAGAGTATAGAAGAAAGAAAAGCAGAAAGGATAACCAAAAGAGTAAAAAGAAAGACAAAAATAAGATGACATATGAAAACCAAAGAATAAAATGGAGGAAATAAATAGTGCATTTTCAGTAATATCATTGAATGTGAATGGATTAAATTCCCCAATCAAAAGATACAGGCTGACAGAATGGATAAAAAAACGTGAGCCATCCATATGCTGCTTACAAGAAACTCACCTCAGACACAAGGATACAAGCTGGCTGAAAGTAAAAGGTTGGAAAAAGATACTCCACGCGAATAGTAAACAGAAAAGAGCAGGGGTAGCTATACTAATATCAGACAAAACAGACTTCAAATGCAAAAAAGTGATAAGAGATGCGGAAGGCCATTATATATTAATAAAAGGGACAATCCTCCAGAAAGATATAACAGTCATAAATATCTATGCACCTAACCAGGGTGCTCCAAAATACATGAGACAAATTCTGGCAAAACTGAAGGGAGAAATAGACATTTCTACAATAATCGTCGGAGACTTCAACACCCCTCTCACATCATTAGATAGAACAACTAGACAGAAGATCAACAAGGAAACAGAGAACTTGAACAATATGATAAACAAGTTAGGCCTAACAGACATATACAGAACACTGCATCCAAACTCAGCGGGTTATACATTCTTCTCAAGTGCCCATGGATCTTTCTCCAGGATAGACCACATGTTAGGTCACAATACAGCTCTCAATAAATATAAAAAGATTGAAATTATACAAAGCACCTCCTCAGTCATAATGGAATGAAACTAGAAATCAATAACAGACAGGAAAAAAGGAAATTTGCAAATGTGTGGAGAAAGAAGAAATTGCAAGTGAAATCAGTAAATATATTGAGACAAATGAAAATGAGAACACAATGTATCAAAACTTATGGGATACAGCAAAGGCAGTCTTGAGAGGGAAATTTATAGCCCTAAATGCCTATATTAAGAAACAAGAAAGAGCTAAACTCAAAGATTTAACTGAACAACTTGAGAAACTAGAAAAAGAACAGCAAGCCAATCCCAAAGCAAAAAGAAGGAAAGAAATAATAAAGATTAGAGCGGAAATAAATGAAAATGAGAACAAAAAAGCAATAGAGAAAATCAACAAAACCAAAAGCTGGTTCTTTGAGAAGATAAATAAAATTGACAAGCCCCTCGCTAGACTAACAAAGAAAAAAAGAGAGAAGATGCAAATAAATACAATCAGAAATGAAAGGGAGGAAATTACAAATGACCTCACAGAAATAAAAAGAATCATAAGAGGATATTATGAGAAACTATATGCCAACAAACTAGACAACCTGGATGAAATGGACAAATTTTTAGAAACTCATAACCAACCTACACTGACACAACAAGAAATACAAGAACTTAACAAACCAGTCACAATTAAGGAGATTGAATCCGTCATCAAAAATCTCCCAGCAAAGAAAAGTCCAGGACCAGATGGCTTCACAGGTGAGTTCTACCAAGCATTTCTAAAAGAATTAACACCAATCCTGTTTAAACTCTTCCAAAAAATTGAAGAGGAGGGAAAATTACCCAACACATTTTATGAAGCCAACATCACTCTAATACCAAAGCCAGATAAAGATTCCACAAGAAAAGAAAATTACAGACCAATCTCTCTCATGAACATAGATGCAAAAATTCTCAACAAAATACTTGCAAATCGAATCCAACAGCATATCAAAAGACTTATACATCACGACCAAGTGGGATTTATTCCTGGTATGCAAGGCTGGTTCAACATAAGAAAATCAATCAATGTAATACACCACATTAACAAATTGAAGGAAAAAAACCACATGATAATCTCAATAGATGCAGAAAAGGCATTCGACAAAATCCAACATCCTTTTTTGATAAAAATACTTCAAAAGATAGGAATAAAAGGAAAATTCCTCAATATGATAAAAGGCATATATGAAAAACCCACAGCCAACATCATACTAAATGGGGAAAGGTTGAAAGCTTTCCCCCTAAGAACAAGACAAGGATGCCCACTGTCACCACTGTTATTCAACATTGTACTAGAAGTTCTAGCGAGGGCAATTAGACAAGACAAAAAAATTAAAGGCGTCCAAATAGGAAAAGAGGAAGTAAAACTCTCACTGTTTGCGGATGACATAAGCCTGTATTTAGAAAATCCTGAAGTATCCATAACAAAGCTACTTGAACTAATAAATGAGTTCAGCAAAGTGGCAGGATATAAGATCAACACGCAAAAATCAGTAATGTTTTTGTACACTAGTACTGAACAATCTGAGGAGGAAATCAGGAGGAAAATTCCATTTTCAACAGCAACAAAAAGACTCAAATACCTAGGAGTTAATTTAACCAAGGAAGTACAGGACCTATATGCAGAAAACTACAATACAATGCTAAAAGAAATTTAAAAAGACCTAAACAAATGGAAAGACATTCCGTGTTCATGGATTGGAAGACTAAATATCGTGAAGATGTCAATCTTGCCCAAACTGATTTATAGATTCAATGCAATACCAATCAAAATCCCAACAGCTTACTTTACAGAATTAGAGAAGGCAATTAGCAAATTCATCTGGAAGGGTAAGTGCACCTGAATAGCCAAAAGCATTCTAAAAAAGAAGAGCAATGTGGGAGGAATTTCGCTGCCTGACCTTGAAACATATTACAAAGCTACAGTGATCAAAACAGCATGGTACTGGCATAAAGATAGACACACCGATCAGTGGAATAGAATTGAGAATCCAGAAATATACCCTCACCTATACAGTCAGCTGGTTTTTGACAAACCTACCAAGCCCACGCTAATGGGAAAAAAACAGTCTCTTCAGCAAATGGTGTTGGGAGAACTGGATATCTATAACCAAAAGAATGAAAGAGGACCCCTATCTCACCCCCTATACAAGAATCAACTCAAAATGGGTCAAAGATCTAAATATAAAAGCCAGGACCATAAAACTACTGGAAGAAAATGTAGGGAAACATCTTCAAGACCTTGTAGTAGGTGGTGGTTTCTTGGACCTCACACCCAAAGCACGTGTAACAAAAGAAAAAGTAGATAAATGGGACCTCCTCAAAATTAAACACTTTTGCACCTCACAGGAATTTGTCAGAAGGGTGAAAAGGCAGCCAACTCAATGGGAAAAAATATTTGGAAATCACATATCTGATAAGGGTTTAATATCCAGGATATATAAAGAGATGTTACAACTCAACAATAAAAAGACAAATGACCCAATTAAAAAATGGGCCAAAGACTTGAATAGACATTTCTCCAAAGAAGAAATACAAATGGCAAAAAAACACATGAAGAAATGCTCAACATCACTCATGATTAGGGAAATGCAAATCAAAACTACAATGAGATATCATTTCACACCTATCAGAACGGCCATGTTTAAAAAGACAGAGAACTACAAGTGTTGGAGAGGATGTGGAGAGATAGGAACACTTCTTCACTGGTGGTGGGAATGCAGGATGGTACAACCACTATGGAGGACTGTTTGTCAGTTCCTAAAGAAGTTGAATATAGACTTGCCATGTGACCCTGCAATACCACTACTGGGTATATACCCAGAAGAACTGAGAGCTGTGACACGAACAGACATCTGCACACCAATTTTCATTGCCACATTATTCACGATTGCCAAAAGTTGGAAACAACCCAGGTGTCCATCAACAGAGGAATGGATAAACAAACTGTGGTCTATTCACACGATGGAATATTATGCAGCTGTAAGAGGAGGTGGAGTCATGAAGCATATGGCAACATGGATGAACCTGGAGGACATTATGTTGAGTGAAGCAAGCCAGACACAAAAGGACAAATACTGTATGAATGCATTACTATGAACCAAATATATTGTGTAAAATATTATTTGATTCACAAAAAAAAAACAAAAACAAAAAAACAATCAAAAAACAAAACAACAAAATTTACATGTATCCATTACATTTAATTGAGAAATGTATATATTTATTCATCTGTGTTTACTTTTTAGTTTTTAATTGCTTATGTTTTCAATTATTAAATGTACAAAATAAAGTTTAAAAAAAAAAAAAAGCAAGGGGTGAAGGAAGATATATGCTAACGTTAATGAAAAGAAAGCTCCTTAATATATATGAGCCTAACAACAGAACATCAAAATATGTGAGGCAAAAACTGGTAGAACTGTAAGAAGAAATAGACAAATCCCACTACTAATTTGGACATTTCAGCACCATTCTATCAGTAACTGACAAATCCACCAGGCAGAAAATTGGTAAGTATATAATTGAACTAAAAATCACCATCAATCAACTTGATCTATTTTGATATTTTTAGAATACATCATCCAACAGAATACACATTCTTCGTAAGCTCACATGTAACATTCATCAAGCTAGACTACATTCTTGGACACAAAACACACCTGAACAAATTTAAAGAATAGAAATCATACAAAGTATTCTCTCAGACCACATTGGAATTAAACTAGAAATCATAAGAGAAAGATAGCTGAAAAATCCCCAAATATTTGGAGATTAAAAAACTTCTAAATAGCACATGGGTCAAAGAAGAAGTCTCAAAAGAAGTTTTAAAATATTTAGAGCTGACTGAAAATGAAATCATAACTTATCAAAATTTTAATGATGTCACCAAAGCAGAGAGAAATAAATAGCATTGAATGCATATATTAGAAAAGAAGAAAGATCTAAAATCAATAATATAAGCTTCTACCTTAGGAAACTGGTAAAAGAAGAGCAAATTAAATCCAAAATAACAGAAGACAAGAAATTTTTAAAATTAGAGCAGTAATCAATGAAATAAGACATAGCAAACAATAGTGAAAAACAACAAAACCAAAAGTTCGATAAAATTGATAAAGCTCTAATCAGGCTAACCAAGGAAAAAAGAGAGAAGAAACAATTACTAATATCATAAATGGAAAGAGGGACCATCGCTACTGATCCCATGGACAGTAAAATTATATCAAAAGCATATTATGAACAACTCTATGCCAATAAATTTGATAATTTAGATGAAATGGACCAATTCCTTGAAAGACAAAATTTACCAAAACTCACAAAAAGAGAGGTAGATATCCTGAACAGGCTTATATCTATTAAATATATTAAAATCAAGTTAATAATTAATAGCTTTGTAAACTAAAGGCAGCCTGAGATGTTTCATTGGTGAATTCTACCAAACATTTAAGAAAGAAATGATAACAATTCTCTACAATCTATTCCAGAAAATACAGGCAGAGGGAAGACTTTCTATCTCATTCTGAGGTCAGCATTACACTAATACCAAAATCAGAGAAATGCGTTACAAGAAAGTAAAACTATTCATGAATATCTCTCACATACACATGCAAAAATCCTCATCAAAATATTAGGAAATTCTATCCAGTAATATCTAGAAATAATTGGAGTGAAACCAAGTGGGATTTATTCCAGGTATGGTTCAACACTTAAAATGAATTGATCAATCCATTACATATGCAAGCTAAAGAAACAAAATAATATGATCATATCAATAAATGCAGAAAAATCATGTGACAAAACCCAATTCCCATTTATGAGAAAAACACTCAGCACACTGTAGATAGAGGGAACTTCTGCAACTTGATCAAGATGATCAAGAACAGCTACATAAAATCTGCAGGTAACAGCACATAAAGGTGAGAAAACTAGATGCTTTCCCCCTAAAATAGGGAACCAGGCAAGTCCCCTCAACCACCAATCTTGAACATTGTCCTGGAGGTCCTAGCTAATGGTACAGAACAAGAAAAGGAAATAAAAGGTATCAGATTAAGAAAGAAGAAATAAAACTGTCTTTGTTTACAGATGACATGATTGTCTATGGAAAAAATCTCAAAGAATAGATTTTTAAAATCCTGAAACTAATAAGCATTTGCAGCATGCTTTCAGGATACAAGGTTAATATACAAAAGACAATTGTTTTCCTATAAACTGGAAATGAACAATAGGAATTTGAAATTTAAAACTGTCAGCCTGTCAGCACCCTGCGTGCTATGCCAATCTGTTGGAAAGAAAGACACCTAAGAGATGTTAAACCACTCTAATACAAGTGTCAGGGTGTCCTACAAAAGCATAGCTCACACAGGCTCTGATGGAAAAATGTTTTACTCACATAGAGAAGATTCCAAGTAAGGACAGCTTCGCTAGAGTCCTAAGTTCCCCAAGACCAGCAGGTCTCAGTCTGAAGGCAGTAAAGAAGATTTTCTACCCAGCTTGTGTAGAAGGACTCTGCTCCTTCTCTCCCTGCCAGGAATAGATACCAGCACGGTTGAGTCAGATACCATAAAATAGACATACTTTAGTCAGATTGTCTCCAGTGAGTGTTTGCATATGCTCTGGACGAAAGGGGAAGGAAAGTGCCTATAGTCCATTATCCTCTAAGAGACGTGTTTTATCTCCAGGGAGTCAGCCCACATTCATAATCTGTCCTAGCCTCAGATGGACACATATGGGCCCGAGCATAGGATGTATTTGTGAATACAGAAATACAGAAGGCTGTGCTTGGATGGTCCCCTATCATAATAACACAGAATCTATATTAGCACCAAAATAGAGAAATACTTAGTGATAATTTTTTTGCCCTTTATTATTTTTATTTTTTAATATATTTTTTTATTTTATTTTTCTTAAAAAAAGGTATTTAGATGACATAAATGTTACATAAAAATATAGGGAATTCCCATATGCCCCACTTCTACACCTCCCACATTTTCCCACATTTACATCTTTCATTAGTGTGGTACATTCATTACAATTGATGAAAACATTTTAGAGCATTGCCACTAAGCATGGATTATACTTTACATTGTAGTTAACACGCTATCCTGCACAATTTTATAGGTTATGGCAAGATATGTAATGACCTGTATCTGTCATTGTAATGTCATTCAGGAAAATTCCCAATTCCCCAAAATGCCCCTGTATTTCACCTGTATTTCCCTCTCCCTGCCCTCAGAACCTCTAGTGGCCACTGCCTCCACATGAATGATATAATTTCTTCCTTTGCTAGAATCACAATAAGTCTATAGTAGAATGCCAGTAAATCTACCTTAGTCCATAGTTCATTCCCCAATCCTGAGGATTCTGGGATAGTGTTGCCCACTCCACCTCTAATTGAGAGGAGGTTTTGATCCCATGGGACAGATGGATATGCACAAGATCTATATGATGAAAGAAAAAGGAGATCTAAATAAGTAGAGAGATATTCCATGTTCATGGATAAGACTCAATATTGTTAAATTGTACTTTTCCCCATCTTTGGTTATAGATTCAAAGTAATCCCAATTGAAATTCCAGCAGGTTTCTCTGTAGATATCATTGAAATGATTCTAAAGTTTATATGGAAAGCCCAAAAGCCCAAAATGGCCAACACAATATTAAAGAAGAAAACAAAGTTGGAGGACTAATACTACCTGGCTTCAAAAGTTATTATAAAACTACAGTGACAAAAGCAATTCAATATTAATGAAAAAATAAATAGATCAATGGAACAGAATAGGAAGCTCAGAGATAGAAAAATATAGTCAAGTGATCTTTGACAATGAAGCAAAGGCTAGTCTTCGAGAAAGGATAGTCTTTTCATCAAATGATGCTGGAACAATTGAACATCCACATGCAATAAAATGAATCCAGACACAGAACTTAGACCTTTCACATAATCTAACTCAAAATGGATCATACACCTAAATATAAAATGCAAAACTATGCATCTTCCAGAAGATAATATAGGAGAAAATCTAGGTGACCTTGGTTTGGCTATGAGTTTTTAGATACAACAGCAAAAGCATGATCCATAAAAGAAAATACTGATAATTTGGATTCAATTAAAATAAAAAACTTCTGCTTTGTGAAAGACAATGTTAAGAGAATACCACAAACTGGAAGAAAATATTTGCAAAACATGTATCTGATAAAAGAGAAAATGTACAAAGAACACTTAAAATTCAACAATAAGGAAACAAAAGTCCCAATAAAAAAGCGGGCAAAAGAGCTTGAACAGTCTTTCCTCGCGCTGCCTGAGGTGTTTCTTGTTCCTGAGTACTTCGGTCGTTGTGGGCACGCAGCGGTGAAGCCCATCTCGCAGCACCTAGACTCATAAGGGCAAAGTGGCAGAAGAAGCGGATGCGCAGGCTGAAACGAAAGAGAAGGAAGATGAGGCAGAGATCTAAGTAAAGTGTTTTGTGATGCCCTGTGTATTAGTCAGCCAAAGGGGTGCTAATATGAAATACCAAAAAATGGGTTGGTCTTTATAAAGGGTATTTATTTGGGGTAGAAGTCCCCAGATACCAGGCCATAAAGTGTTACGTTTCTTCTCACCAAAGTTCATTGCCACGTGTTAGAGCAAGACAGCTGCTGAAGTTTGCCAGGGTTCAGGCTTCTTGTGTTCCTCTCTTCCCAGGGCTGCGTTTCTCTCTGGGCTTAGATCTTCTGGTTCCTCCACAAGGTTAGCTGTAGACTATCAGGCGAACAGCTCACTTCTCTTCTTTTGGGGCCTTTTCTCCGACATCAAAACTGCTTCTCAGAAAACCGCTTCAACTCTGTCCTTTGCCTTGCCTTTTATGTTTGATTCCCCACCCACTGGGGTGGGGCCCAGTAAACACCCTAATCATAACTTAATCATGCCCAGATTAACAGATCAGTTTACAAGCATGATCCAATTATATTTTTGGAATTCATAATTACATCAAACTGCCCAACTGCAACACCCTGCTTGGAGTGAGACATGAGTAAATTACCAGCTGCTGCCCTAGAACTGCTTCAGATGTCTTCACCTGTTGAAGGAAGTTTTTTTTTTTTTCTTCCTTTTTTGTAAATCTCTATTCCTGATATGTTAAATTGAAAACAAACTAATTAAAAGACATTTTACTATTGTAAAAAAAAAAAAAAAGAGCTTGAACAGACACCTCACCAAAGAAGATACACAGATGGCAGATAAGCCTATGAAAAGGTGTTCAACATCATGTGATTAAGGAATTGCAAATTAAAGCAATTATGAGTTACCATTACACACCTATTAGAATAGGTGACAACAGCAAATGCTTCTGAGGATATAGAACAACAGGCACTCTCATTCATTGCTTGTAGGAATGCAAAATGGTACAAGCACTTTGGAAGACAGTTTGGTAATTTATTTTACAAAAATAAACATAGTTTTGCTATATGATCCAGCAATCCTTTTTCTAGATAGTTATTCAAATTAATTGAAAGTATAAGTCCATTCAGAAATCTGCTCATGAAGATTTACAGCAGCTTTATTCAAAATTGTGAATAACTAGAAGAAACCAAGATGTCCTTTAAAAGGTGAATGGATAAACAAATTGTGGTGCATCCCTACATTGGAATATTATTCAGCAATAAAAACAATAACCTGTCAAGCCAGGGGAAGACATAGTGGAACCTTAAATGCAAATGGTTAAGTGAAAGAAGTCAGTTTGAAAAGGTTACATACTGTATGAAATTCTGGGAAGGACAAAACTTTAGAGACAGTGAAAAGATCAGTGGTTGCCAGGCATTGATGGTAGAGGTGGGTAAGGGAGGAAACATGACTAGAGCACAGGGGATTTTTTGGACAGTGACACTATTGTATATGATATTGTATTGGTAGACACGTGACATTATGCATTTGCCATAACCCATAGAACTATACAATACAAGAGAACCTTAATGTAAACGATGAACTTCAGTTAGTAATATAATGTATCAATATCGGCTCATCAGTTGTAACAAACATACCACAATAAGGCAAGATGTAAATAATAGAAGAAACTGCTTGGCAGGGGCTGGGGGATTGGGAACTCTGTACTTTCTGCTCAATTTTTTGGTAAACCTAAAACTACTCAAAAATAGTGTGTTAAAGATCATTGAGCAACAAATGGGAAAATAAAACAATTGATTATTAAATAATACTAGGGAATTGTAAAAAGTTCTTATGTATTATAATGGTATTGTGTTTAATAGGATAGCTTTAGTCATAAGATGTTCATATTAAAATATTTAGAGGTGAAATGTCTTGTTATGTTTGTAAATACTTTGAAATGTTTTAGCAAAAAGAGATAATTAAAGCAAATATTGTAAAATGTTAATAATTACTGATCTATAAGTGTTTATTAATTCTACTCCTTCAGATTCTCTGTATGTTTTAAAGCTTTTCATACTAAAACGATGGGAGAAAGTAGTATTAATAAAATTGCTGAAGTTCTTATAATTTTTGCAAAAAAATTCCATCATTCTGTAAAAGTCAGAAATGAAAATGTTAGCAAATTACTATCAGTCATTTTGTCAGAAAATTATCCTAGAAAAATACTTTTCTAGAAATTATAACACTTGCAATTATAAGTTAAAATTTGCTAAGGTGAAATAAACTTATGTTTATAATTTTGGGTATTATTTTCTAAGATAACATTTTAATTTTTAAAATTCTTTACTGCCAAATGTTAATCCCTGTTATAAGTAGATTCACTTAAGTAGCATTTTCTGACAAAATTGTACTCAGAAAAGCCTTCTTCGACTGTAATTTGTCAAGTTAGTAAAGTGTGCTTATAATATGCAGGTAGGTGGCAGCAATGTTCACAAAAACTGAAGTTTTACTATGCAATTAGTTGTTAAAGTTGGCAATGAGTTCTTAATTTTAAAGTGCTGTATAAATTCACTGACATTCACATTTCCTAAGGAAGCTCTGGGCCTGTTTGATTCTTAGTGGCAATTATATTCTATTACGTACACATTATATCTCTCCACAGAAGAGCAAAACAGGTACACAATTCTCTGGGTCTCTATCCTATAGTTTACTTCTAGTCAACACAATTCTTTCCTTAAATAAAGAACTGTTCTCATTTAAAACCCTTTTTTTCCCCAAAAGTTAAAATTATATTTCTGCATTTTAATTTTAACCTTGCAAAGACTTAAATAACTTTGACTGAAAATTATCAACATTTTTAAATTATAGGCAGTCATTGCTTTGCACAGCAGTATGGGATTGTGAAAATGACAGTGCAAGCTGAAACCATGCAGAACTATCTTAATATATGATTTTTCTATGGCCTTTAAAAATCTTTGTCAAAACATTACAACTTTTCTGCTGTTGATTATAAATTTATAGGGAACTGAAAAAAATAGTAAAATAAATCTTTCTTTATTCATTGTAATTTAAAACATTAAAAACACTAATTAAAATATTTTAGTTCTTTGCAAAAACATTATCAATAATAGTATGAACAGTACTTGCCTTCTTGGCTATAACTTACAGCACAGAGCGATCATCTTTTCTCTGCCTTGGTGAATTGTCATACTCTTTTCTAAGTTTGGATCTGTCAGCTTCCAATATTTTATACTTTGTGCTTTCAGTGTCGTGAAATAGCTCCAAAATTTCCTTTAATGTAAAGTGTTTTCTTCTAACTTCCTGTTTGGAGATTCCTGTTGCTTCTCTAAACTGAAATCTAACTCTAGGAGAGTAGTTAAATAAATTATAGTACTTCCATAAAATGGTATTATGCACTCATATAAAGATAATAATATGCACTTATGTTTATTAACATGGAAATTTGCTCTATACGCATTATATGAAAAATGAAGTTTATCAAACAACAAGTACAATAAGACCTGGAATATATGAATATACATAAATGGAGAAGAACTGCCAGAAGAGTGGCAGCATCTACTCAAACAGTGATAACGGTGTGTGGTGGAATGGCATGTAAATTATCATATTCTTTCACATCTTTCTGTTTTGTTTGATTTTTATATAGTAAGTTTTCCATTTACATGAAGAAAATAATAGGAAATCATTATAATTTAAGTGTGCATAGGGCATTGTATATTAGTTGTTTGTAAATTTAAATCAATACAAACTAGTAAATGATATAATGTCAAAATTTTAGGCAGTACCTAAAAGCAAAAGATTGAAAAGGATGGAAGAAATAGGAAGATAAACCACATATATTGTTGATATGAGAAAAATATTCAAATATTGCAAAGTGTTCATCTTGAAAAAATGCAAGTAGATTATGGAGCACCTTCAATGTTAGGATAATTTTTTCACATATTTCTATAGACAATGGGGAACTGCTTTGATCAGGGATCAGTTACAAAGAACAGAATTAGTTATAGCTAGTTTAGGCAATAAGGGATGTGCTGCTGGGCATTTAACAGCTTACAGAATGTTTGAGAGGGATGAAGAATTTTAAGTTTTCAGGAATGACCCTCAAATAACACACTGCAGAACTGAGCCACCAAGAAGCACCTGTTTCTTCTACAGTCAGGAAACTACTTGGAAAATTGGGAAGCTGCTATTAATGCTGTTGTTTCCAGGATCATATTGACATTGTACCATCAGGAAGCCACCATAATACAAACTGTCATGTCAAGGAAGCCACCACAAGCTAGGAGGCCTCTATGAAGAGGAGGACAGCACCATACCATACCTGCTATGACATGTACCAGAAAAAACTGATGTCCCTCCTCGCCATACATGTGAAGCTAGCAACTAGACACTGCTACTTGTGATAATATTATGTCAGAAAAATCTAATGGCCTTGCTTGCCTGTAGAAAAAGCAAAGGCAGCAGAAGAGAGAATTCTGCCTCCCTTCTGCCTTCCCAATCATGTTGAATGCATCCCAACTATGGTTGCAAAAAAGTCTGGGAAATGTGGTTTTTAGCCTTTTAATATCTGCAGTAAAGGGTGGCTCACTAGAAGAGATTAGAAAGTACTATGTTAAGTACCAATCTGCCTTATCCCCTAAAGAAGCACTGAATGTTCTAATATGAAATGAAGGGGGGCAAAATGTAGACTTAATTCTTGTATATAGTGAGTTTGAAGTGACAAAAACTGAATTCATTATCTCCCTACCATCCAAACTATCTCCCCTTCCCAAATTTTCAGTTTCTATTAAAGGTATCATAATACTAAGATTCATCTAGGCTGGAAATCAGTGTACTGCACCTAAAAGGCATTCAAGATTATATAAATCTTGAAGCATTCTCAATCATATAAATAATATCCTATATCACAGAGATACTGTGAACTTATAACTAGGAAAAACTATCTTAGAAGCAACTTTTTGTACTAAAAATTAGAAGGATATTAACTAATTAAACTGCTTAATAGTGTAATTCTACAGAAGTGATTCTCCACATTTTCTTCTGTCCCAAGAGACCTAAAGGAAACATTTTCTGGATAATAATGGCTCACTATAGCAGTAAGGTTCAGCTTAAGGGGGCAGGAAACCCCATATTGGGTGTCTAATTTCTGGTTTATGGTATTAAAATATGCCCCTTCCTCATTGAAAATACTGATTTATGCTATCAATGGCAATAAAAAATGGTATCGTAATAAAGACTATAATAGAATAAATGGCACTCATTAGTGTGTGATAAGTGTTCCACACGTAATTAAAATTAAAGCTGTAGGATTTCTAGTTAACCAAGATGGTGGCCTAAGAACTCCAGGGTTTCATTTCCCAAGAGAATCTTTGAACAACTAGCAAAATCTGGCCATCTTCCTAAAAACTCTGGAAAAGAGATAAAGGGTTACAGTAACTTGGTAAGTGCCAAATCAAGAAATGCAACTATTTAAAAATGGTAGGAGAAGTTTGTGATGCCCTTGCTGACCTCCTCATCCTCCCAGTGTGGTGTGAAGCTGGCCTGCACTCCCATGTGTATCCCAGGTCCTTTTCCAGAGGAAACAGAGTTACACCTATGCACATACTGGGGTGCCTGAATTTCAGTGCCAATAGATTGGGTGGCATCCTGAGAGACCGAACCAGGAAACTCCTCTCTGGCTACCCTCCCAGAACTAAACTTACAGGCAGAAGCAGCTTGCTTATGGCTAAAGCAGTATAAGAAACAATTAAATCCTTGCAGCCTGTGGCAAAGGATTACTGATGGTAATGGTGAAGTTCATGTGTCATCTTGGCTTGGTTATGGTTTGGTCAAGTAGTTTAGTCAGTTGATTGTACCTACAATCAACAGGAGATTGCCTTCAGCAATGAGAGAAGTCTCATTCACTCAGTTGAATTTCTTAAAGGGAGAACTGATGACTTTAGCAGTTAGAAAGAAGAATTTCTATTTCTATTTCAGCCAGTCAGCTTCTCCTGGGGAATTCATAGAAACTTTCACCAGAGTTCTGAATTTGCAGCCTGCCCCATGAAATTCAGACTAGCCAATCCCCACAAACATGTGAAACAGTTCCCATAATAAATCTTTTAAAGTTTGTTCTGTTTCTCTAGAGAACTAATACAGATTTTGGTACCAAGAGTGATTCTCGAGAAACATAATCTTAAAGATGAGATATCTGAGTTGGTTCAGGGGGTTTTGGAATTGATGTGCTAATATGATTAAGTTAAAAGGCACCAATGGCTATTTATAATGATCAAGATGACACTGATATAATTATGTAAGAATAGCCAGAAATAGCAGCTACATACAGCAGGGGAAGCACAGATAGATTGAGAAGATGAAACACGCTAGTAAGATAGGAAATCAATAGATGGATCTGGAACCTGGCAAGAAGTCCATGTGGATATTGATACCTCCAAGATGGCTGCTGGAAGACCCTCGCAAGATTTCTGCCATCCAGAAGGAAATTTTCCTCTAGAAGCCAGGAGAAGCCCAGATGTTCTCCAGGGGTCTTATAATTGGACCCTCCTGGGGGATTGATGGGTGGGATAATCAATCAAAACAGCAAACAGCTGAGACTCCTCCCATGCCATTAGCAAAAGGGCAGAAAAATTAATAATTTAAAAAGCAGGCGCAAAAGTCTCTCTCTTGGCCTCTGCAACCTGCTCTAGGCGTTCCGCCCCACGTGGATCAACCCACGAGAAAAACCTGGGCATTATAATCTATAATGGGAAATTGTAGTCTATAAACCAGCCCTCTTTATCACTCTTCAGCCCCTTCCTCTCTCTGGGTCCCATGATCTGTTATTTTCTCCTGTATCTCCTCCCTCCCTACCTTAATAAATTACTGGCCTAACTAACCCGACATGCTCTTGAAATTCATTTCTGCAACTGGTAACAAGGTGACGAATTTTCTTGTTTGTCTGTTTTTTGTTTATTATTATTATTGAAATAATGAAAATGATCTAATGATTAAAGTCATGAATGCACAACTATGTGATTATACCAAATACCACTGATTGCACACTTTGGATGAACTGTATGCTCTATTAATATGTATCAATAAAATTGATTTGTTTTGAAAAAAAAGATGGCACTGATAGTCGATGGCATGAATTGGCAATAGAGATAATACAAAATATCACCACTGGATACGGCTACTTAAATGCTTATAAGAGGTAAGGCATAAGGTGACAAAATATTTGATTCCTTAATGTAGTTTTGTGCAGTTAAAAAGTTTAATATATATAACTATATATGGTTTATAATTTAAACCGTGGAATATAGTTTAAATTATAGTTTATACTCTGCCCCACACAATTTTGTAGGTTTTGACAAAATCTATAACGGCCTGTATCCGACATTGCAATGTCATGCAGGACAATTCCAGTGTCCCCAAAATGCCCCCATGTTACACTTATTCTGAGCTGGTTTCTTGATGGGAGGAAGAAGAGCACCAGCCACAAAGCCAATTTACAAAGAGTGGGTGTATTAGCCAAAAGGGTGCTGATGCAAAGTACCAAAAATCTGTTGGTTTTTGCAAAGAGTATTTGGAGTAGAAGCTTACAGTTACAAAGCCTTAAAGAGTCCAACCCAAGGTACCATAAAAGGTACTTTCTTACCAAATGTCTGTTGCCACATGTTGAAGCAAGATGGCTTTTGATATCTGTGAGGGTTCAACCTTCCTCTTTCCTCCTCAGGCTCCGTGGGCCCAGCATCTTCTAATCTCAGCTATAGGCTGGAGGACTCATTTCTTTCGGGGCTCAGCTGCTCTGTTCTCCTCACAAGGTCAGCTGTAAACTGTCAGGCAAATGGCTCATCTCTTCCCGGGACACAGGATCAAAGCTGACAAATTTTCTCCTCTTCCATGTCTATGGGGCTCTCTCTATTCTTCTATGTATCTTCTTCATGTATCTACTTCTGGGTGTCTCCTTGATTGAGTGTCCATTTATATAGCCCACCAAGGGGGTGGAGACTCAACCCTGCATGCCCTATTGATGAGGTTGAATCAAAGCCCTAATCTTGATTTAATCAAGTAAATGTAAAGCCTTTGGATTTAAATCAATCAAAGGGTATCATGATGCCCAGAGGACCAGACCAGTTTACAAACAATCCATATCTCTTTTTGGAATTCATAAATAATATCAAATTGCCACAGTGGGAAATGTTTTTTTTTAAATAACTTTTTTTTTTAGCTTGTGGCACTCAAGGAAATTTCTGTCATATCACTAGATGAATACAAACTTAAGGAACAGATAGTTTAGGAACAAAATTGCTTCCTTTAACCACAAAATTATTAAACTGTACATGGTGAAACAAAATATATAAAAGGGGTGTACAAAGAAATAATGTCAGAAAACTCCCCAAATTTAATGAAAGACATGAATATAAATATTTAAGAAGCCAAATGAACTCCAACAGGATAAACTCGGAAATAACTACAACCAGATACATAGAACTCAAACTGTCAAATGCCAAGGTCAAAGGGAGAGTTCTGAAACATGCAAGAGAAAATCAACATGTTATGTACAAGAGAACCCCAGTAGATTAAGTGCCTATTTCTCATCAGAAACCATGGAGACAAGAAAATGTGGGATGAAATAGTTAAAGTGTTGAAAGAAACTAATTGCCAAACAGGAATTTTATATACAGTGAGACTCTCTTTAAAAAATAAGGGAGAGATTTAAGACATTCCTAGATAAACAAAAGCTGAGGAAGTTTGTCACCATTAGACCTGCCCTACAAGCAATGCTAAAGGGAGTTCTTCTGACTGAAAGGAAAAGATACTAGACAGTGGACCAAAGCATCATAAAGAAATAAAGATCTCTGGTAAAGGTAACTGTTTGGGTAATTATAAAGGCCAGTATTATTTTTTATCAATTTTATTGAAACATATTCATAAACCATACAATTCATCTAAAGTGTACAATCAATGGCATTTGTTATAATCACAGAGTTGTACATTCATGACTTCAACCAATATTAGAGCATTTTCATTACTAAAAAAAAAAAAAAAGGAAAAATTAAGAAAACAGCAACAACAAAAAACAAACAAAACCCTACACCTTAGTATCACCTCTTGATCTATCTATCCTTTTCCTGCCGTACATAACTGCTAATCTATTTCTGTCTCTATTATTTATTTTTTCATGGTAGACTGCTTAATTCGTGACAGTTATTACAAGTCAATAAATATTGATCCCCCCAAAGCTCAGTTATTTATCTGATTACTGGTCCACAGAGAGCTGAATTAAATCGAGCCAACTGATTGCAGGGATGATAAACTGAAGTCAATCCTGCTTCTTGGGAAATGAAGCCACAGCCAGCTGATGCATAGCATACACTGTTCCACCAACTGTAAGAACCATAGTGGCTCTACACAGGAGGGTATCAGCTAACCCATCCTTCAGATGCACTGAAATTGCATTGTCCTTCTGAAATAGCTTCTGTTTTTCTGGAACTTTATTTTCAAATTGCCTGCATGAAGCAGTATTTATGGTCCTCCAGGCAATTTGATTAACAGCCAGCACATTCCTCAGCATCTTGGCTTTGCTACTGCCCACAAACTGTGACAACTGAACACCAAGTTCCATTACTTACTTCAATTTACATTTTCTATACATGGAGTCAAGCAATATGTATTACTTTTTGTCTAGTTTCTTTCACTTACCATATGTCCTTTTTTAAAAAACCATTGATGGAAGGTTATTAATATATTACTATACACTACTGTACATACTTTCCTTGGGCTGTATTTTTGCCCAAATAATTGTATCATATTTTTGTATCATATTTTTGGTAGGTAACTCCACTCTTTACTTCTTACATGTCCTAAAGTTCAAATGCATAAAAAGTAACGATAGGGAAGCGGATGTGACTCAAGAAATTGGGCATCCATCTACCATATAGGAAGTCCAGGGTTCAATTCCCAGGGCCTCCTGGTGAAAAGCAAGCTGGCCCATGTGACAAGCTGGCCCACACAGCAAGCTGGCCTGAACAGAGAGCTCACCCTCACAGAGTGCTGGCCCACGCAGGAGTGCTGGTCCATGCAGAAGTCCTGACCCACATGGAGTGCAGGCCTGCACAGAGAGCTGGCGCAGCCAGATGACGCAGCAAAAAGAGACACATAAGAGAGACCATAAGAGATGCAGCAGACCAGGGAGTTGAGGTGGTGCAAGAGATTGAGAAGCCTCTCTCCACTCTGAAAGGTCCCAGGATCACTTCTTGGTGCTGCCTAAAAAGAAGACAAGCAGACACAGAAGAACACACAGAAAGCATACAGTGAGCACAAAACAATGAGGGGTGGGAGAAATAAATTAATTAATTTTAAAAAAAGATTAAAGATAACACACACACAAAATAGTAATGATAAATCTATGGTTTTGGACATACAATGTATAAAGGTATAATTTGTAACAAGTACAACTGTAGCAGTTTGATATTGTTTATGAATTCCAAAACTAGATATTGGATTATGTTTGTAAACTGCTCTGCTCCTCTGGGCATACTAGATTATATTGGATTCAGAGGTTTCACACTTACTTAATTAAATAATGATTAAGGCTTTTATTGGACCACGTAAGTAGGACATTGAGTCCCCACCAAGAGGGCAGGGACTCACATAGAAACCACACCACAAAGAAGGGTGGTTGAAGTTTTGAGCTGGAGCCCAGGAATTAAACACATGGGAGAAAGCAGAGCAGCTAAGCCCAGAGAGAAATGAGCCCCGGGAGAGAGATGAGGCTTATCCCAGCCTACGACTGATATTGGAAGGAAGCTGGGACCATGGAGCCTTAAAAAGAAGAGGAAGGCTGAACATCAGCAGCCATCTTGCTCCAATATGTGGCAACAGACTTTGGTGAGGGAAGTAACTTATGCTTTATTGTGGTAACTGTAAGGTTCTACCCCAAATAAATACCCTTTATAAAGGCCAAGAGATTTCTGGTATTTTGCTTCAGCACACCTTTGGCTGACTAATACAACAACAAAAAGGTGTGTAAATGGGAGTGGAGTATAGAAAGAGTATTTATGTATGCTAGTGAAGTTATGACTGTCATAGATTTAAGATGTTAAATTTAAGATCAGTGGTAACCATAAAGAAAATATTTGAAATATATCTACAGAAGGAAATGAGAAGGGATGCAGAAGAGTATACTACAAAAGATCCAATAAATATGAAAGTAAATATTAACAGAAGAATTGAGGAACAAAATAAGTGTAACAATTACAATAACAAATAGCAAAATGGTAGAAGAAAGTTCTGCATTATTGGTACTTCTTTTATAAGTAAATGGTTTAAATTTTCCATTCAAAAGGCAGAGATTGGCAGAATGGATAAATAAGCATGACCCAATATATGCTGCTTACAAGATACTCACCTTAAATTCAAAGACAAAAATAGGTTGAAAGTGAAAGAATAGGAAAAAAAAAATAGTCCATTCAAATTGTATCTAAAAGACAGCTGGGTAGCTATACTAATATCAGATAAAACTGATATTTAAGACAGAAACTGTTAAAAGGGACAAAGAAGGATACTATATGCCAAAAAAGGGGACAATTCAATGAGAATATAAAACTATATATGCATATATATTATATATGCACCTAACATTATAACTTCAAAATATAGGAAGCAAATATTGACAAATTTTGAGAAGAGATGACAATATATTAATAGAAGACTTCAATATACCCTTTCAATAATGTATAGACTAGTTAGACAGAGGATCAATAAGGAAATAGAAGGCTTCAATAATATTATTAATCAACTAGACATAACAGATATATATGGAACATGTCACTCAACAGCGGCAGAATACACATTCTTCTCTACTATACATCAGTCATTCTCCAGGATAGGCCATATGTTAGGTCATAGAAAAATGCTCAATAAATTAGAAAATATTGAAATCATAGAATGTATCTTCTCCAACCATAATGAAATGAAGTTAGAAATTAATAACAGAGGGAGAACTAAAAAATTCACACAGATATGGAAATTAAACACACTCTTTTTAAAAAAATCAATTTATTGATAACTATTAATAAAGAATAAATCCATCCAAAGTGAACAATCAATGATATTTGATATAATCGTATAGTTTTTCATCCATTTCAATCATTATTAGAGCATTTTCATTATTCCAATAATAATAATAATAATTAAAAAACAGACAAACAAAAATCATCACCTCTCATTCTGTCTGCTTTCCCTGCCGTACATAGCTGCTATTCTGTTTTTGTCTATCTAGCTTATTTGTATTTATATTTTGTAAAAAAAAAAAAAAGTCTTATATATGCAATATTACCCATATTTGCATTTCACATGAGATTTCACTATGTTATACAGTCCCATGGTACATTTTTTAGCTTTTTTTCTAGTAATATGTGTGTCCTTAGAAATTCCCTTTCAACCACTGTCATACCCTTATAATGATTCTACTAGTTACAAAGACTATGATGTGCTTTCACCGTTTCTATTCATTTCCAAAGATTTATGAACAATGTATTTTTACCAATTCTGTGCATATTAACCTTTGACTTTTCATTCTCTACCCTCATTGTATTTTCTAGTGAGCTATGTTCTAATTATTAACTCCATGAGTTTACACAATATATTTAGCTCATAAAAGTGCAATCATACAGTATTTGCCCTTTTCTGTCTGCCTTGCTTCACTCAGCATAATGTCTTCCTGGTTCATCCATGTTATCATATGTTTCACAACTTCATTTCTTCTTACAGCTGCATAATATTTCATTGTGTGTATACACCACAGTTTGTTTATCCATTCATCAGATGATGGACAATAGGGTGTTTTCATCTTTTGGCTATTGTGTATAATGCTGCTATGGACATCAGTGTGCAGATGTCTGTTCATGTCACTGCTCTCAGTTCTTCTGGGTATATACCTAGTACTGATATTGCCAGATCCCATGGCAAGTCTATATTCAACTTCCTTAGGAACTGCTAAGCAGTCCTTCACAGTGGCCATACCATTCTACGATCCCAACAACAGTGAATAAGCATTCCTATCTCTCCATATCCTCTCCAACACTTGTAGTTTTCCAACTTTTTTAATAGTGGCTATTCTAACAGGTGTGAAATATCACAATGTAGTTTTGATTTGCATTTCTCTAATTGCTAGTGATGTTGAACATTTCTTCATGTATTTTATCTCCATTTGTATTCCTTTTTTGGACAATTGTCTATTCAAGTCTTTTGCCTATTTTTTAATTGGGTAGTTTGTCTTTTTATTGTTGAGTTGTATTATCTCTTCATATATATGGATACTAAACCCTTATTAGATATGTGATTTCTAAATATTTTCTCCCACTGAGTCAGCTGCCTTTTTTTGGATTCAGTTTGCAAGTATTTTGTTGAGGATTTTTGCACCTATATTCATTACAGATATTGGTCTGTAATTTTCTTTTTTCATAGTATCTTTATCTGGTTTTGGTAGTAAGGTGATGTTGTATTTATAGAATGAGTTTGGTAGCATTCTTTTCTGTTCAATTTTTCAGAAGAGCTTGAACAATATTGGTATTAGATAGTCTTTTAATAATTGGTAGAATTCACCTGTAAAGCCATCTGGTCTGGACTTTTCATCTTGTGGAGGTTTTTGATGACTGTTTCAATCTCTCTATTTGTGATTGGTTTGTTGAGTTCTTCTGTTTCTTCTAGGGTCAGTGTAGGATGTTTACGTATTTCTAGGAATTAGTTCATCTCATCTACATTGTTTAGTTTGTTGGCATACTGTTGTTCATAGTATTCTCTTATATCTCTCTTATTTCTGTGGGGTCAGTGGTAATATCCTCTCTCATTTATCATTTTATTTACTTGCATCTTATCTCTTTTTTTTTCTTTGTCAGTCTCGCTAAGGGTTTTTTGATTTTGCTGAACTACTCAAAGAACCAACTTTTGGTTTTGTTCAGTAAGGTCTCTCAATTGATTTTTAGTTCTTGATTTCATTTATTTCTGCTCTGATTGTTACTATTTCTTTCCTTTGCCTTGGGTTGGGATTAGTTTGCTGTTCTTTTCCTAGTTCCTCCAGTTGTGTATTAAATCTTCAATTTTAGCTCTTCTTTTTAAATGTAAGTATTGAGGGATATAATTTTCCTGCTCAGCACTACCTTTGAGATGTCCCATAGGTTTTGATATGTTGTGTTCTCATTTTCATTCATCTAAAGATATTTACTGAATTCCATTTCAATTTCTTCTTTGACCTATTCATTTTTTAAGAGTGTGTTGTTTAATCTCCATATATTTATGAATTTTCTTTTTCCATCATTATTGATATCCAGCTTCATTCCATTATGATATGAGAAAGTGTTTTATATAATTTTAATATTTTAAAAATTTATTGAGACCTGCCTTATGACCCAACATATGGTCTATCCTGAGGAAGAACATGGGTACTTGAAAAGAATTTATATACTGCTGTTTTGGGGTGTAATGCTCTATGAATGTCTGTTAGGTCTAGTTCATTTATCATATTACTCAAACTCTCTGTTTCATTTATCCTCTTTCCAGATGTTCTATGCTGACAGTGGTGTATTGAAGTCTCCAACTATTATTGTAAAGACATCTATTTCTCCCTTCAATTTTGCTGGTGTGTGTTTCAGGTATCTTGGGGCACCCAGGTTAGGTGCATAAATATTTATTATCATTATTTCTTCTTGGTGAATAGTCCCTTTTATTAATATATAATGACCTTCATCCCATATAACAGCTTTGTATTTAAAATCTCTTTCATCTGATATTAGTATCACTACTCCAGCTCTTTTTTGATTACTATTTGTGTGGAATATCTTTTTCCAACCTTTCACTTTCAGCTTGGTTGTGTCCTTATGTCTGAGGTGAGTCTCTTGTAGACATCATATAGATGGCTTATATTTTTTTATCCATCCTATCAGATTATGTCATTTGCTTGGGGAATTCAAGCCATTAATATTCAATTTTATTATTTTAAAGACATTACTTACTTCCTCCATTTTATCCTTTGGTGTTCCATTGTCATATCTTACTATTGTCTGTCTTTTTACCCTTTAATTTATCCTTCCTAATAAACTTCATTTCTACACTCTTCTCCAAGTCTCTTGCCTTTGTTTTTTCCTTTCAGTTGGCAACACTCTCTTTAGTATCTCTTGTAATTCTGGTAATTTTGGTAACATACTCTCTCAGTTTTTGTTTATCTGTGAAGAATTTAAACTCATCCTCATTTTTGAAGGACAGTTTTGCTGGATACAGAACTCTTGGCTGGCATTTTTTCTCTTTCATTACCTTAAATACATCATACCACTTTCCCCTGGCCACCATGGTTTCTGAAGAGAGTTCGGTACTTAATCCCATGGAGTTCCCTTGTATGTGATATTTTATTTTTCTCTTGCTGCTTTCAGAATCCACTCTTTATCTCTGATTTGTCATTTTGAATAGTAGGTATTTTGGAGTAGGTCTATTCGGATTTATTCTGTTTGGGGTATGTTTTCCTTCTTGAATATTGTATTTATGTCTTTCATAAGGGTTGGGAAGACTTCAGTGTATTTCCTTAAATAGTCTTTCTGCCCCTTTTCCATTCCCTTCTCCTTTTGGGAAACCAATAATGCATATGTTTGTGCATGTCATGTTGTCATTCAATTTCCTCAGACCCTGTTACATTTTTTCCACTCTTTTTCTGTTCTCCAGTGTTTTCCAGTTCTTTCCTTGAAATCACTAATTCTGTCTTTGAGCAATTCAAATCTGCTGTTATGTGCCTCTAATGTATTTTTAATCTCATCCACAGTGTCTTTCTTTCCCATAAGCTATGTTACTTGTTTCCCTGGCTTTCAAATTGTTTTTTTTGTTGTTGTTGTTGTTTTTAAAGATTTTATTTATTTATTCATTTATCCCTCCCTTGCTGCCCGCGCTCGCCGGGTCAGCCAACCACGCCGCGTGGGAGGGCCTGCCCCCACCAGGAGGCCCCGGGAACTGAACCTGGGGCCTCCCATATGGCAAACGGGAGCCCCACTGATTGAGCCACAGCCGCTTCCCTCAAATTGTTTTTTACGCTCACTCAGTGTCTTCTTAATATCCTTTATCTCTTTAGTCATATTTTCCTTCAATTCTTTGAATTGATTTAGGAGATTTGTATTATTATCATTGATTAATTGTCTTAAATCCTATATCTCCTTAGGATATTTGGTTTGTTCCTTTGGCTGGGCCATCTCTTCCTCTTTCCTAGTATGGGTTGTAATTTTTTACTGATGCTAGATATTTGAATATGGTGGTGAATTTACTCTGATGGTCAGTTTCTTTTTCTTGCCTGATGTTTTTTTTTTTTTTTTTTTTTTTTTTTACAGCTCTTCCTTGATTTTTAGTTCAACTTATTCTAAGTCTTTAAAATTGCCCAATTTGTTATAAAAATTGAGCCAGGGACTCACTAATGGGGGCATAGATTGTTTCCTAGAGGTGGGGCTAAAGAAATATCAAAAAGCAGTTTTTCTCCTTGCAATTTCCTGGCCAGCTGGCAGATGGCACTTACTGACAAACTTTTCCAGAGTGGTGTTTGTTTCAACCTCTGCTTTCCCATGTTTCTGGTTTGGCCAGAGCTGAGATTCAAAGCAGGCTCTGCTGGCCATATTCACTGAAGAGAAGCCCTTCAACTCACATTCCCTCCTCCCTTGTAACAATGACAAGGAGGAAGAAGTCTGTTCCCCTCTCAGTCAGCTGCAGTGAGGCAGGGATTTTATCCAGGCTTTATGTCATGAAGGTTGAGGATGAGAGCCCTTCATAGCCACCATGGGCATTTAGTAACTCACATTTGTTGTTTTGGGTGCTTTGTCTCTTTGTCCCCCACTCTCCTGGGAGTTGCATAGCACTGTTCTGGTCTGCTGACCCTCAGTGCAGATCCTTTGACAGCTTTTGCCCTTTCTTCATTGTTTTTGTGAGAAGGGTTAGCCTTGCCTACCTACTCCAATGCCATCTTACCGGAACTCTAAACAACACACTCTTAAACCACCAATAGGTCCAAGAAGAAATCTCAAGATAAATTAGAAAATATCTTGAGACAAAAAAAGAAAGAAAGAAAGAAAATACAAATTTCAAAAACCCACAGGATGTCTCAAGGCAGTGCTGAGAAGGAAATTTATTGCTCTATAAATTATAAAGATTATTTATTTATTTATTCCCACCCCCCTTGTTGTTTTATGCTCACTGTCTGCTCTCTGTATGTTTTTCTGTGTCTGCTTGTCTACTCTTTTAGGTGGCACCAGAGTGGGAGAGAGGTGCTCAATCTCTTGTGCCACCTCAGCTCCCTGGTCTGCTGCATCTCTTATTGTCTCTTCTCTGTGTCTCTTTTTGTTGAGTCATCTTGCTGTGCCAGCTGTCTGCATGGGACAGTACTTCATGCAGGCCAGCACTCCTACACGGACCAGCATTCCATGCAGACCAGCACTCTATGTGGGCCAGCTCTCTGCTCAGGCTAACTTGCTGCATAGGCCAGTTTGCCTTTTACCAGGAGGCCCCAGGAATCGAACCCTGGACCTCCTATGTGGTAGATGGGAGATGAATTACTTAAGCCACATCTGTTTCCCTCTATAAATTATAAAAAGAAAGAACTGAAATATAAAGAGGAAGAAGGAAGAAAATAGCAAAGAGTAAAGTGGAAATGAATGAAATTGAGAATAAAAAAACAACAGAAACAACAAAACCAGTAGTTGGTTTTTTGACAAGATCAATAAAATCGACAATTCTTCAGCTAGACTGACAACGAAAACAAAAGAAAGGACACAAATAATTAAAATCATAAATGAAGGGGTACATTACTCCCAACCCCACAAAAATAAAAAGGAATATAAGAGGATACTGTGAACATTTGAATATGAACAAATTAGATAACCTAGCTGAAAGGACAAATTCCTAGAAATAGAAACACAAAACTGCCATCACTAACTCAGAGAGAAACATAAGATAGTAACAGATCAATCACAACTGAGGAGATGGAATCGGTAATAAAATATCTCCCACCAACAGAAAAAGGCCATGACCAGATAACTTTACAGGGGAAAGGAAACTTTCCCTTCTTGCAGTGGACATGATCCTATACTCAGTAAATCCTGAAAAAATGCACCAAAAAAAGGCTCCTAGAGTTAATATATGAATCCAGCAAAGTGGTGGGTACAAAATCAATACCCCCAAACCAGTAATTTTTCAGTACATTAGTAAATGAACAATTGAAAGAAGAAATCAAGAAAACAAATCCATACACTATAGCAGCTACAAGAATCAAATAACCAAAGATATAAAGGAATTGTACACAGAAAATTATAAAACATTGCTGAAAGAAATCAAAGAAGATCTAAATAAGTGGAAGAGCATTTCATGTTTCTGTATTGGAAGACTAAATATTGTTAAGATGTCAATTCTACCCCAAGCAATTTACAGATTCAATACAATCCCAATCAAAATTCCAACAGGCTTCTTTACAGAAATGGAAAAGCCAATTATCAAACTTATATTGAAGGGTAAGGGGACCCTATTATACATAACAGATTGTTTTTCTCTGACAGCTTGTAGAACTCTCTCCTTGTCCTTTGCATTCGGCAGTTTGATCAGTATATGATGGGGTATTTTTTTCTCCCAAATCTTTCCTGTTTCTTGTTCTCTGGGCTTTTTGGATGTGCATACTCTTGTCTTTTGCTAAGTTTGGAAAGCTTTCTGTCATTATTTCTTTGAATATTTCTTCTGTCCTTTTCTTTCTTCTCCTTCTGGGACCCCCATAATGAATATATTTTGTCCCAGAGGTCTCAGACAACTCTAGGTTTTTATAATTCATTTTTCTTTCTGCTCTTCAATCTGACTCATTTCAGTTGTCTTTTCTTTAAGTTCCCTGATTCTTCTGCCAGCTCCAGTTTGCTGTTGAAACCCTCCTGGGAATTTTTTATTTCAGTCTTGTAATCTTTTGTTGAATACAGTACATTTTAATATTTTAAAATCTTAATTCTAGGTTTCATTCTCTAAGATAGCTGTTTCCTGAGTTTATAACCAAATGGTGAAATGAGAGAGATTTTCCTGAGTGTGAGCCCTCCTAAGGTCCACTCAAGGCAAATGCAAAGTGCAAAGTCCTCCCTGTCTTTTCTGAGTCTGTGTCTTGTTCCAGGCTTGTGCTTGCTAATGACCTTAGTAGTTTTCCTGTTTACAGGAATTTGAATGACCCATTTACTTCCCAGGAGACAGATCTTCTCCCTTCCTTGGTGTTCCGCTGCCAAACTTAAAGCAGGTGAACCTTTGCCCCAGGCCAATCTCCTCAATTGTTTCTTATATTGCTTTCTATGTTTCAAGTTGCTTTTGCCTGAAGGGCAAATTCGAGGGAGCAGGAGAGGCCTTGCTAGAGAGGAGTTTCCCAAGTCAGTCTTTCCCAGCCTGAACAAGGCCAGGGACCCACAAATGGAGCACTAGCTGGCTCCAAACTGCCCTAGAGAGAGGATGGGAGAGGGGCCAGGAAGGCATGAGCTTCTTCCACAGCTCCCCAAAACTGTGCTTTCTTGACTTGCCTAGCAAATGCAGCCTGTCAAAAGTTCTCTATAGCTTTGAGCAAAGATACCATCTTTATTTAGGGAGGAGGGAGCTTGGAACAATGGTCATCCTCACAGCTGGGTCCCCAGTGATCTGAAGTAGCTAATCAAAAGCTGTGATCAGCAATTGTCTGTGCCCACTCTGGATCTTGGGGAAGTGGATTTCATGTACCTTTCTGGCACCAGCAGCCTATGCCAAGAGTCAATCTCCACTGCTGCCTGCTGTGAGAGTGGGGCTAGGTGATGATGACCATCATACAGAGACAGCAATTTACTGGTATTTACTATAATTTACCAGCCTCTTTCTCCCAGTTTTCCCTGGATGCTGTACAGTATCGTGCTCTACTGGACTCCAGCCCTGAGGACATTGCTTCTGCACCACCCACCATGAGGTTAGACTGAATGCATCCCCCTCTAGCACCTGAGGACTGAGTTGAGAGGTCTGTCAAAGAGTGCCATCTCCATATGGGGTGGAAACTCCTCCTCAATTAAAGGTGGAGGGGGCATCACCATCCCAGAATCCTCAGGATTGGGGAATGAACTATGGACTAAAGTAGACTTACTAATATTCTACTATAGACTTATTGTGATTCTAGCAATGGAAGAAATATCATTGATGTGGAGGCAGTGGCCACTGGAGTTTCTGAGGGTAGAGAGAGGGGAAAACAGGTGTAATACAGGGGCATTTTGGGGACTTGGGAATCATCCTGAATGACATTACAACAATAGATACAGGCCATTACATATCTTGCCATAACCTATGGAATTGAGTGGGAAAGAGTGTAAACTACCATGTAAACTACAATCCATGCTTAGTGGCAATGCTCCAAAATGTGTTTATCAATTGCAATGAATGCACCACACTAATGAAAGATGATGCTAATGTGGGAAAATGTGGGTGGTGTGGGGAACAAGGTATATGGGAATACCCTATATATTCTCTGTAACATTTATGTAATCTAAGTATCTTTTACAAAATTTAAAAAAAAAAATGAAAAGACAAAACAAAAAACAAAAAACACCCCACAGATATTCTCCCTCCAAATGAAATATTCTAAGAGTTCAGTTATATGAGTTATTTATACATTCGTATCACATGGTATATTAAATTAATGTAAATTTGTTTTGAAAATAATACACATTATTGTATATGTAGCTTATTTCTTTCTCTATAAGTTTACATATATTTATTACATAAATATATATGTATGTGTGTGTGAATATACTGTCTGAAAGAATGCACATAAATTCATATTATATAAAAAGCAAAAAAAAAAAAAAAAAAAGTGCCATTTGCTGGCAGACCAGAAAAGAGCTCAGAAAGGGAAAAATAATAATTAATAAATAAATAAAAGAGTCAATCAAGTACCTTTACTGCCCTCTCTCCAAAGCCCTTGAAAATTGGCCTGATTACTGGGCCCTTAGCCCTGGTTTGATCAATTAAACAGGGACAATCCTAAATATCTAGAACAACTTGAACCAAGAGTCAAAGAACAATGGTAACACACAGAGACTTAATAGTAAATCCCTAGGTGAGAGAGAAACTGAACATCAGAGTAAACTCAGCATCAGAATCAGATACCTAGACATAAACAAAAAATCACAAGCCATACAAAGAAAAAGGAAGATATGACTCAGGCAAAGGAACAAATCAAAGCTCCAGATGAGACACAGGACTTGAAACAACTAATCAATGACATTCATACAAATCTAAATCAGATCATCAAGTTGAAGGACAACATGGCTAAAGAAATAAAAGACATTAAGAAGACACAGGGTGAGCACAAAGAAAAATTTGAAATCTTGCATAGAAAAATAACAGAGCTTATGGGAATGAAATACACAATAAATGAGATTTAAAATACAATAGAGGCACACAACAGCAGATGTGAAATCATGGGAGAAAGAATCAATGATGAAGAAGAAAGAACAACTGAAATTGAAAAGAAAAAACAATAGAGAGAGATAAGAATGGAGCAGGGCCTCAAGGAGTTGAATGATAGCATGAAGCACACCAACAAATGTATTATGGGAATTCCAGAAAGAGGAGAAAGGGAAAGGGGCAGAAAGAGGATTTGAGGAAAGAATGGCTGAAAATTTCCCAACTCTCATGAAAGACATGAATATATGTGTCCAGGAAGTGTACTCCAATTAGAATAAATCCAAATAGACCTACCCCAAGACACATAATATTCAGAATGCTAAATACCAAAGATAAAGAGAAAATTCTGCAAGCAGCAAGGGAAAAGCAAAACATCTCATACAAGGTATGCCCAAGAAGACTTAGTGCAGATTTCTCTTCAGAAACCATGGAGGCAAGAAGGCAGTAGTATGATATAATTAAGGTACTGAAAGAGAAAAACTGCCAGCCAAGAATTCTTTATCCAGCAAAACTGTCCTTCAAATATAACAGTGAGTTTAAAATAGTCACAGATAAACAGAAACTAAGGGAGTTCATAAACAGGAATCTAGCTCTGCAGGAAACACTAAAGGGAGTACTGCCACCAGAAAAGAAAAGAGAATAGAGAGAGGCTTGGAGGAGAGTGTAGAAGTGAAGACTAGCAGAAAGGGTAACCAGAAAGGTAAAAAAGATGGGCAAAAATAAGATATGACATATGAAAGCCAAAGGATAAAATAGTTGAAGTAAATAATGCCTTTACAGTAATAACTTTGAATGTTGATATATTAAACTCCCCAAATTGTTGAGTAACCAAATATAATAAAAATCATTTTGCCATATACCCTGATTTATAACAAAGTCCTGTGAAACAGATGCTGATGATGGCCATAATAGGTCCTAGTATACTTTTAAATATTTGATAGTAACATGATTATTCTTCACAGCAACAAAAAAATCATGTGTTAACCAATGGTCAAACCAAAGGTCAACAAACAGACAAACATACCAGAAAAAAAGGAAACTCCTATCACAGTGGAGGCTAAGAGCTCTCCAAATTATTATCATGACCTTTTTGAGCTGGAAGCTATTTAATCAATAGATAGTTACTACAATATACTTCTTATAAACCTATACTTCAATAGAGTCCCTGTCTTTTAAAACCCACTGTTTCCTGTTGATACAGAATATATACCAACAACAAAATTAAAATGGGACATGTTTTATAGAAAAGAAACATTTGAAGTGCCATGGAACTGAAAAGGTGAGAATGATAAACTTTTCCTTTGGGAATGGGAGACATCAGGAAATCAGGAAATCTTCATAGACAAGTATACATATAACCTGAGTTTTGAAGGATGAATAGGAGGTTGCCATATAAACAGTTGGGAAGGGAATGGAATCCAAGTAGAGTACAGTGTTTGAAAGACATGAAGAGATAGGAAAGACCACGGAGGCATTGAGAAAAATAGGAGTAACCCAAATTACTGTGTATTTAGTGAGGAGTTGATATTTTGAAGGGTCATATTATGAAATACCTTATGTGCCATGCTTAAACACAGTGATCTGTTTTGTTTTGTTTTGCTTTTTAAAGATTTATTTCATTTATTTCTCTCCCTTCCCCCTAGTTGTTTTGTGCTCGCTTTCTGCTCTATGTGTGTTCTTCTGTGCCTGCTTGTCTTCTCTTTAGACAAAACCAGGAACTGATCCTGGGATCTTCTAGGGTGGGAGAGGCACTCAATATCTTGCACCACCTCAGCTCCCTGGCATGCTGCATCTCTCATTGTCTCTCCTCTGTTATCTTTTTGTTGTATCATCTTGCTGCAGTAGCTCTCTGCGCCGGCCAGCACTCTGTGTGGGCCTGCACTCCGCATGGGCTAGTTCTCTGCTCAGGCTAGCTCACAGTGCAGGCCAGCTTGCCCTTCACCAGGAGGCCCTGGGAATCGAACCCTGGACCTCCTATATGGTAGATGGGAGGCTAATTGCTTGAGCCACATTCGTTTCCCTAAACACATTGTTGGTGCTCAAAAAATATTTAGTGTTGAATGAAAAATTGAAAGAATGAATTTTAAAAGCAATGACAACCCTTTAATGGATTTTAATATTTCATATTAAATGAATAAGAGAAGAAAAAGAGTTGAAACCAGGAAATTACTTAAAAGGCTATGCGAGCTCTTTAGACAAGAAGTAATTTAGTACATATTCTCATTTCATAGATAAGGGAACTGTCATCCTAGAGAAATGAAGTGGTTTGTTCAGGTGTTAGAGCTGGTTAATAGCAAAACTGGCCTCTTTCCCCATGCCTAACCACCTTTTCGACTACATTTCCTTATCCACAAATTCATTAGTTACCACCCAAGACTTAGATCAATAAAAGAATTTCCATTAAGGGGAGCAGTTGTGTCTCAAGCAGTTGGGTGCTCATTTTCTACATGGGAGGTCCCGGGTTCAGTTCCTGGTGCCTCCTAAAGAAGATATGCATGATAGGGAGCTGACACGAAGGACTGGTGCATAGAGCTGATACAATGAGATATTGCAATGAGATGTCGCAACGAGATGATGCAATGAGACGTCACAATGAGGAGACACATGAGAGACACAACAAGCAGGGAGCAGATTTAGCTCAAGCAATTGGGTACCTCCCTTCCACATGGGAGGTCCTGGGCTTGGTTCCTGGTGCCTCCTAAAAGAAGACAAGCAGACACAGAGAGCACACAATGAACAGACACAGAGCAGACAGTGAGAGCAAACAATGATGGTGGGGGGAATAAATAAATAAATAAATCTTTCAAAAAAGAATTTCCATTGTAATGGTACAGTGCTGTAATAGTGTTGGCGATTGTGGACAGGTCTAGCTGGATATTAATGTTTCAGCAGGAATTTTGTATTTTGTAGTTATTTTATATATAAATATATATTTTATTCTCCCCCTTCCCCGAGATGACCTGTCTGTCTGCTCACTGTGTTTCCTTGCTGTCTGCTCACTGTGCCTGCCCCTTGTGTCCACTTGCTGTGTCTGCTTATTTTCTTTAAAGGACACTGAGAACTGAACCCAGGACCTCCTGTGTGGGAGGCGGGCACCCAACTACTGGAGCCACATCTGCTCCCTGTAGTTATTTATTAATTTAAAAAATTTTTTTCATTTTCCGTAGTTATTTTTAAGGAAGACATAATTTGATCCTTGGTATATTAAGGATTAATTTGATTCAAAAATCAGAAAACCGAAGCAACTTATAGAAGCTGATGAACTAGATGAACTGGTTTTCCTTTAATTTTGCTTATCTGAAAAAAATATAAGAAAGATATACTTAACCAGATGGTTATTTCACAAAAATATTCCTTTCTTTACATTTTTTCTAGGGCATTCTTGTCTCTTTCTCATGAAGCTCTCTGGCTATAAAGCCAGTGACTATGGGAAACGGATGTGGCTCCAGAGGTTCGGCGTCCGTCTACCATATGGAGAGACCGGGGTTCGATCCCCGGTACCTCCTGGTAATAAATAAATAAATAAATAAATAAATAAATAAATAAATAAATAAATAAAGCCAGTGACTACTTTTCTCAAATTCCAACCACTGATGATTTCCAGCTTGCTATCGCCCTTTTGCCCTTCTTCTGTTCATTTCTCAGTTCTCATTTCTCCTTTCTCTTCCTTCCCATATTAGATCAGCTACCAGCTGCCAAGAAAGTGGATTAGATCATTTATCAAATCAGTGGGATTTCCTTTGTCATTTAGATCACTTTGTTAGCACACTAAAAATAGTTGTGGTTCTATCTCAAAAATTAATTTGGACTTATATTTTATCATTTGAAGGTTTGGGTAGCAGAAAGCAGGTCTAGGCTTAACTTAAATGGAAAGCAGTAATTTCTTTTCATATACTTTTTTTATTTTTTTAAAGATACTTAGATTACATAAATGTTACATAAAAAAATATAAGGAATTCCCATATGCCCCGCTCCCTACCCCTCCCACATTTTCCCACATTAACAACATCCTTCGTTAGTGTGGTACATTTGTTACAATTGATGAACACATTTTGGAGCATTGCCACTAAGCGTGGATTATAGTGTACATTGTACTTATACTCTCTCCTGCACAATTTTGTAGGTTGTGACAAGATATGTAATGGCCTGTATCTGTGGAAGGCAGTAATTCTTAATGTAAGTCTTACTTGGTTTCTAATCTAGATTTTGTTTCTAATTTGATCCGGAAACCAATATGCACTAGAAACCCTATTTCTCTCTAGATAGTTTCTTAATCTGAAAATGCGTAATAAAAATTACGTTAGCCATAGCTTCTTTAAATAGATCTGACCTATCCATACCCACTTAACAGTCTGGGAAAAGGTACTAGCCAAGCCAGTGGGGATTATTCCCTGTCTCTTCTAATTTACATTTTTTCTCTCCTATCTAGTTCCCTAGACTACTTGCTCTCTACTTTGACTCAGAATTCCTGTTTCAAACTGTCTTTACTCTGATAATGCATCTAGACACTCTTCTTTAGTTTGCTGATATTCAGTCTGTATTGTCCTATCTTTACTTTATAAACAATTTGGCTTCCCATATCCACAGCTGCAGATTCATGGGCTGAACCACATGGTCTCTCCCTTAAGAAAGGAGGATTATACTAGAGATTTCTAAGAATCGACTGTTAGAACTGGGAAGGGTACTCAGTAAGTCTAGAATAGTTTTCTGAACTACTGAGGGTGACATAGGCAATGGTGGAACTTCATGATCCCTGTAAGACAAATTAGAATTCTTTCCAGTTTTCCCTTCCTCCATAATTCCCTGCATTGCCAGGATCACATCCAGTCTCTCAAGGACCACTTCACACAAGCAACTGTCGAATGCATTTTAGCCCCAGTTACCTCTAAATGACCCATTAAATCACTGTGATGTTCCCATTCGTGCATGATAATATCAGCAATCCATAGCTCAGAAAGTGTAAAAGAATAAAATAAATGTTTGAAATTTTACAACCTTTTCCCCTAGACCTCTGTCAAATATCTGCCAGTAACCTGTATATTCTAAATGCTTTTTAACAAAAACTGAAAAATCCTAATGTTTCCATAACAGTAGTTGATATTTAGTGAACCATCAAAATGGGTGTGGAATAAGGAGACCCCTTTATATTAATAAAAAATTATTTAACCAAAGCCTGGGCTTATAATATATAACAGATTATCCTATGATTTTAATATTATCCTATGAAGCAATTTTTAATGAAGTGAAGTTTATTCAACTCATGTCTTCCGGAAATAAAAAGGGATAGCAAAGGGAAGCGGCTGTGGCTCAATCAGTAGGGATCCCGTTTACCATATGGGAGGCCCCGGGTTCGGTTCCCGGGGCCTCCTGGTGAAGGCAAGCCCGTCCACACGGCGTGGTTAGCTGACCCAGCGAGCACAAGCAGCAAGGGGGGGATAAATGAATAAATAAATAAAATCTTAAAAAAAAAAAGGGATAGCAAAGAAAAAAAAATACAATGTGCCCTTGATGTCTCCCCTAAAATGCACAATCTTTACACCTGTTCCTTTCATCCTGGGATGATGTTAATCTTCTGTTTATTTTGCTACTGTTAATCCTAGCACAATGTAGTTTACTCAGAGATTGCCCTCTTAAAGTTGGTCTATGCCTGTTCTTTCTTACACCACAAAAAGCAAAGGGAAAAAAGTGGGTGTGTGTTCTGTTGGTGGTGATGGTGGTGGTTAAAAAGCAAGTTGGGACTTCCTCTTTGAACAGTTGCTTTTTCCTCTCACACAAAGGAGATCTCATTTTGCTTGAGGCTGGATGCAGTTGAAGCCAAACCACACATCAAAGTGAGGCTATGATGGCTAAGAAGCCCCCCAAACCAGCCCCTCGCAGGATCTTCCAGGAAAGGTTAAAGATTACTGCTCTACCATTGTACTTTGAAGGTTTTTTATTAGTCAAGAGGTCAGAATACCAGGTAAGTCTAAAGAAGATAATGTTAAACCAGAAGTTTCTGTCTTAATATAAAATGTATCTCCTAGTTATATGACATGATAAGGACCTTCTCGTTTCTATTAGATTTAAACTCTCTTCTCTTCCTTGAGTATGATTCCAATTTTGCATACTTTAAATAAAGTGTATGGCTTAAATATATATCTATATATAGTATATATAATAATATAAGCTTATAAAATTAAGTGATTTAGAAATTAAATATATGTTCTCCTGTGCAAATACTCTGTGCAAATAATTTAAATATATACAAAAAAGAAATTAAAAAGATGAAATAAAATCAAAATAACTAGATGTTTTAAAAGTTCTTCCCTAATGGGTCATGTTGAACAGCCCCTGGTATTTATGCACCCCACTTTGGTGACCATCACGTAGAACCCTTCCTTAGAAAATGCACATTACTTGTTCACTAAATAAATAAATAAATAAATAAATAAATAAATAAATAAATAATGAAGGCTTTTATTGGAGAGGGGGTATATGGGGGAAATTAATTGGATTTTTGTATTATGAACTATTTTTACTAGTTACATCAATGAGAAAAGGGTACTAGGAAGTCAGGAAATGTAAGTATCAGTCCAGCTGTGGAACTTGGGTAATTCCTTTACATTTAAAAAAATATTAGATTTCTCTTTTGTAAAATGTATAATACCGTCTTGCACACCTGAATGAGTTGCTGTGATGACCAAATGGACTTTGCAATAAAAAGTACATTTTCTTGAGAAGTTGCCATATGGCAGGTAACATGCTAGGCTGTTAATGTCCTGTCACTCTGATTCACATAGCAACTGTTCTGGGTAGAAAATATTTTATCCACTTCACAGATGACTGAGTTGTGGCTCTCATATTATACATTAAGGAGCTTAGATTGGATTGGATTGTAAAACATTTGACATCATGCTGCCTCTCAAATTTAAGTTCTAATTCAGTTTGATTGTGAAGTTCTAAAGGTTAGGGATGGTCTAATCTCTAGGTATTTCATCATATTGAGCTCAACTGTAAGCTCAATAAATTTTCAAAAAAAGGGGGAGCAGGTGTAGCTCCGTGGTTGAGTGTCTGCTCCGAATGTATGAGGTCCCGGGTTCAATCTTCCGATATCTCTTAAAAAAGAAAAAGAAAAAGAAAAAAAAAATTCAGAAACACTTATTTGAATGAAAATGAAGTAGGGATCTTAAACTCTGAATAAAATATCATCTAATGATTACGAAGCTACTGGTAAATTCAAAAGTCCTATTTCAGTCCCCTTTTTTACTTAAGTGGTTCATCACAAATGTTTATATATCCTTATAGATAAAAATAGATACTTAGATGTTGGTTATTGAGATTGATATTTATAGATGACTCAGTTATACTGGTACTCATAAGGGCTTATCAGAAACGACACTAAGACTGTGACTAGCAGGTCTCTGCACACTAAATAAGAATTCCATCTGTCCTTAGGTTTGTGGTTGTGGTTGTACTTCACAGGGCTTGTTGCTATTTGTAACCCTACTTTTCCTCCAGGTGGTCTTTGGTCTTGGCTCAGTACATCTATACCTGTTTTTACCCCAATCTAATAAATCTTTCTCAATCTTTTCCACAAATCTATGTTTGTTATCTATCAAACTCTCATTTTTCCATGATTAACTCTACCCAATCCATATAATTCTCCCGAGAATGAACCCCTCTGTCTACTTTTTCACTTTGTCTTAAAATTATTCATACTTATATGTTGGCTTGTGAGACTTTAATATTTTTCTACATATTTGTTCAGTTTTCAAGTATAGTCTGTATATTTTCTCAGGATGACAGATGGCTGTCTGTATGCACATATAGAAGGAGCCTAATAAACCCTGACTGACTATTGGTGATTTTAGTTTTCCTACCTTATGGTAGGTTAATGCTAGTGAAGCTGATCAAGATGAATATTTGACTTCAGGGTTTCCCTTGCTTTCCTTTCTCTCATAGAAACATTGAATCTTGGGATTGAACTAGATCTTAGATGCCATATTTTAGTAAAACTACACAACCAGTGTTTAAGTTCCCTGAATAATATGCCTACATTCTGATCTGCCTTTGCACTTTCCCTCACTCCTATCCTCGATCCAAAATACAGTACAGCCTTGGCCTTCCCCTTTCAATGCAGAGGCTTACCACTAGAGCAGGGGGTGAGAGCTTTAAAAAGAGAGAGATGAGAAAGTTTCCAAGGTAAATTTGAATTATTTTATGATTTAATCGCAAGTCAAATCTGAGGAAGCTTAAATATTTTTCAACAGAGTAAGAGACCAGTCACTCCCATGGTTTCACAGAACATCTGCCTTGTTATATCAGTATAGATTAGCAACATTTCAAGTCAAATTTCTTAATCCAGTTTTCTACTTCTTAATTTAAGAAAATATGAAAAGGTGATTTTATATGGGAAGGACAATGGATTTCATTATTCAGGTGTACAAATAATCCTCTCCTCGTATATAATCCCATTGATAAAGCTCTATTTTAGAGAATGTTAGGTCCTACCACCACCCACCACCACACATACACATATAGACTACCATATGGAAAAGATATATAGATAATGAAGAATGCAAAGTAGCTGTCAATAATTTGAGTGATGAGACACAGCTTTCTTTTTTCTTTTTTCTTTTTTTTTTAGTGGTCAACATTTATTGAACACTTGTTATGGCCCAGGCCCTAAGCTCTGTACATATTTTATTATCACATGCAATCCTTCAACCCGATGAGGCAATAGCAGAAGGCTGGTCTCCCTATTTCTATTCTTGCTGTCTTAATTGTGAATTCTCACACAAGGGATAGAGAAATTATTAATAATATTATTAATATTATTATTGTTTACAATTTACTGATTTTTAGTTTATTCACAAAGTTGTGCAACCACCACTATCTAATTCCAGAACATTTTCATCACCCCAAAAAGAAATCCCATTCGCAGTCACTTCCCATTCCTCTAGCCCCCTTTACTATTTTTTTTATTTTTTAATTAAAAAAAATTTTTTCCCTTTGCTATTTTATATCCATTTGTTGAGATTATTTCTCTCCCTCATTTGAAACCAATTGCAAATTAAGTCACAGGAATCATACAAATGAAGATTGATTCGTTATTTTTCTTATTGTTAAAGTCTATTGATAAGTGGCTTAGAGTTAAGGCCAAATCTGTTCTACTATTTTACCCTAGAAGTATGTAGCCTTGAGCCCCCTGTCACTGAGTCAGCTAGAGAACCACAAGCCACCCCCTTTTTCAGGCTCTTGCCACATGGTAAGGAACAGATCAGAACACCAGATCTCTCCTGGTAGGCTGAGCTGAGCTAGGACAGGCAAGGCTGGACTGAGCATACTGCCTCTCACAAACTCACCTATTAAATACTTAGTACTACTCTGTGTGGAGGAGATAATTCACTCTGATGTTACTGTGCAGTATAGACTAGAGGTTGTAAGAAGGGAGAAAAGAGACCAGGTTAAGGGCCACCAAAAAAACAATAACACCTTGCAGGCTTTATAAAATGAATGAAAGAAAAGACTTCTGATAAGGCTTAGATTAAAGCATGCTCTCTTGCTTTATTAAATTGCTTGAGTCTGAGATGTGTCAGGAATATATTGGGCATCTGGATTTCAGACGAGAGGAAAAGCCTATTTGTCTAGTTTTAATAATTGCTTTTCTGGGGCATTATTGATTGGCTGGGTCTTCACTCATATACTCTTTAGAATTGTTCTTTTCTAAGGCAATTGGTCCTTGATTTAGGAAGCATCAGCAGGTTTGGCACATATTGTAGCCAGCTCTCAACTGGGAGGTAGGATGGAGTGGAAAGACCATTGGACTTAGATGGAGAAAACCTTTGTGGTAGATTGCCACAGTAAAACTACTAATTGGTTCAAGCTTCATGGTATGGATCTCCCTTTGAAATGTGACATTTCTGTTCCTCCCATGAAGAGGATAAGTCTATTTTTCTACCCATTGAATCTGGGCTTGGTCATATGACATACTTTGGTAAATGTGACAGAAGCAGAGTTTAGAAAGTGCTTGCATATTGGGTTTTGCCCTCTCTTGCTCCTGGGAACTCTTCTGCCAGCATATGAACAATTCTAAGCTTATTGGAGGACAAGAGACCATATGGAGTGAGGCCATAGTTGTCACAGCCTTCCTAACCCCCAGACAAGTAGGTAAAGCCACTTGTTTTAATTCCCCTGCCTACTAAAACAAATACCATCCAATGGGTTGGCTTAACCACAGGAAATTTATTAGCTCATGGTTTTAGGCTAGAAGTCCAAAATTGAGATCCCAGCAGGGTGATGCTTTCTCTCCCAAGACTGGTGTTCAGGGGTTGGCTACTGGTGATCTTAGGGGGTTCTCTCACTTTTCCATCACATGACAATGTCCTCTCCTTTCTCTTCTGGTTCCATTTGACTTTGGTTTCTGTCTGATCCCCTGACTTTTTTCTGTGGACTTCTCTATAAGGACTCCAGAAGATTAAGACTCATCCTGATTCAGTTGCACCACACCTTAACTGAAGTAACCTCATCAAAATGTCCTATTTACAATGGGTTCTTACCCACAGGAATGGATTATTATTAAGAGCATGTTTTTCTGGGTCACATAACTCTAAGCTGCCACACCACCTTAGACCATTCAGGTGCAGCCAAAGTATACTCAGACCAGAAGAACCAATCAGCTAGCCATGGATTGGTGAGAAAGAGAAAATGTTTGCTGTTTTAGTACACCGAATTTTAGGGTGGTTTGTTACATGGGCAAAAGCTAACTAGCACAGCCACTTACTAGATATTAGAAACTATGAAGATGAAGAGACAAAATAGTTCTATTAGGAACATGAGAAAAAATGGTTGTAGTAATTTAGAGTGAATTTAATCTTGAGCTTCCTGGGAACAAAGGCAAGTAATAACAATAGGCATTATAGAATTTTTATTATTTGAGAAAATAAATTTATAAATTCTGAAGAGGCAACAAATATTTTGCTGGTCAAAAAAAAAAAAAAAAAAAAAAAGCTAAATGATAGGTCAGTAAGGAAGGGGCACAGAATGTCATAACAGAAAGTATCTTCAAGTGTCCTTCAATGAAAAAGGAAAATATTTTCTTCATGTGACTTTCTTACAACTCTCCATATAAGTCATGATGATCCAACATGTTGTAACATATTGCAAAAATTCGGTGCATCAAACCCTAAAAGAAGGAATGGTTAACATATTCTTAAAGAGACTGGAATTTTATTTACCATACTTTTGGAAAGAACTGGGTATGAAGGTAAGTCTTTAGATTTTCAAGGATTTTATTCTTTAACCTCTCTTGCCATTCTTTTGTGCTATATCCAAACTTCATACAATTTTAAGTTCCATTTATTTGAATAGACTTTCACTTGAGTGAAATGGGATTCTGATTGTTATTACAGTTTTTTAACTTAAAAAGTTTTATTTCTATTGAACCCATAGTAATGCAAATGTATTAATAATTAAATATTCACCATATGAATGAACTTTGGACTACAAGGTTCAATGTTGATGATGTTAAAATTTTTTATCATTATCAATTTTTTTCATTTCCTTGATCTACAAGAATAATATTTACCATTTCTTGAACTCAAACTATGAGCAAAACACTGTATTAAGTGCTTTACATGTACTAATTCATTCAATCCTTTCAATTGCTCTGCAAGGTAGAGATTATATGCCTCTCCTATATTGGCCCCTTATATTGGTTCATCTTGCATGTACAAGCTTCCACTGAAACTGCATAAAATGTCAAATATCTTAAATCAAGAGGAGAATTTTGGGAAATGATATATTTGAACACAAATCAAATTACATTCTTAGCTCAAATTATATACTAAAATAAATTTAGAAGGATTTAAGAGTGAAATTGTAAAAATGATAAGCCATAAAATTGAGGTGAATGTTTAAAAATAAAGAAACTTATACAAACTTAATAAAGTCACAAAGGAAAATAGCAGAAAAATAGTTAAAAATACAATTTTGAAATAATTCTTACAATTTCTTTTCCACAGGAGTTTAAACATTATTGGACAGAGTTGAGAGGAACTACTCTTTTCTTTTACAGTGACAAAAAAAGTACTATAGTAAGTAGTTACATATGTTCAGGTAATACAATGTTTTTCCTAATATACACTTATCACATAGTCCATTATTCATTTTGTATTTTCTGCCTTCCAAGAGTAGAGATGTTCTAGTAAAACCAATTAAAATAGGTAAATTTAAATCTGTGAGAACTGACTATTAGGACAAGACACATGGTAAAATATCCTGAGCAACTCAGAGAAAGGTATTAACTTATTATGTTTTTCTCTGCATCCTTTGACTCTCTGACTCTGCATTAAAAACTCGGTTAAAGAGAAAATTTTAGCTAGACATCTGAATGCAAGTTGCCCAATACCAGGTTATAACCTGATTTTTCCCTCCTTTTTTTGCTGTAACATGCAGTATAATTTTTCTAGAAAGACAAAGGCATACTCCACTAAGCAGGGCTTCTAAGAACTCAAGCATGAGGATAACAATAAAGGGATGTGGAAATTTATTTATTTGCATCAGTTTCAAATTTGGATTGTGTGTTTCATTTTTTTCACAAACAAAATGCAGTATTTTAGTGGCAAATGCTTGCCTACCTTGGAATGCTATGCTTATAAAAATTTATATGAGTCAGTAACTTGTTCAAATAAAAATATTTTGGACTATGTATATAGTATCCCACACTTCTTAGAATATCATTATTAAATATCCAGATCTAGTGAGGAAAAAAAGAAAAGAAAACAGTATAAGAGTTAACTGTTCTCTGAGCCAGTGTGATGTATTTCACCTGTATGCATTTCAGTGCCATAGTGGTGAACTAAGCAGAAGTCATTTAAATTAAACAAACAAACAAAAAAACTTAAAATGATCATCTTTCATCAGAGTTCTTTATGTAAAGGTGTTTTCAATATCATAAAAATATGAAGAACTAATTTTTCTTCTTTGCCTTCCTTCTCTGGTCTCAACCTTTTAAAATACACAGTAAATGACAGAGCTAATATTTATTGCCCACTAATTACATGGCAAGAGGGAACATAGCTTAGTCAAGAACTTGGTCTCTCCTGTCACCATTAACTGTGGGATCTTGGGCTGGTTGTCTAACCTTTCTATGTCTCAGTGTCTCATTCAGGGAACTGGTAGAAAACAGATGGCACCTCAAATTGGGCAATATGAAAAGAGTTTAATAAAGGTACTGTTTTCAAAGCATTAGACAGGGTGTAAAAAAACCACAAAGGATACTACAGAAGCATGGGGCTAGTAACAGTGACCTGTTACCTAGAAGCAAGAGGAAAGATTGGGAGGGTAATGGAGATAGAGTATGGAGATAACTGCCTTGAGAGGAGGATGACCTTCAATTGAGGGACATGGCCAATCCTGAGCACTTGCACAAAGTAATAAATCCCCAGCCTCACTCTCCTCACCCTCCTGGTCTCCTGCTGGTGTTTCCCAGTGGTCCAACCTAATAAGAAACCAAAGGGCTAGGGAGCCTATTGATGTTGTCCATTTCTCCTCCAGAGCAGAGAGTTTGGTGGTGAAGAGATGAAAGTGGATCGGAAGAGTAAATGAGAGCTCTCCAGCACACTCAGTTTCCAAATCTCTAAATTTAGGATGAAAGCAGAGACCTATCAAATAAGGTTATTGAAAGGATTAAACAAGATAGTGCCCGTAAGGAGGGTAGCTGGCACATGGTAGGCATCAAACGTTTTGCACGTATTATCTCATTAATTCTCACAACTTTATAGAGAATTTAACCCCATTTTATCAATGATAATGGCCAAGTTTAAGGAATAAGAAATTGCACAAGATCATATACCGATTTGTTAAAACATTTTGAGAAAATGTTTTGGGTGACAATCCTAGGAGAAAGCACAGTGAGAATTGTAGATACTTCGCCTATAGCAGTGAAGAATGTAAAACTTTTAAATATTTGCTGGACTGTCAGGAGGTCATGTGAAACCATAACTGAATTTAGTGTTTTTCCAGAAAAAAGAGACTAGGACCAATGGATGGAAATTACTTAGAGAAAAACTGTGGCTCACTATAAGAAAAAACGTGCTAGCAGGCAGAGCTGGCTGGTAGGCATTAGTTCCATGTTCGTAAAGGTGTTTAAACATAGGCTGGATGACTACATGGAGGTATGCCTGGAGGAGATTCACACATCAGATGGCACCTAGATTAGATGACCTTTAAGGGTTTTTTCAACACTGCACTTAAAATGGTAAACATAAAGGTATGACTTCCTTTCATCTAATCAATGAATCAGCTTAAGCCACTCTATCTAATCCTGTCACCTCTTCCTCTGTTGCTTCCTCTTTTGTCTCAGCAAACCTCACTAAGCTTGATCTAAACAACCCATCATAAATAGATTCTTGTTTCAAGAGTTTAATTTTAAACTCTGCCTTCCTTCCTTTGCACCATTTTAAGTTGTTCTTTGTTCACTGAAAGTAAATATGTCATTCTCGTCATTATAGGAACAGCCTTGGAAATTTTTTTTAATTTTTGTGCTCTACCTTATTCTGAAAAATGAAATAAGGAAACTTACAAGAATACAGCAAGATAAGCTAAAATGGGCGAAATAGAAGGGGATAAAAAGGAATCAGGAATGAGGATAATTTAGCAAAATATTATACTATAAAAACCCGACTACATTTATTACAGATGGTTCTAATATTTCTAGCACTAGAAGGCAGATCTAGCAAGTTACATATGGATCAGTTGATACCGACCAATTTCTCGGAAGAAATATTACCATGGCATTTGGTTAAGATGAGAGTTTCATAATAGGATACTCATAACCAGTGATGTGTGGTAAATGTTTCATAACATGCTCCCTGGGGAAAAATATGTATATATGTATGTACAAAAATTTATTATAAAGAATCTGTAATACACAATTTAAAAACAATAATAAAATATACCATACTCTTTATTGTAACTTTTGTATGGCCAACTGTCACAGAATGCTTTCATGGATATTTGCCAAACTCTTATATTTGTAGCCACCTATGATTGTGATTCAATCATTATTTGACAAATGGAGTTATAACACAGTCTGCTGTTTCCCTAATAAATTTATTGTCATTAGATACATGGCATGAATGCTGCTTAATATTTTTGTTTACATTAATGATATAAGGAAAGTATACCAACAATTATATATCTCAAAAGTTCATGCATTTGTCAATATGAGCAACTTCTTTGCCGAATTAGAAAGTCGTTTTTGAATGCTGGAAAAATGTTTTGCCAATTTAAAAATTTTATTTACAATGAAACAGCTTCAGACATGGCAAACTCTTAAGTTTCATCTGCATTATTAATATTTTCTCCTTCACAAGAACAGGGACCAAATCTGGTCTATGGACAGATATTTCAGTCTATGAGCTAAGAATGGCTTTTAGATTTTGAAAGGGTTTTAAAAAATAAGCAAAGAAGAATATGTGACAGAGACTGTATTAAATTAGGTACTGATTTGTAATTTCCATGTTGTTAGCTAATTTCCATGGTGTAAATAATCCCATCATGGCTGATTTCAACCTATTGATGTGACCTCACTGAACACGGAGTTGGGAAAAAATGCACAGTAGCACACCAATATATACTATTTTCAGCACACAGATAAAAGGATATAAGTAGTTTCAAGTTCATAGAGAATAGTAAAAGGTAGTAATAAAATAAAAAGTAATGAGTTTTGAGTTTTAATTGCCTTTGTTTTGAGTACAGTTTACTTGGTTGTATTTTTACATATTTTAATTTTTAGTAATGGTCATGCTTAACAACCAGCTTTCAAAATTCCTGAAAATTTAACAATTTGCTTTTGCAAGCCTATGTGGCCAGGTCCAGCACACTGTCGCTTAACACATTTCCAAATGCCTTCTGGGATTGGAAAGGGGTGACACCCTCAATTGTGAACCAGGATATCATGCAAATACCAATGAGTTGAAAGGAAGATATATATTTTCCTTTTTTTTGGACCAATGTGTATTATCCATGAAATTATTTAATGAGAATTCCTTTTATCTTTGCAGTATGTTGACAGACTAGACATAATAGACCTCACATGCCTTACTGACCAGAATTCAACTGAAAAGAATTGTGCAAAACTCACCCTTGTTTTGCCAAAAGAGGAAGTGGAACTTAAGGTGAGTGAGGAGAAGCAATTAGTCTGTAACAAGTTGTGGTTATAAATAGCATTCTCTTCACAAGAGTGGCTGAGGCAAAAAAAAAGAATTACAAGAAAGGGCACCAAGTCTTAACTCTTTGTTAATATTTCTCACCTTTTGCCAAGAGCTAAAGTTTTCTGAATTGGGATTTGGAAAGGTATAGTACTTGTTTAGAATATATACACGTTGAAACCATATGCTTCTGTCTTCTGAGAGAGTCAGGGATCCTGCCTAGTATTTTTCAAAGGATGTTCTTGAATCATTGTTCAAAGTGAGCTAATTCAAGTCAACCAATAACTACAGCAATAATATCAAGAAAACAACTTGCATTTGAATAAGAAATGATTGCAGACTTTCCCCATAGATTACTGATTGATCTTGAAAGCTTGATCTTTAAACTTTAGTATAATAAGAATCACCTTGTACGTAGAAATTCCAGCTCCTTCCAACCCCAAACTTGGGCCCAGGAATTCACAAATTCTCCAGATGATTCTGATGTGGTGAGTAAGAACACAGGATGGGAGTCAAATTGCCTAGATTTTAATTCTGGCCATTTTATTTACTAGGTGTGTGATTTTGGACAAATTACTTAACCTCTTTGTACCTTAGTTTCCTCACCCAGAAGTGAGTTTTCCCTCAGGTGTAACAGTTACATTGAGTCCTTTTAATTAAAATTGCAATCCTTTCCCCCTTCCCACTCCACTGGGAACCCTAACTACTTTTTAATTTTTCCATAATACTTATTTCCTTCTGTCACTATCACTCACTACTATGTTTATTATTTATTTTCTCTTGCTAGACCCTGAATTCTATGAGAATAAGAATTTTGTTTTTTTCCTGATGTGAACCTATACCCAGAATAATCCGTGGCACATAAAAGGCACTCAGTATACAGCTGTTGAATTAACAAATCTCTCTCTCTATATATATATATAAAGTAATAATGGTACTTTTCTCAGAAAGTTTCCATGAAGATTAAACCAGCTAATCTTAGAACAGTGTTTAGAACAGTAGCTGTCACTCAATAGCTGTTGTCTGATATTATTAGAGGTAGCAGTAGTATAAAGAGCTAAGAATTGGAAGTCTCTAAGGACTAACTACATTGGTCCTATCTGGCTGCACCAAACTTACAGTCAATCAATGTTAAATACCCCTGGGGAGAGTAACCATGGATTAACATATTGCAGAGATAAATTTAACATCTTAACTTTTGTTTAAGTAAATTTATACAATTTTACTTGTTTAGTAAGCAAACAGATTAGAGCTATACACTTCTGACTTCTGACAAAAGAAAATAGGATTGAAATATTTCATAACAAATATACATTGTTTTAGCAAAAAGGAAATAAAAATTCCTTTCCACTGATTTTAAGTGATCTAAGTAATATTATAATCGACTTTTTAAAACAACGTGCTTCAGTAGGATATACATTTTGTTGATATTGCTGGGTTTTAACAGTTACATATTTTGAATCTTATAAAACACTCATAAAATTCTACAGTGATTTGAAGTTAATTAAAGTATTAATGTTCATAGCCATTCACGTGTTTTTTCTTTTTTTGTCTCTATCTGTTTCTGTCTTTAACTTTAGACAGAGAACACAGAAAGTGGAGAAGAATGGCGGGGCTTCATTCTTACAGTAACAGAGGTAGGAAGGTCATTACTTTTTTTTTTTTTTTTTAAAGATTTTATTTATTTATTCATTTATCCCCCCCTTGCTGCTTGTGCTCCCTGGGTCAGCTAACCACGCCGTGCGGGCGGGCTTGCCTTCACCAGGAGGCCCCGGGAACCGAACCCGGGGCCTCCCATATGGTAAACGGGATCCCTACTGATTGAGCCACAGCCGCTTCCCTAGGTCATTACTTTTTGATTGGTTCATTCATTCATTCAACAAATATTTGCTAAAACCCTTCTATGAGCCATGCTTGGTGAAAGGGGCTGAAGATACAGTAAAGGATGGATCTCACCCCTCGCACTTACCCATGAAATTTATATTTTTGTGGGTTGAGGGGACTGGGAAAGATAAAATAAACAAGTAAACAAACAAGATAATTTCATATTGTGATCATTGATATGAATAAAATAAACTGGGCAATGAGCAGAGAATATTAGGTGATCAGTGAGAGCTACTCTTTGGTTTTATCCTTTTGGCATAATGGTCTTCTGTATATTCTGCTATTTGTAGCTTATATAGCACCTTCTAAAATACTTTTCAATACCTTTCTTACTCATTTAATGCATATTTATAAAATGAGATCTGAAATGGGTTTTGTGGATAACAGACAATATAACTGAGAGAGACCATCAAAGTGGAAAGTGACCTTTAAACATTTGCTTAGTGAATCTTAAGACAAAGGGATGCTTATCTGTTCAACTCTGTGGCATCTTATCAAAGGCCAATAATAAGATCTATTGCTTATAATTAACTGTGGCCACCAGATAACTACCTTTATTTTAAATAAAGCCACTGTAGCAACTGTTTTGGAAACACGAGGTACTCTGATAACCAGCCCTCAAAAGAGCACCATGTTCTTTAATAATTTTAGAAGATATAAAAACTATCCATGCCTATTAGGGCCAATTGAATTCTATCCATAGCTAGTTTCTAAGAAAGGCTTTGCAGTCACATGAAATAAGTGCTGCACTTTACTGAGTGATGGATGCTGGTACTTGATCTCAACCAGTAACAGGTAAAAGTTGGAGATCAACTACTGTATAGTGAAATCAAAGGAGGCTAGAAAAGTGGGCCAATTAAAGATATGAAGAACATGTTGACTTGGGGATAGGGAGAAACTCTCTGGGAAATTGTATTGTCTCCCTGTTAAGGGGAAGCATCCTGGTGTGACATGGTGCTTCTCAAACTGGGGTGGGTGCAAGTATCTCAAGGATGTGACTAGTGTCAAGGAGTACACTAAAACCACTGGGAAAATGTTGGTCTATTTTTCTGGTACCCTACTTATACTTACCTTTTGGCCAAAATTTTGGTTTTGTTTTTCTTCCCTTGGGGTAAGGATAAAAATATTATGTTTTTATTAAAATGTATATAGATATATTATAGAATATAAAATAAAATGTAAGTGAGTTTTTAAGAGAAGATAAATTGCCTCAAATAAATTTTGTGCTGTATAAATGTTGTTTGGGGCTATGAGTACTCTGCATCTATGTTCACACTATACAATTGTTAGGAGAAGTTGAATCGGAGAGTTTGAGAAGTACAGACTGTAGCTGAAAGACCTGAGGCATTGCTTTTAGTATTATTATTATTAGAGAAGTTGTGAGTTTACAAAACAATCATGCATAAAACAGGATTCCTGTGCACCACCCCACCAACACTACCTTGCATTGGTGTGGAACATCCATTACCATTGATGACAGCACTTATATATTTGTACTAATTTTTAACAGTATGTACCTTTGTTACATTGATGAAAGATAATTAAAATAGTTGTATCTATCATACATTATTTACATTAGATATATTTTCTCCCCATATACCATCCTATTATTATGAGACATTGCTTTTGAAATCCAAGTTTAAGTCCTGGTTCAACAACTTACTAGCAAGATGACCCAGGACTAGTTATTTAATCTTTCTGAGCCTGTTTTCCATTTGTAAAATAGGGATAATAATACCTATCTTGTATCATTGCTGTGAGGATAAACATGTAAAATGCTTAGAATATAATAGGCAATTAATAAGGAGTAACTATTTCCTTAGTTTCTAATCCTCTCCCCGCCCCCATTTTTTCTCTGGTTTGGTACATGAGGAAATAGCCATATTGGTTATTAGTTGGGTCAGGTATCTAGAAGAATGGTCTCTAAATCTTTTTACTTGCTTATCCCTATTAGCAAATATTTATTTATTTCAAATTTTATATATATGTATATACATTATAAAACATAAACAATCATAGGGATTAAAAAGAATGTGATAATAAGTAAATATAAAATGGGTTCTTGTGTTTTTTTCTCACACTTCAATAGATTGTGAGACCTTAGTTTGGATCAAGATGATAATGAGACATGGTTGTCTTCAAATACAGACGAGGTAGCATCACGCAAAGAAAAATATCCTACCATTCAAAGTATACCTTCTGTATTAATCAGTTTTCTCTAGGGAAACAAAACAGACAGGAGATATCTGTAAATATTATGATATTTCATAAAATTGTCTCACGCGACTGTGGGGGTACAAAAGTCCAAATTCCACAGGGCAGGCTGCAAGCCAGGTACTCCAATGAAGGCCCTCAATGAATTCCCCAGGAGAAGCTGGCTGTCTGAAGTAGAGACAAAAATTCTCTCTTCTAACTGTTGAAATCATCACTTCTCCTTTTAAGGTCTTTAACTGATTGGATGCGTCGTCTCTCATTGATGAAGGTTATCTTCCCAGTTGATTGTAGATGCAGTCAGCCATAGAAGCAATTGACTTACTAATGATTTAAGTCCACAAAATGTCCTCACAGTAACAGGCCAGTTCTTCCTTAACCAATCAACTGGGCACCATTACCTGACCAAGTTGACACATGAGCCTAGCTATCACATCTTCTAAGACTATATAGCTGGTCATAATAAGGTCTAAATCAGGGGTGTGAATACAGATCAGGAGAATGTAGGAAACTCAATATGAAATACATCTCTAGAAAAGGTAAAAAAAAAAAAACAAAACTAAAAAAAGTAGTACTTTTTATATGAATAACAGCAGTATCATATTCCTAATATTTGAAGGAAAGTTAGAAATGCACACAAAAACACACCAAAATATAGACTTCAGATTGTTGTTCCTCAGTCATCTAATGAATGGTTCCATCTCAATTCCATGTTGTCATATAACTGATAGAGCTTATTCCAGGTTACCTGTGTAAGAACCAAGCACCCACCTGGCAGGTCCTCTGGAACTTCCCTGATAGTGACCTACTAGTGAGCTCAAAATGAACAATGACAAGTTTGGTGTAATTCGAATTAGCTTGTAGTGCAAGGATGAGGTCCTCTGCTTTGGGACCAGAACAAAAGAAACGTTTCTTGGAAGAAGGTCGGGCATCCTGTGAAGACTCTAGTCAATTTAGAGGCAGTTCTAAGATGTCCACCTCAAATGAAGATCCTCTACACATGATTCTACTTATCCTCCATCTCTATCAGGTAACTTGAGCTCTTTAGGGCCAGACCAGGTTCATCTTTACTAAAATCAGTTATTTTGCTGTTTTTCTCATCTGTCTACTGTTTTAATTGGTTTTCAGCTGTCAGTTCCCCAGCATGTGTCGCTCCTCCCTGGGCAAGTAATTAGACTGCATGAAGTCCTAGAAAGAGAAAAGAAAAGAAGGATTGAAATAGAGTGGCTGCCTAGTATATCTGTTGACAAAGAGAAGGAACCAAATGAAGATTATGAGGATGTACTGAACCCTATGCCAGCGTAAGTCCAGTGAACTCCAGTTTAATCATTAGATTGTTACATACTCATTTCCAGTTAGCAAAGAGAGTTAGTCACTTGACCTCCTTAAACCAGGAACAATAAGTTACCTTGGGGATAAACTGCATGTCCGAGTACATGCCACATTTCCTCTTCTATGTCATGATCAACAAAATGCAGATTTGAACCAACTCTCTTACCACACAGGAAATCCCCTTCTACCCACACCTTTATACCAAATAGTATTCTTTCCAGAGCTCAAACCTAAATAAAAACTACTATAAAGAAGGAAGGAAAATGTTTCACCATACACCACCACGATGGACTGATTTTCTATCAGAAAACTGTACCAAATAATTTGTACAATTGACCAATCGGTTATGAGTAGTCATTGAGCTTGTACTTTGATGAAGGTTCTGTGTAAGGTGTGTAGGATGCTGTTGGAAATATGAAGAGGCACAGAACATGCTGAATTCAGCAATATCCTACATCTCTTTTTTTTTCTCATATTGTTGATAAGTGTGACTAAGCTTGTGAGCCCTTTCCTCCTGGAATTTTGGTCTTCTTGTCCACGTAACTTGTCCTGGTACCATCTTTGACATCAGGTTCTTATACCTAGTCTACCTATACTACAATCACAGAAACCCACCAGCTTTCACTTTTAGTTGACTGTAGTGACAAATACTGAAAGTCACATAGATTATTTTTTTCTCAATAAATATACTATATTATTACATAAAAATGAAAAGAAGATTAAAAAGTCCCTTGTCTCACCACTCAGGCATAATTACTTTTAACAGTTTAGTGTATTGCATATTCCTGCCAGATTTTTTCTATGATTATATATTTCAATGAATATGATAAAATAAATATTATATATATAAATATTATATATATATAATAAAATTGGAAAGTGCTTTATTTTTATTTCATACATTAAAATAACATAAGTAAGCCATATTATGCCAAAGGGGTGAGTTCAGATATACTTTTAAAACAGTGACCATATAAGAGAAGCAACTATAGAGGTGTTTTCTATCTCTGAAAATAACCTACTAATAAATATTATTTATCCAAGAGCCTGTTGTAAACTCTGAGAGTAGGGACACATTATTAATTCCTGTCTTAGATTTTCAAACGGTACTGGTGATTATTTACTGATCAATAAATCATGTCCTGTTGGTTAAAGGAAGTGGCTTTGGAAGGTTGAGGGAAGGGAGGATTAAGTACTCAGAGTGGCACAGACTTGTAATAGTTGTAGTAATAATAACCATTGAAATTTTGAGTAAAGTTACAAACTGAAGATCTCAAATTATGTTAGTAACACTTCTTTTAACTTTTACTTTAGAAATGCTTCAAACTTAGAGGACAATTACAGAAATATAAGAAACTTCATATAGAAAACTCCAACAAATCCCTACCTCCTCAGATACCCAGATCCACCAACATTTTGCTATATTTGCCATATCATTCTGTCAGCCTATCTAGTTATCAATCTATTCTCTGAAATACTTGAGTGTTGTTTATATACATCATGCTCCCTGAACACTTCATACTGCCATGTACATTTCCTAAGAGCAAAGATATTCACTTATGTAACCACCTTAAGTGCAGTTATCAAGTTCAAGAAAATTAACATTGATATAAACTTTATAGTTTATATTCTAAATTTTCATATGTTCCAATAATGTCCCTTTGAGCCTTTTCTCCCCTCTTGCTAGATTCCATCCAGAATAATGTATTGCATTTAATTGACATTTTATCTTTAGTTGCTCTTTCTTTTTTTTTTAATTGTGGGACCATATATACAACATAAACTTTCTCATCTCAAACACTCCTAAGCATATCATTCAGTGGGATTAATCACTTTCACAATACTGCAGTACCCTCACCATCTTTCATTACTAAAGTTTCCCACCTCCCCAAAGAGAAACCCTACATCCATTATGCATTAATTTCCCATTCCCCCTGTTCCCCCACCCCTGGCAACTTGTGCTCTATTTTTTGTCTCTATGAGCTTGCATATTCTCCAACAGTTTCTTCGTAGTTACCATGGGGCTTAAATTTAACATTCTAAATCTATAACAATCTCATTTGCTTTGATATTAACTTAACTTCAATAGTATATACAAATTATGTTCCTATACCCCTCTGTCCTTCACCTTTATGGAGTTCTTGTCCCAAATAGCATGTTTATATATTATAAGTCCAAACCACTGATTTTTCATTGCATTTTATGCATTTGCATTTCAGATCCTGTAGGAAATAAAAAGTTGAATTATGAACCAAAAATATAACAGCTTTTGTTTGGGAATGTTTTAATATCTCCCTCATTTCTGAAAGACAGTTTTGCCAGATACAGAATTCTTGGCTGGCAATTTTTTTGCTTTCCAGACTTTAAATATGTCATCCCACTGCCTTCTTGCCTCCATTGTTTCTGAAGAGAAATCAGCATATAGTCTTATTGAGATTCTTTTGAACATGGCATATTGCTTCTCTTTTGTGGCTTTCAGAATTCTCTCTATCTTCAGAATTCAATTTGATTATAATATGCTGTGGTGTGGGTCTATTTGGGTTTATCCTGTTTGGAGTTCATTGAGTGTTTGGATGTGTGTATAGGCCCATCTTTTTTTTTTAATTTGGGAAGTTTTCAGCCATTATTTCTTTGTATATTCTCTCTGCCCCTTTCTCTCTTTCTTCCACTTCTGGGATTCCCACAACATACGTTAGTATGCCAGATGGTGTCCCACAAGTTTCTCAGGCTCTGTTCATTTTTCTTCATTCTTTCTTCTTTCTGCAACCCAGACTGGATGATTTCAATTGTCTTCTCTTCAACTGCACTGATTCTTTCTTCTGCCAGCTCTCTCTAGGGAATTTTTAATTTTTGTTACTGTGGTCTTTGGCTTTGTGTGGTTCCTTTTCATATTCTGTATCTCTATTGATATTTTCTTAATGTTCCCCTCTCATTTTCTTGATTTCCTCCAGTTCTTTGTCCATATTTTCCTTTAGCTCTTTGAGTATATTTAAGACCATTGTTTTAAAAAGTATTTGTCTGGTATGTCCCAGGGCTGGACCTCCTCATTGATGGTTTCTAATGCTTTAATCTTCTCCTCTGCCTGGGCCATTGCATCCTTTAGTAACCTTCTGTTGAAACCTGGACATTTTGCTATTTTAATGTGTTATCATTGGAATTTTGACTGGAGGCTTCTGTTCCTTAAGCTTGTGTCCAGCTAGTATTATGACAGAATTTTCCTTGATTGCCAGGAGCTAACAATAAAAAAATAAATAAAAATAAAAAAAAAAAAGGAAGAAGAAAAAGAAACCCCTTTCTCAGTCTTTTCAAATTAACCTGTGGAGGGTTCTCCTTCAAGGTTTATCCATACAATGCATTTAGAGAATAGCTCCAGGTCAAAGCATAGGGGTCTCTCTGATGCTTTCTATACATGCATCTTATCTGAGGTATGCTGTTTGGCCCTAGGAATTCCCCCATTTACACAGTTCTGAATGTCCCCTCTTCTCTAGAAAACAGTTTCATCATGGTCCTGGGCATTGCACTGTATGTCCTATAGTCAGCAATCCCTTATCCCAGGCAGCACAACTTGAAGACTCTTCTACAGCATTCTTTAGGATAGTTCTATGAGCTGCTTTCTACATGAAGGGCAAGTTCTGGGATGACAAGTCTTTCATGCCATCACCAGACAGAATGGGTGAGACATATGCACTCACAGTATGTGCACAAGGCTTACTCTGCTCCCTCTGGAACCAGGACCAAGTATCTGCACTGAAAGTGCAGGCTGGCTCTGTGCTGAACTGGTGGGGGGTGAGGGAAGGTCCAGCCAGGACACTATGAGATCCTACCATTTTTCTTTAGGTACTGGGGCTGGGGATTGAACCTGGGACCTTGTATGTGGGAAGCCAGTGCTCAACCACTGAGCCACATCGGCAACCTGAGTTGGTTTTTTCATTTGTTTGCATGTTGTTTTTTTTGTTTTTAGGAGGCATCGGGACAGAACCTGGGACCTCTCATGTGGGAAGCAGGCACTCAACTGCTTGAGCCACATCCATTCTCAACCTACCACTTTTAAGTAATGTTTTTCTTGATTAGGGGCTTGCCGTGTTAGTGCAGTACTTTGTTTTCTAGAGCTTTGAGAAAGATGTTTCTGCCAATTCTTGCTGGTTGTTCTAAGCTTCTATGGGGAGATGGAGCCTTGAAGCATCGTATGCTGCCATCTTTCCCATTGCTGTAGCACTTTTTCATGTAATGATTTTTATCAGTTAATTTTTTTTTTTCTCTCACCTCTGTAGATGTTTTTATACAGTGTCCCGGAAAGAAGCAACTGAGATGCTCGAGAAGAACCCTTCCTTGGGAAATATGATCCTGAGGCCTGGTAGTGACAGTGGAAATTATTCCATCACTATCCGGCAGGAGACAGAGTATGTTTAATTTTTAAAAGTATGGAATCATTAAAAAGTATGATATCATTTAGATATCATCTTATAGGTTCAGATCAGTACCTGCTATGTGTTTTGTTGGGGCTAAAAATATGAACACAAGGATAGAGAAGGAATGTCATATAAGCAATGCTAAAGCTGGGTTTCAGGCTAATATTTTCAGTAGAGAAGAAGAAGAAGAAGAAAATTACTTGGGCCCTGGGTACAGTTGTATTGTTCATTCATTTATTCAATGAAAATAATATTTATTGTGCAGCTACTATGTACCAAGGAATGTTGTAGGCACTGGGGCTATAACAGCAAACAAAACAATGCCTCCGTTTCCAAAGATCTTACATTCTTATGAGGAGACATGGACTACGAAAAACCTATACCACTAAAAATATTGTATATATGGTGATAAAGTCTATGGGGGTAAAATAAAGCAAGGTGAGAGAGACAGGATCCCTCAGGGGTGGAGAGAGAAAATTTTTGTGGTTGCTATTGTTGCTTTCATATAAAGTGGTGAGAGAAGGCCTACTTTATTAACTGACATTTAAGCAGAGACCTGAAGGAAGTGAGTGAGCAAACCATGTCAATTTCTGGGGCAAGAATAGTCCAGGCAGCAAGTGCTTATGCCCTGAGGCAGGAGTGCATTTATCTTGTTCAGGAACAAAAAGAGGCCACTGAGACTGCAATGGAGTGATCAAGGAGAAAGGATTAGGAGATGAAATTTTAGAGTTTGATGTGGGGACAGAACACTCAAGGCCTTACAGGCCTAAGGACAAGGGCTTTGCTCTGAAAGCCATAAGAAGCCACTGGACTAAGTGAATAAAGAAATGACATCATCTGACATCTATAAAAAGGATCACTAAGGATTCTCTCATCAAGGTTAATAATGTTTCTGAAGAAATGTTTTACCTTTGATAAAGTCAATAATACCTATACACAAAAGTTGAGTTTTCTGTCTACCTGGGGTGGTTGGATCTTTTAAATTTCATTCCAACTCTCAGAATCTATGAATGCTTGCATTTCAATAGGGACTCTGGCTTAGTTAACACTTTCATGGTTGGTAATATATCAAAATATACAATTTTCTTTAAATTTATATTCTCTTATTGCCTGATATGAAAATATTCAATAAATAATTATCTTTCATATAAAAGCATAAGCAGTATTTTGATTCTTGAATTTGCTATTCTTCCTGGGGATAATATTATTCTATTATTGTTTAAGCCATAATATATCTATCAATGAATCTATCAATCCACCCCATAAATATCAATATTTCTAGGGAGATTAAATATAAAGACACTTTCAGTGAATAAAGTCAATACAAAGAAAATAATAGCTTGCAGGACAAATTTTAAATTATTGCATTATGACTGCATTGCTAATGTAACCCATTGCCGCATAAGTTTCATTTACTTGCCAATTTTTTTTTTTTTTTTTTTTTAAAGATTTTTTAAAATTTATTTATTCATTTATCCCCCCCTTGCTGCTTGTGCTTGCTGGGTCAGCTAACCACGCCGTGCGGGCGGGCTTGCCTTCACCAGGAGGCCCCTGGAACCGAACCCGGGGCCTCCCATATTGTAAACGGGAGCCCTACTGATTGAGCCACAGCCGCTTCCCTGCCAATTATTCTGTATAAACAGATTTGTCTTTATATACTAGCGATGTATACTGAACATATGGCAAGAATGGTAGATGGTAAATCACATCCTGGTTTTGTGTGTGTGTGTGTGTGTGTGTGTTTAAGAGGATGTCTGTGTGTATGTATGTGTGTATATTTATACAAAACGAAATGTCTATTTAAACTTAACATTCTTGTGGTTTCATTATATTTCATGTCTATTATAGGCTAACATTGGAGTTAATGGATTTTCAAGTATTATGGTAGAATATCATAGGTTATCTAGTTATACCTTATTTGATTTATAATTTAATTGGCTATCTTAAAGCAAATCCAAAAGAAATTAAAATTATAACAGACATTAGAAGTTAGTGAATTTAGAAGAACTCTCAGGAGAAAAGTGAATTTTTCTGTTTGGTATATCCCGGTCAAAGAGCTTACCCTATGAAGAGTTTAGGAAATAAAAGAATATCATATAAAATACAGAATGCCATTAACTCTACTTCTACTTTTAAAAATAAGAGGATATACAGTTTAATTAAAATTTATCTACAATATTTGTTTTAAAGAAATATAATCCAAAGGCTTGAAAGTGAAATTAGATCACACAAAGAGAGTGATTAATTTTTTTTTCTTCATATTTATAAAATTGTAGCCTAATCTCTTTTAAGGTGATCTAAGGTAGTCCAACTTTTTGCATTGCATTTTCCACATAATTAAGCACTGAGAAAAACAGCATTTTCTGCAGTGGGTGTGGTTTATGATGAAATGCAATAAGTTTCTACTCTTAAGATGTAAATCTAATTCATAATTTTTACTTACATTTGTCTTGTATTTAAGCTATATTTAAACTTATGAGAAAGAATCTGGTTAAGGAGTTCATATAAAATTATGAAATTCTAAGTAAACCCATTTCCAAGTTGAACTCATATGGAAATTCATGCTTTTGTACAGCTGTTGGTCATAAAAACATAATATTTCTGGGAAACTTCTAATCACCCCTCAAAAAAGCTCATACTTAGAAAGCAAGAAGAGAAGTAAAATAGTCGAACTAGAACATTCTAATACTGGTGTCAGCATGTACTTATGTAGGCTGGGGAATAGTTTATGCCTGGAAATAGCTAAGAAAACTTTTACTGCACAAACTTTCCCTATGAGCCAGATATATCTATCATGTTAAGGATTGTTGCATGTGTTCTTTACGCCTTAAAACAGATTTTTTTAGAATGCCTGATATTAAAATATTCTGTTTAACAGACCACTTATTTAAAGGATAGCAATTGTAGAGATGATTAAAATTTTAACTTGTTAGCTTGTATAACTTGATTGAAAAGATTTTGGCAGAAATCTAGACTATTTGGAAGAACCTGTGTTACCCACAAAATCAATACATTCTTTCACAGATTATAGGCTCAATGTTCAGTTATGCAAATTAGATGAGTGTGTCTGGCAAAACAGTAGCTGAAAAGGACAAGTTGGTTTACAAAGCAGTACTTGAAAGGAAAATCATTTATATCTGTTAATAAATCAGCTGTAGGAGGAAAGCCTGTAGTTCTTAGGAGAGAACAAAAGGTATTAAAAAACAAACAAACAAACAAAGTTATTCAATGCCAAATTGTTCCGTGACTCTTCTTTTGATGTCAAAGAGCATCTACTTTTATCCAGCCCTGTGCTGTGTGAATTCATAAGACATAAAACTATTCTTACAACAGACTTCCTGGTTTTGTTTTGTTTTCTTGAAATTGTCATGACCAGGTGGCAAGCTAGTACTGTATAGACACTTCAGAAAGCCATTAGCCAAGGGAGCACTAGAAAATATTAATCTAAAATTCTCTCCTTTGCAAACATTTTGGTCAGAAGCTAAGAACAAGAAGTTATAACCACATTTATGGTCACAAATATTTTATAGAGATTCCTTCTTTCTTGAGGTCATAGTCAGGAAAGCTTAATATAGCAATGTTTATCAATCTTGTTTTTTTACTCTCCCTTTACTCCTTTGGAAAAACAAAACAAAATATCAAAGAAAAACCAAAGGTCTGATATGACGGTCAAAACCTAAGCAACTTTAATGGAATTTGTGATCCACCTGTTTTTCTGCTTCAGAATTTAGTCCTATTAGTCAGAAGTTCCAAGAGACCATTTTGACCTATGCTACTTTGTCATGAACAATGATGATGATGATGATGATGATATGATGGCTATTACTAACAACAACAATCACTAGCCCCATTTATAAAGTATCATGTGTAGGCACTGTGTTGAACGCTTGACAAACATTTACTCTAGGAACAATAACCTCTTTAGGACAGATAATATTTTCCATGTTATAAAAATGATGAAGCTGAGCTTCACAGAAATTACTAAATTAAAACAATAAATTTTAAAAGCAGTAAAAAAGATAGTTATTATTTACTGAGTGCTTAAATATGCCAGACACTATACTAAGGGCTTTACAAACATTAACTCACAGAAACCCTGTGAGGCAGGCATTATTACCTCCATTTTATAAATGAAGAAATGGAGGCTTAGAGAGCTCACAAATTAGAACCAAAATTTGAATGTTGATCTTTCTGGTTATAAAGGCCTTTATAACCAGAAATAGTAACCATTTATTTCATAGGCATACAATTCAAAATGGTGAGAATTTTTAAAAATAACTATGGTTACTAATAGGATGAATCACCCCAAGTAGACTTGTAAGTCTTCCTCTGTCCAAGAATATTTCCTTCACCAGTAATTCCTGAAGGTGCACCTCTAAGGAATACTTTTTTTTTTTCTTGGAGGGGAATTGGTAGGTTAGGTGTTATCCCATGTTTAGAAAGTAAAACTCTCGAAGAAGACATTGTAATTAATTTATAAGCTGTTTTCTAACGTGATATAAAATTGGGAGAAGATATAGATATAATGGTAGATGAGGAGAGAGTTCACTAAATAGGAAATTTCTGTGTAGTTGAGCCCTAGAGGAATGTGGACTGGAATGGAGAGAGGAAGGTGGGATGTCTCTATAGTCAAGTTTAACCAGATAGACAATTTTTACCTTAGACAGCTTCTGTACATGAACAGATGTTGAATTACTTTATCTTTCAAGCAAATGCTAGAGTAATAAATGCTGTTAACTTTTCAACATTAGAAAAAATTTTGGTCCTAACACTCTTGCTGTCAGAATCAAAGGATTTCAATGCAAACATGCTGTTCGAAAAAACTGGCATGGACACCAACTTCATCTCTCAATGTAAATTCATTGAGTTGCTAGCAGAAAGCACTATGAGATGGGTTCTTAATATTTTAAAAACTAAATTCCATAAATATTTGTGTGCCTAATACTGGAATACAAAGGTGAATAGAATGTGCTTCTTGTTCTTAAGCAGTTCATAGTCAATAAAATACCATTTTTGTTTAGGATGGTAATAATTTAGAGTGCTATGTGACAGGAGAGGAAGATCTTAAGATTCATCTACTGTACTTATAGTCCACCTATGTATTCATATAATACCTAACACCTAGGATTTTCCATATCTCTTAAGTCAGCTTGGAAGTTAGCAAATATCTAGGGTGATATAGCTGGCAGGAAAAACAGCCACTGAGATTTTTCTGATTGGAACAGTGATGAAGTGAAGTAGAAAGTAATTTGCTTTCAATAATTTTTCCACTTCCCTTTTTAATATAAAGAAAATATATTTGATTTGTATACGCCTACATAGGTATATAATAATGTTTGTCTTTTGAAAGTTACTGGAAATTTTAAAAGTTTCTGCTTGAAAGATTTTTAGTTCTTGATTCTTACTTTTCCTCTCTCTTTGTTACTCTTTCTCATTCACCCACTCAATGACCCTGATTTTCTAATCCCCTAGTATATAACCCCCAAAAAGAGACATAGTGAGCCAGATAAATGGAAAACCAAAAACCATCTAATTTTTTTTACTAAACCATAGTTATGAGAACATAGGTTTGCTATACAGGTGACATTTTATACTCACTTTAGTTTGTACTGACCCAAGAGTACGGTCAAATGGGGATTAACCATTTATTTCATTTTAGCATGCCGAGAATCAAGCACTACAAAGTGATGAGTATAGGGGAAAACTACACTATTGAACTGGAAAAACCTGTAAGTACTATTTCTTTGTTGTTGATAAACTTTCTCCTGATTCCTGTCAAATCTACCTTGTTGTAACCAAAGAAAGGTGAAAAAGCAGACTTCCTTCCCAGGAAGCTAGTGCTGAAGAAACACAGGCATGTTAAGGAATCCTGAAGGTGTAAGATATCCAGGGTGAGAAGTGAGATGCACGAACAGCTGAATGAGGCAAAGTAGGAGATAATTTGCTTCCAGTACTTTTTTTTTTCTCTGCAAGTCTTTATCAATTTAATTATTTTGGGGAGCTGATGTAGCTCAAGTGGTTGAATACCTGCTTCCCATGTACGAGGTCCCAGATTTGATGCCTAGTACCTCCTAAAAACTAAAACAAAACAAGCAAACAAACAAACAAACAAAAAAAACCCAGCTGGTGGGAGCCAGTGTAGCTCAGTGACTGAGCGCTGGCTTCCCACATACAAGGTCCCGGTTTCAATCCCCAGCCCGGGTACTTAAAAAAAAAAAAAAAAAAAAAAATTCAAGGGTAGATAAAAATTTTTTGTTAAATATCTGTATTACATCCTACAATTATAAGTATTTAAATGTGCTTATTCCTAATGGGAATAAATCTGTGAATACCTTTTTTTCTAACAATTGCCTTGTAATAATAGTTCAGAAATCCCTCTTTTCAGCAACATAACAGTGAAGAAAGGGTTTTTCCCTTATCTGCAACCATTCTCCCATCCAACCAAACTTATCTTTGGCTGATATAATACTATTACCACCAGATAATGTGTTAGGCACAGAGCTAAGTATTTTACATATATCATCTAATTTAATCCTTATCATCACCCTGAGGTAAATATTATTATACCATACAGGTGAGAAAAATGGTATTTATACTGGTCTCAACTCATGAGAATGTGGTGATATGCCTATGTTCCAACATAATGAAAAGGGGGAATATAGCTCTGTGATCCTAGGCTATAGTAGTGGGGAGAGGGGCCAGGAAGGGAATCTCTAGTACCACTTAAAAGGAACTGATTGGCCTTGAAGATTTTTGTATTTCTCTGAAATTAAGCTCCCAGTTCCACGGTTTCTCCAGGCCCAGTGTGTTGATCAACTAAACAAGGAATGGTATGGTTAAATTTCTTATGTTTTGACCATAATCCTTCAAGTGTAGTAGTGACCTCTGCCAAGAGCAAAGCAGCCGCTAATTCATACATCCCACTTGTACCGTTGCTATAAATGCCTCCCAGAGCATTTCAGTTTTCACATTCATGCCTGACTGGGTTTTTTCAAAATTTCTAATGAAGGAGGCAGGGATCTTTTGCTAAAGGATAATACAGATAACCAAGTGACTGGAGGCAATGGTCAGGGAAGAAGAATGTACCTCTGCAACTGGTGAACTAGGGCTCACTTATCTGCCATTAGCCATACAGTCCACAATGTAAGGGAAGCTAACAGCCTGGCTTATTTTTTCACCTTTCACCCTTATTGGCCTTATCTCCCAACCAGGTTGTCTTCTTGTGAATTCTTTTTCCTCTTCGAGATTATCCTGGATATCTAGGTGTAACCTAATTTCACTTGTATGAAAATATTGGTTTAGTGGGTGGCAATACATTTCAGTTACTCCAAGCTAAGTAAAGTATCTTACAAAATGAGATACTACAATGCTTAAATTCTCCAGTTTTATGAGTTATTTGGCTTCAAGCAGAAGAAACAACTATGGTTAACAAGTGAAAATGAACTCATTTTAAGAACATAGGAAGCACACAGAAAAACTGGAAGGCTAGAAAACCTTCAAGGACTAGGAAGCAGTTGCTTGCACTAAGAATCATCTGATTAGGAAGTTGCTATCCTTCCTTGTCCCTCTACTCAAGATTCAAATTTCAGAAAGGGAGCATTTTCTGGCCTAGCTTGAGTCACATTCTTATATCTTAACTGGGGAGAGCAGTGTGCTAATTATGGCCCACCAGACTGTATCCAATGGGCAAGGGGTAATTCCTTAACATGAAATTGGATATGGTCAGGAAAGGGAAATGAGATCTTGGATAGGAAAAACCATGTCTATTTAATAAGCCATTGAAGTGAGGTATTATTGACATGATTGTCTAGAGGTCAGGAAATACATAATAATTTCCATTAAATTTCAGTTGAGCCTTCTCTCACTGTCTTTACACAGATGACACTGAGCCTTCTGTCATTCTCTTTTTATATAGGTGACACTCCCAAACCTTTTCAGCGTCATTGATTATTTTGTAAAGGAGACTCGAGGAAATTTAAGACCATTTATATATTCAACTGATGAAAATCTTGGTATGTTCTGCATTTTATTGCTATATTAAGTAAAACCAAACAAACAACAAAGAAAACAACTCTGTATATGATTTGTAATACCAGCCAGGTAGAAACTGTAGTTCAGCCTTTAAAGTTTATCCATTTGGAAATCATTTTGTTATTGACTCTGTGAAAATAAGGTAGTACCTATATCCTTAGGTAGAGAACATAGGCATATTCTTGGGAATACTAAACTCTGAGGCCTGTGTTGTGACAATTTATTCCATCATTCTATATGGCTTTATCAAGCAAGTTGAGAGATAAGGAAGAAACCAACTCTTATAGAGTCATGGAAACCAAAAAGGATAAAATGCTCTGTCAACAATGTCAGATGCTCCAGACAGGTTAAAATGGGTGAGGATTAAGGAGAGACTATGGGTCTTGATCATTAAGCTGTAGATGACTCAAGAGAGACATTTTACTTTAGGATAAGACAAATTAAATTGCAAGATAATAAGCAGTGAGTGGGTGGTGAGGAAGTACGGATAAGCATTGTAGTCAGGACTGGCTATTTAATTTGTGGGGTTTCTTTGTTCTTAAATTAAGAATTTCAAAACGGCAAGAGCAGAACATAAAACCAAGCATGAGGCCCTGTGTAACTGGTAAGTTATATGCCCATGATACTGGCCTTGTCTGTAGCCCTGCTCTAGCAGAGCAAGACAGTCTGGATATTATAGTTTCTCGCCATCCTTTGAAGCAGTCCCTTGTGTGCATTTTCCTTGGCAAGCTGTAAGCAGACGAGATAAAATATATCCGGCTTGTTTGAATTTCATGATTATCAGAACAAGTCTTTGTTCTTACTGATTAAAAGGAAAAACAACTTTATTTTACTACCTGTATAATGGGACATCTAGAAAATCTGATTAAAAGGACAGCAAATTTGAAAGTTCAAGTTCTTCTTAAAACATAATCATGATTCTTTTGATACCAAACAACTAAAAAAATTTTCAGGATGAAGAAATTTTAGAAAATTATCTAATACAGTATCTCACTCTGTATATGGGAATCACCCATACCACTCGCTCCAGGAAATATCTCTAAGATGTGGCCATTCAGTCAGTTTGAACAATTCTCATGATAAGGGGTTCATTGATTTTTGAGGCAGACACTACTGGTCAGCTCTAATTATTAGAGAATTCTACCTTAATATTGAGTTTGAAACATGCCTTCTCTTAGCTTGCACATATTAATATAATTTCTCGTTTTAAAACAATACAGGTGGTGGTGGGGGAGAAGCTGTAGCTCAAGTGGTTGAATGCCTGCTTCCCATGTGTGAGGTCTTGGTTTCAATTCTGGCACCAAATGAAACACACACACACACACACACACAGGCTTGCTTTTTAAACAGTCCATTTGACAATTCATCAAATATTTACAAACTGCCACAATGTCCCCCCCTGCCCCTTAGTCTTTTCTCTCTCTCTTGCTTTAATTACTGGTTCCTTCAAATGTCTCACTCTCATACTTGACCTTCTCTGGATACCTTCTAATTTTTGAACATCTCTTTTTAAAACAAGAGGTGAACACATTACTATGGATATGGCCAGTATAGTACATGACCTGTGCTTTATGCAGGAAAACCAAAAGGAATTCTCTGGGAATGGTAATTAATATAGGCTAAACTTTTCAGAGACCAAATGATTTTCTATAACATATCTAAAATAATTTTGTAGGTAAGGGACAATATTTGGGGACTTTCAATATTATTTTGTTAATTATTTCTAGTTTACTTCTGTTATGGTCAGAGAATATAATTTGCATGATTTCAATTCTTTTAAATTTGTTATTTTATGCTTCAAAATATGGACTTTTTGGTAAATGTTTTATGTGCACATGAAAAGAATGTATATTGGGCTGTTGGATGTGGTGTTTTATAAATGTTGAATAGATCGAGTTGGTTGATAGTATTGTTCATATCTCTAATAAGTTTCTGATTTTCTGTCTACTTGTTCTATTGATAATTGAGAAAAGAGTGTTGAATTTTCCAAGTATAATTATGGATTTGTCTATTTCTTCTTTCAGTTCTATCAGTTTTTGCTTCATGTATTTTGAAGCTATGTTGTTAGGGTGTGTATTAGCTTTCTATGCTGCATAACAAATTACCACAAATTTAATAACTTAAACAACACTATTATTTGTGTTTCTGTGGGTCAGGAGTTTGGGTACGGCTTAGCTGAGTCTTCTGCAAAGTTACCAGCAAGGTGTTGGCTGGAGCTGAGTACTTACCTGAGACTCAGAGTTGCTTCCAAACTCTCTCAGGTTGATGACAGAATTCATTTCCTTGTGGCCGTAGGATTAATGGCAGCTTGCTTAAAAGGGGGAGAGTTGGGGGAGGAACTATAGAGCAGGACTGCTAGCAAGATTGAGTCATATAATGTAACAGTTACAGGAATGACATCTCATCACCATTGTCATTAAAGGTAACATAATCACGAGACTGACATCCTATTACTTTGCCATATTCTATTGGTTAGGAGCAAGTCATAGGTCTCACCCACACTCAAGAAGCGGGATTTACACAAAGTTATAAATACCAGGAGGCTAGAATCATTCAGGCCACCATAAAGTCTGCCCACCGTAAGTTGTATATAGTGTTAGGGTTGTTATGTCTTCTTGGCGAATTGACCCCTTCATTGTTATGTAATGTCCCCCTTATCCCTGGTAATTTTCCTTACCCTGAAGTATATACTTTGTCTTATATTAATATACCCACTCCAGCTTTTTAAAAAATTACCCTACCACCAACACCTTGCATTGTTGTGAAACAAATTATGAAAGAATCTTGTCGAAATATTACTACTAAGTATAGTCTATATTTTACATTTGGTGTATTTTTCCCTTAACCCACCCTATTATTTTCTAATATATTTTTATTACAGAAGTGGTAAACTTACATAATAATCAAGCACATGTGTAGAATTCCAATACAGCACCCCTTCACCAACACATTTGTTAAAATTATGAGATAATATCATCAGACTATTACCACCAACCATGGTCCACAGTATACAGTTGGCACACTTTTTCTATACCTACACATTATCAACACAGTACATCTTTGACATTGATGCAAGAATATTAAGTATTGCTGTTAACCAGAGTCCATAGGTCACACCAATTGTATTTTTCCCATACTTCTCCACCTTCCCACCACCCTGCAATAATGACGTACATCGCTGTAGCTCATAGAAGGACACTCTTGCATCTGTGCTATCAACCACAATTCTCATCCACCTCTGGGTTCACGGTATTATTCAATCCCTAGATTATTCTCTAGCTTTCTTTCAATTGCATTTACATCCCTAGACTACCCTTTTCAGCCACAATCCCATTTATAAACCAGCTACTACTCACTATAATGTGTTACCATCACCTCTATCCATTTCCATACTTTTAGGGTCAAGTTAATTAAAACTTCTACATACATTAAGCATCAGTAGTCTTTCTCAGGTCTCCTCTAATCTCCTGATAACCTATGCTCTAGTATTAACTCCATGCATTTATTGTTCATATTTAGTTCATATTAATTAGACCATGCAATATTTGTTCTTTTGTGTCTGGCTTACTTCACTGAGCATAATGTCTTCAAGGCTCATCAATATTATCATGTGTGTCTCAATTTCATTTCTTCCTACTGCAGCATAGTATTCCATTGTATGTATATACCACATTTTGTTTATCCATTCATTGGTTGATGGACACTTGGGTTGTTTCCATCTTTTGGCAATTGTGAATAATGCCGCTGTGAACATCGGTGTGCAGATGTCTTTTTGTGTCACAGTTGTCAGTTCTTCTGGATATATTCCTAGTAGAGGAATTGCTGGATCATGAGGCAGTTCTATATTTAGCTTCCTGAGGAACTGCCAAACTGTCTTCCACAGAGGCAATTGTCTTCCACAGAGGCTGCACCATTTTACAATCCCACCAACGTGAAGGAGTGTTCCTATTTCTCTACATCCTCTCCAGCGCTTATTGTTTTCTGTTTTTTTTTTTTTTTTTTTTAAATAATGGTTATTTTATGCAGTGTTATATGATATTCCATTGTCATTTCGATTTGCATTTCACTAATAGCTAGTAATATGGAACATTTTTTCATGTGCTTTTGGCCATTTATATTTCTTTGGAGAAATTTTTGCCCATTTTTAAATTGGATTGCTTGTTCTTTTATTGTTGAGTTGTATGATCTCTTTATATAGAATGGAAATCACACCCTTATCGGATATGTGGTTTCTAAATATTTTCTCCCATTGAGTGGGCTGCCTTTTCACCTTCTTGTTGAAGTCCTTTGAATCAAAGAAGTGTTTTAAGTTTGAGGTCCCATTTATCCATGTTTTCTTTTGCTGCTCATGCTTTCAGTGTAAGGTTTAATAATGTGCCACCTACCACCAAGTCTTGAAGATGTTTTTCTACATTTTCTTCTAGGAGTTTTATGGTTCTTGCTTTTATATTTAGGTCTTTGATCCATTTTGAGTTAATTTCTATATAAGGTGTGGCATAGAAGTCCTCTTTCTTTCTTTAGTATATAGATATCCAGTTCTCCCAGCACCATTTTTTGAATAGACTGTTCTGCCCCAGCTGGCTAGGTTTGACAGGCTTGTCAAAAATCACTTGACCATAGATGTGAGGATCTGTTTCTGAACCATCAGTTTGGTTCCATTGGTCTATGTATCTATCTTTATGCCAATACCATGCTGTTTTTACCACGGTAGCTAGGTAATATGATTTAAAGTCTGGAAGTGAATCCTCCAGCTTTGCTTTTCCTTTTTAAGATGTTTCTGCTTATTCGGGGCCACTTGCCCTTCCTTATAAATTTGGTAATTGTGTTTTCCATTTGTTTAAAAATTGCTGGTGGAATTTTTATTGGGATTGCATTGAATCTGTATGTTAATTTGGGTAGAATTGACATCTTAATGATATTTAATCTTCCAATCCATGAGCATGGAATGTTCTTCCAATTATTTAGGTGTTTGGTTTTTTTTAAAAATTTCTTTTAGCAATGTGTTGTAGTTTTCTGAATACAAATGCTTTACCTCCTTGATTAAGTTTATTCTTAAATATTTAATTCTTTTAGTTGCTATTGTAAATGGAATTTTTTTCCTGACTTCCTCCTCAGATTGCGAATTACTACAAACACCACTCATGACCCCTCCTGGGCAACGCCGGTGAGCTGAGACACTTCCTTGGGCTAGTTAGTTGAGGCAAACGTGATCTGGGGGTAGTGTAGGGTCTTGCCTATCCGAGGGGCTGCCATATCATCCCTGATCAGAAAGGTGATCACCATGAAAGCCCCAGGGGCCATTGGTCCTTACAGTCAAGCTGTGTTAGTTGACAGGACCATTTATATTTCTGGACAGCTAGGCATGGACCCTTCAAGTGGACAGCTTTAGTCAGGAGGGGTGATGGAAGAAGCTAAACAAGCTCTTAAAAAGATCGGTGAAATTCGGAAAGTTGCAGGCTGTGACTTTGCTAATGTGGTAAAAACAACTGTTTTGTTGGCTGACAAATGATTTTAGTGCTGTTGAGAAGATCTACAAACAGTATTTCAAGAGTAATTTTCCGGTAGAACTGCTTACTAGGTTGCTGCTCTGCTCAAAGGTAGCCATGTTGAGATTGAAGCAGTAGCTGTCCAAGGACCTCTCACAACACCATGCCTATAAATAGACCCAGTGTTGTTTGGCATAGAATTTTCATAATACTTTAAATTGACATCTTAATTTTTACAAGTGATGTTGGAAAGTGTAAGTTTGACTAAAATATCTGAAGGTTTATTATGTAAGTGCCATATAATAGGGGGAATTGAACATGAATTGAAGATTAGATAATGAATCTAATTATGGATGATATAAGTTACATTTATGCACACTGATATTACTGAATGTGAAAAAAAGTACTCATTATAGTTACTCAACAAATACAAGTAAAAGGAAACAACATGTAGGAATGATGTGTTACTGTACCTGAGAAATACTAAAGAGTTTATCTGATTTAATTAAATACTATTAATTTAATGATGTGAAATATATTTAGTTCTCATATCAGATATGTGATTTTGTTTTTACTTGAGCAAAATTAAATTTAAAGTTTGAATGGTAGAGATAAAGGAGAAGTGAACCAAAATTTTATATAGATAATATTTTTCTAATTGAAATAAAATAGATATGCAAATTAAAAAAACACCACTGATTTTTGCATATTGATCTTGTGTCCTGACACTGTATTGAACTCATTTATTAGCTCTAGCAGCTTTGTTGTAGGTTTTTTGGGACTTTCTAGATATAAGATCATATCTGTGAATAGAGAAATTTTTACTTCTTCCTTTCTGATTGAATACCTTTAATTTCTTTTTCCTGCCTGATTGCTCTCGATAGACCCTCTATATGGAACATAAATGGTGACAGTGGGTATCCTTGTCTTGCTCCTGATCTCAATGAGAAAGCTTTCAGTCTTTCACCATTGAGTACAGTGTTAGCTGTGTGTTTTTCATATATGGCCTTTATCATGTTGAGAGTTTCCTTCTATACCTATCTTTTGTAGTATTTTTTATCAAGAAAGGATGTTGTATTTTGTCAAATCCCTTTTCTGTGTCAATTGAAAGGATTATGTGATTTTTTTCCTTTAATTTATTAATGTGGTGTGTTATGCTGATTGATTTTCTTGTGTTGAACCATGCTTGCATGCCTAGTCTAAAACCCACTTGATCATGGTGAATAATTTTTTTAATGTGTTGTTGGATTTGATTAGCAAGTATTTTGTTGAGGATTTTTGCATCTATATTCATAAGGGAAATGAGTCTGTAATTTTCTTTTTTCATAATATCTTTATCAGACTTTGATATTAGGGTAATATTGGCTTCATAGAATGAGTTTGGTAGCATTCTTTCTTCAATATTTTGGAAGAGCTTGAGTATTAAATCTTCTTTGAATGCTTGATAGAACTCACCTGTGAAACCATCTGGTCCTGGGCTTTTCATTTTGGGGAGTTGTTTGATGACTCTTTCAAAACACGTTACTTGTGATTGGTTTGTCGAGCTTTTCTATTTCTTCAAGGGTCAGTGTAGGTTGTTTGTACATTCCTAGGAATTTTTCCATCTTGTCTATATTGTCTCATTTTTTGGCATACAGTTGTTTGTAGTATCCTCTTATGATCTCTTTTATTTCTGTGGGGTCAGTAGTAATGTCCCCCTTTTCATTTTTTATTTCATTTATTTGCATCTCTTTTTTTTTTTTTTTTGGTCACCTAGCTAAAGGTTTGTCGATTTTGTTACTCTTCTTGAAGAACCAACTTTTGGTTTTGTTAATTCTGTTTTTTTTTTGTTGTTGTTGTTGTTTGTTCTCAATTTCATTTATTTCTGCACTGATCTTTGTTATTTCATTCCTTCTACTTGCTTTGGAATTAGTTTGGAATTATTGGCTTTTTCTAGTTCCATCAGCTGTGTAGTTAACATCATTGATTTTAGCTCTTTCTTCTATTTTAATGTAAGCCTTCAGGGCTATAATTTTTCCTCTTAGCACTGCCTTCACTGAATCTCATAGGTTGTGTTCTTGTTTTCATTCATATTGAGATATTTATTGATTTATCTCAAAATTTCTTCTTTGACCCACTGATTATTTAAGAGTGTATTGTTTAATCTCCATATATTTGTGAGTTTTCCCTTTTTCTACCTCTTGTTGATTTCCAACTTTATTCCATTATAACCAGAGAAAGTGCTTTGTATAATTTTGATCTTGTTGAATTTATTGAGTTCTGCTTTGTGACCCAAGATATGATCTATCCTGGAGAAAGATCCATGAACACTTGAGAAGAATGTATATCCTGCTGTTTTGGGGCACAAAGTTCTGTATATGTCTGTTAGGTTTAGTTTATTTATCATATTATTCAAGCTCTCTGTTTCTTTATTGATCCTCTTCCCAGGTGTTCTGTCCAATGCTAAGAGTGGTGTATTGAAATCTCCAACTATTATTGTAGAGATATATATTTCTCCCTTCAGTTTTGCCAGTGTTTGCCTCATGTCTCTTGGGGCATCCTGGTTAGGTGCATATACATTTATGATTGTTATTTCTTTCTGGTGAATTGCCCCATTTATTAATATATAATGTCTTTCATTGTCTCTAATAACAGTTTTGCTTATAAAGTCTATTTCACCTGATAAAAGTATAGCTACTTATATACTATTATATACTCCAGCTTTTTTGTTTTGTTTTGTTTTGTTACTGCATGTGTGGAATATCTTTTTTCCAACCTTTCACTTTCAATCTATTGGTATCCTTGGGTCTAAGGTGAGTCTCTTGTAGACAGCATATAGATGGCTCATATTTTCTTATCCATTCTGCTAGTTTGTATCTTTTGATTGGGGAATTTAATCCATTAAAATTTAATGTTATTACTGTAGAGGCAGTTCTTATTTCACCTATTTTGACCTTTGGGTTTTATCTGTCATATTTTAGTTTTATAACTCTTTTTATACTTTTTATACTTTTACTTTTACTGATATAATCTTCATTTCTAGACTCTCTTCCAAGCCTCTCTCTCCTGTCTTTTCTTTTCAGGCTGTAGCACTCCCTTTCCTGCATTTCCTGCAAAGCTGGTCTCTTGTAATTTATGTTTATCTGTGAATATCCTAAACTTGCTCTCCTTTTTGAAAGACAGTCTTTCCAGATATAAGATCCTTGGCTGGCAGTTTTTCTTTTGCAGTATCTTAAATATATAATACCACTGCCTTCTTTTTTTTTTTTAAAGATTTATTTTATTTATTTATTTACCCCCCCCCCTTGCTGCTTTTGCTCGCTGTGTCCATTTGCTGTGCGTTTTCTGTGTCTGCTGGTCTCCCTTTGTTGGGTCGTCCTGCTGCGTCAGCTCACCATGCCACGCGGGCCGGCTCGCCTTCACCAGGAGGCCCCAGGAAACGAACCCGGGCCTCCCATATGGTAAATGGGAGCCCTATCGATTGAGCCACAGCCGCTTCCCACCACTGCCTTCTTGCCTCCATGGTTTCTGATGAGAAATCGACACTTATTGGGTATCCCTTATATGTTATGCATTGCTTTTCTCTTGCTGCTCTCAGAATTCTTTGTCTTTGGCATTTGACATTCTGATTAGTATATGTCTTGGGGTTGGTCTATTGATATTTATTCAGATGGGAGTTTGTTGTGCTTCTTGGACATGAATATCTGTGTCCTTCAATAGGGTTGGGAAATTTTCTACCATTATTTCATTTTTTTTTTTTCAAAGAATTGTCTATTTATTGATCTTTTATGTTTGTTGACTACTTTCTTTCTTTTCTTTCTTTTTTTTTTTTTACAAATGGGATCACATTATAGGAACATGGATTAAGTCTTGAACATGTCTTTTCTCGGGTACATGAGTCAATCCCCAACACCAGCCATGGGTCAAACTTGTAAGCAGGACTTCCTAAGGCTAGTAGTCTCAGACTACCATTATTTCTTCAAATATTCCTTCTGCCTCTTTTCACTTCTCCTTCTGGGACTCCCATGACATGTATGTTTGCATGTCTCTTGCCATCATTTAGTTCTCTGAGACCCTGTTCATTTTTTTCCACTCTTTTCTTCATCTCTTCTTTTGTATATTCGCTTTCAGAGGCCATGTCTTCAAGCTCACCAATCCTTTCCTCTGCCACCTTAAATCTGCTGTTATATTCCTCCAGTGTATTTTTAAATTCATTTATTATGCCTTTCATTCCCATAAGATCTGCTATTTTTCTATGCGTGTGTTCAAATTCTTCTTTGTGTTCACCCAGTGTCTTCTTAATATCCTTAATCTCTTTAGCCATCTCACTGTATTTATTAAGGAGATTTGTTTGAACATCTATGATTAGTTGTCTCAACTCCTTTATGTTATCTGGAGGCTTATCTTGTTCATTTAACTGGGCCATATCTTCCTCTTTCTTGGTAGGGATGGTAATTTTTTGTTGTTGTCTTGGCATCTGGCTTACTAGATGTATTTATTCTGGGTGCAATTTCTCTCTTCAGTTTAGGGCTTTTTGCCTTTTCTCCCTTGCTGGTTGTGTCACAGGAGCCAAGTATATAGTTGGTGCTGTAAGCTGTGGAGGCTGAAGCTGCCTGCATTGCTCCAGGTACTGATGAAGCTTCTCCCAACTTTCTCCTCTGCCAAAGGTAGGGACAGAGCCACAGCTGTGTGTAATAATCCAAATCATGCAGGCCAAGACTGTCTGTAGTTGCCTGGAGAGACTGATGAAGCTTCACACCCCTCTTCCCCTGTCTGGGGCGGGGATAGAGCTGCAGGTATGGGCAGTAATTTATACTGTGCAGGTCCAAAATGACCTCAGTTGCCCAGGTAGACAACATAGCACCCCCCTCCCACCACCAGAAGTGGGGATGGACCCACTGGAGTGCCCATCAATCTAATCTGTGTGGGCCAAATGCACCTGCAGTTGCCCTGAAAGGCTGAGGGAGTACTGTCCCTTCTGCCCTTTAGGGGTGGGAATGGAGCCACCGATGCCAACAGTTCAGTTCATGTAGGCCAAAAATACCTGCCATTGCCCAGAAAAGCTGAGGAAACACCACTCTCCTCCTATCGTATTGGGTGGTGGGGGTGGATCCACAGGTGCCCAACAGTCCAGTCTGTGCAAAGTACTTGCCATTGCCAAGAAAGGATGAGGAAACACACTCCCCTCCTATGCTGTTTGGGGGCAGGGATGGAGCTACAGCTGTCTGAATATTCAGTCTGTGTGGGACCTAAGCACCTGCAGATACCCAGAGAGGCTGGGGAAACACAGTCCCTTTCTTGTCCTCTGGGGGTGGGGGTGGAGCCACAGGTGCCCAACAGTTGAGTTTGTGCAGGCCAAAAGCACCTGCAGTTGTCCTGAGAGGCTGAAGAAACACCAGCCCCCCTCTTATCCTATGGGGCGGGGGACAGAGGGAGAAATAGAATCAAAGGCACACAACAAACCAGTTTGTGTGGGCCATAAGTGCCTGCAGTTGCCAGGAGAGGCTGAGGAAACACAGCTCCACTCCTATCCTATTGGGGTACAGGGATGGAGTCCCAGGTGTCCGACTATTCAGTCTGTGTTGGCCGAAAGTGCCTGCAGTTACCCGGAGAGGCTGGTGCAGGTCCCGGCACCTTCCTCCCTACCAGAGGTGGGGCTGGAGCCTAGGCTAGGGCTGCAGTCTGTTCTTGGTAGAAAGAAACCGGTCCCTGCCTTCACTGTGATTTTCAGTCATCCCCGGTTCCCCTCATGCTGGGGGCAGAGTTAAAATGGAGGCTACCAGCCTCTTTCTGACTTGGACAGGTTCAAACTTTAGCTGTTCTTAGGGTTATACTTTAGCCAGCCAAATTTACTAATCATTCATTTCAAGAGTGTCCACCTTTACCTCATGGAGCAGTTATAATAGCTGCTTTGAAGTTGTTTTATTTTCTACTTAAAAATTTTTTTAAAGATATTTCGATTACCCACCTCCCACACCTCCCACCACATCCCACACAAACATCTCCCACAAGTGTGGCCCACCACCCTCAATGAACTTACACATCCTGGAGCCTTGCCACCAACCATAGACCACAGTTCACACTGGTTCTGTGTAATATTTTGGGTAATCTAAGCACCTCTTAAAATATATGTATATATATATATATAAATAACATTTTTGTAAGCAAATACACATATATGCATATATATTTATATATCATTTTGCAAATGTTTGTATGTATTGTGAGAATTTTGATTTTTACCCATAATAATAAAAAAAAAAAAAGATATTTCGATTACATAAACGTTACAGAAAATATATAGGGAATTCCCATATGCCCCACTTCCATACTGCCCACATTTTCCCTCATTAGCAACATCTTTCATAAGTGTGGTACATTCATTGCAATTCATAAACACATTTTGAAGCATTGCCACTAAGCATGGATTATAGTTTACATTATAGTTTACAGTTTCTCCTATTCAACTCTGGAGGTTATGGCCAGATTTATAATAGCCTGTATCTGTCATTGTAATGTCATTCAGATGATTCCCAAGTCCCGAAAATGCCCACCTATCACACCTGTTTTTCTCTCTCCCTAATCCCAGAAGTTTTGATAATTCTGACATCTTGTTTATCTTCATATTCATCTCTGTTGATTGTCTTTTCTCTTCTGAATCAGTAATATTTTTCCTGGATCTTTGTATATTAAGTAATTTTGGGTTGTATCTTGGACATTTTGAATATTATATCATTAGATTCTGGATCCTATTAAAATCCTCTGGAGAAATGGAATCGAATTGATGGTTCAGAAACAGACCCTCACATCTATGGCCAAGTGATTTTTGACAAGCCTGTCAAACCTAGCCAGCTGGGGCAGAACAATCTATTCAACAAATGGTGCTGAGAAAACTGGATATCCATATCCAAATGAAAGAAAAGGGACCCCTATGTCACACCTTATATAGAAATTAACTCAAAATGGATCACAGACCTAAATATAAAAGCAAGAACCATAAAACTCCTAGAAGAAAATGTAGAAAAACATCTTCAAGACTTGATGGTAGGTGGCACATTATTAAACCTTACACTGAAAGCATGAACAACGAAAGAAAACATGGATAAATGGGACCTCCTCAAATTTAAAACACTTTTGTGATTCAAAGGACTTCATCAAGGTGAAAAGGCAGCCCACTCAATGGGAGATAATATTTGGAAACCACATATCTGATAAGGGTGTGATAATATAACTCAACAATAAAAGAGCAAACAATCCAATTTAAACATGGGCAAAAGACCTGAATGGACATTTCTCCAAAGAGGAAATATATATGCCAAAAAGCACATTAAAAAATGTTCCATATCACTAGCTATTAGGGAAGTGCAAATCAAAATGACGAGATATCTTATACCACATAAAATGGCCATTAATTCCTCTTCTAAGAATATATCCAGAAGAACTGAAAACTGTGATGTGAACAGACATTTGCACACCAATGTTCATAGCAGCGTTATTCACAATTGCCAAAAGATGGAAACAACCCAAGTATCCATCTGCTGATGAGCAAAATGTGGTATATACATATTGTGGAATACTATGCTGCAGTAAGAAGAAATGAAATTGGGACACATATAATAACATGGCTAAACCTTGAAGACATTATGCTTGGTGAAATAAGCCAGACACAAAAAGACAAATATTGCATGGTCTCACTAATATGAACTAAAGGAAGAATAAATGCATGAAGTTAAAACCTAAAGTATAGGTTATTAGGAGATTAGAAGAGGGCTGAGAAGGACCACTGACGCTTAATGTATATAGAAGTTTTGATTGGCTTGACTGTAAAAGTGTGGAAATGGATAGAGTTGATGGTAGCACATTATAGTGAGTAGAACTAATGCAGCTGGTTTGTAGGTGGGATTATGACTGGAAAGGGTAGTCTAGGGATGTCAGTGTCAATTGAAAGAAAGCTAGAGAATAATCTAGTGACTGAATAACATAGTGCACCCAGAGGTGGTTGAGAATTGTGGTTAATATTACAAATACACGAATGTCATTCTATGAACTAGAACAAATGTACACTATTGCAAGTGGTAAGAATGTGAGGAAGCATGGGAAAAAATACAATGTAACCTATGGACTATAGTTAACAGCAATACTGTACTATTCTTGCATCAATGCCAAAGATGTAGTGTGTTAATAGTGGGGGATATGGAAAAAACATACCAAGTATATGCTATAGATCATAGTGGTAAATCTGATGATATTCTCTCATAATCTGTAGCAAATGTTCCATAACAATGTAGCGTGTTGGTGGAGGTTGTTGTATGGGAATTTCACTCATATGCACGATTGTTTTGTAAGTTCACAACTTCTCTAATAAAAATACACACACACCTACCAAAATCCTCTGGAGATACCCTGATCATCCTGATTAGGATTATCTTTCTTTGAGAAGTGGCCCCTTATCAGTTCAGTTTTCAAAGCCTTTGCAATACTGCTTTGGGTCTGACTCATGCGTGTGCCTCAGGGATAAGTCTGGGTCTCAGGTAAGTGGTTTATATCTTAGTCAGATTTCAGAACCTTTGCTACCTGTTTTGTATCTCTTCTTGTACATGCACAGCTTAGAGGTGAGCCCAGAGCTTTCACTTCATACACAGAATTAGATATGCTCTTCTCCATCTCTCATGGATTCTTTTCCTTTCTTTCTTTTTTTTTTTTAAGATTTAATTAATTTATTTATTCCCCCCGTCCCTTGTTTTGCACTCACTGTCCACTCTCTGTGTCCATTTGATGTGTGCTCTCTGTGTCTGCTTGTCTTCTCTTCTTCTCGTCTTCTCTTGAGGAGGCACTGTGAACTGATCCCAGGACCTTCGATATGGGAGAGAGACACTCACTCACTTGAGTCACCTCAGCTCCCTGGTTTGTTGTGTCTCTCATTGTCTCTCCTCTTTTGTCTCTTTTTGTTGCGGGCCCGCTTTCCATGTGGGCCAGCTCATTTACCTGGGCCTGCTTGGTTTCACCAGGAGGCCCCAGGAAACAAACCCGGGACCTCCAATGTGGTAGACGGGAGCCCAATCGCTTGAGCTACATCTGCTTCCCAGATCCTTTGTCTTGATCTTCTAGTTTAAAAGTTGTTAGCCACCTGTGCTGCTATATGGTTCTGTGAGAATGAGGCTGTCCTTTGGGGAAAAGAATTTAGAGGAAAGAAAGAAAATGACAACTCTACTCCCTCATTATTATACTTTTTAGTAGTCTGACTTCTTTTCACTTACAATTATATTATTACAAAGTTCCCTATATAATGGGAATTAAACATTTAAAAAATTTTTATTAGAGAAGTTGTAGGTTTACAGAAAAATAATGCATAAAATACACAGTTCCCATATACCTTGTATTAATAACATTTGTTGCAATTGATGAAAAAACGTTTTTATAATTGTACTATTAACTATGGCCCATGGTTTACTATAGGTCTTATTGTTTGTGTTGTCCACTCCTATGGATTTTTTTTTAAAAAAAATTTATTCCAGTAACATACACACAACCTAAAATTTCCCTTTTTAACCACACATGTATATTTCAGTGTTGTTAATATGTTCACAATGTTGTGCTATGATCAACACCATCCATTATCAAAACTTCCAACCTCCCAAATAAAACTGTACAATTAACTTCCTATTCTCTACCAACATCCCAGCCCCTGGTAACATATATTTTAGTTTCTGATCCTCTGAACTTGCTTATAAGTATTTCATATCAGTGGGATAATACAATATTTGTCCTTTTGAGACTCACTTATTTCACTCAACATGATGTCTTCAATGGATGTTTTATCCATGTTGTTGCATGTATCAGGATTTCATTCCTTTTTATGACTAAATAATATCCCATTGCATGGGATATTGTTTATTTTAACAAAATTGTTTATTTTAACAAAATTGTTTATTTTAACAAAATAAATAAAATATCCCATTGCATGGGATATTGTGTATAAACACATTTTGTTTATCCATTCATTAGTTGATGGACACTTGGGTTGTTTTCATATTTTGGCAATTGTGAATTGTGAGGTAGTCCAGTTGAAAAAGATCTCACGCCCACAGGTGTGGACCAGCCCACAAACATAATCTCTTTTTGGGATTCATAAAATAATTTCAAACTGCCACAACTTATAATTTTCCATTTTTAAAAAATAGCCATTCCAGTGGGTATGAAATGGTATCTCATTGTGCTTTAAATTTGCATTTCCCTTATGGCTAACGATGTTGAGCATATTTTCATGTGCTTTTTGGACATCTGTAAAACAACTTTGGAGAAATGAATATTCAAGTCTTTTGCTGATTTCTTTATATATTATGCATAAAAAAACTTACCAGATATGTGGTTTCTAAATATTTTATCCCATTCTGTAGGTTGTAATTATACTTTGATGATAAAGTCCTTTGATGCATAAAAGTTTTTAATTTTGATGAGGTCCTATATATCGATATTTTTTTCTTTTGTTGCTTGTGCTTTGGGTGTAAAGTCCAAGAAACCATTGTTGAATATAAGTCCAAAAGATGCTTCTCTGTGTTTTTGTCTAGGAGTTTTTTACTTCTTTTTCTTATATTTAGGTCTTTGACTCATTTTGAGTTGGTTTTTGTATATAGTGTAAGGTAAGGTTCCACCTTCATTCTTTTGCATATGGACATCCAATTTTCCAAGCACTATTAGTTTAAGAGGCTTTTCTTCCCAAATTGAGTGGACATGGTGCCCATGCCACAATCAGCTTGTTGTAAATAAGAGGACTGGTATCTGAACTCTCAACTTGATTGCATTGGTCTGTTTGTCTGTCCTTGTGCTAGTTTTGTAATAACTTTTAAAAATCAATTTTATTAATACATAATAATAAAGCATAGTCCATCCAAAGTATACAATTAATGGTATTTGGAATAATCACATAGTTGTGTATTCATCACTTCAATCATTATTAGAGCATTTTCATTATTCCAATGAAAATAAAAAACAAAAAACAGACAAACTATAAAGCTCTAACCCTTAAGAATAACCTCTCAATCTGTCTATGCTTCCCCTACCATACATGGATGGTATTCTGTTTCCACCTTCCTAGTTTATTTATATCTATATTTTGTATAGATGGAATCAAACAATATGTAGTACCCTTTATCTAGTTTCTTTCAGTTGGTATATTTCTTTTTTTTTTTTTTTACTTTTAATGGAAGATTATTAATATATTATCATACTACTGTCATATTTTGCTTTGGTTGTATTTTTGCCTGATATTAACACCTTGTAACATTAACATACATTTGTTCAGTTTCAAAGAAAAACAGTCTTATATATGCAATATTACCCATATTCAATTCACATGAGCTTTTACTATGCTATACAGTCCCATGATACATTTTTAGCTTTCCTCCTAGTAATATTCATGATCTTAGTCTTTCCCTTTCAACCATTGTCATACTCATATATTAGCACTGTTAGTTACAAACACTATGATGTGCTTTATTTCTATTTATTTCCAAAGATTTATGAACAACTTTTTCACCAGTTCTGTACAGATTAACCCTCAGCTTTCCATTCTCTTACCTTATTCTATTTTCTGGTGACATATATTCTAATTATTAACTCCATGAGTTTACACAATATATTTAGTTCATAATAGCACTATAATACAGTATTTGTCTTTTTTGTGTCTGGCTTGATCATTCAACATAATGTCCTCCAGCTTCTTCCATGTTGTCATATGTGTCATGACTTCTTTTTATAGCAGCATAATATTCCATTGTATGTATACACCACTATTTTTTATCCAATTATCAGATGATGGACACCTGGGTTGTTCCCATCTTTTGGCAATTATGATTATCACCACTATGAACATCGGTGTGCAGATGCCTGTTCGTGTCACTGTTCTCAGTTCTTCTGGGATTATACCAGTAGTGGTATTGCTGGGTCACATGTCATATCTATATTCAACTTCCTTAGGAACTGCCAGAGTGTCCTCCACAGTGGCGGTACCATTCTACATTCCCACCAACAGTGAATAAGTGTTCCTCTCTCTCCATATCCTCTCCAAAAATTGTAATTTTCTGTCTTTTTAATAGTGGCCATTCTAATAGGTGTGAAATATCTCATTGTAGCTTTGATTTGCATTTTTCTAAGAGCTAGTGATGTTGAATATTTTCGTGTGTTTTTTTCACCATTTGTATTTCTTTGGACAAATGACTATTCCAGTGCTTTGCCCTTTTTTTTTTTTTTTTTTTTTTTTTTTACCGAGAGGTCCCAAGGATTCAACCCAGGTCCCTCCATATGAGAGACAGACGCCCAACCATTTGAGCCACATCCATCCCCCAAAGATATATTTATTTATTTTCTTTTATCCATTCTTAACCCTCCTGGTGGCCCACGCATCTTCTATATTTTTCTTTATTTTTTTTTTACGGGGAGGTCCCGGGGATCGAACCCAGGTTCCTCCATATGAGAGATGGATGCCCAACCATTTGAGCCACATATGCCCCCTTTCCCATTTTTAAATTGGGTCGTCTTTTTATTGTTAAGTTGTATTATCTCTTTATATATCATGGATACTAAACCCTTATCGGATATGTGATTTCCAAATATTTTCTCCCATTGAGTCAGCTGCCTTTTCACCCTTTTGACAAAGTCCTTTGAGGTGTAAAATTGTGTAATTTTGAGGAGGTCCCATTTATCTATTTTTTCTTTTGTTGTTCATGCTTTGGGTGTAAGTTCTAAGAAACCACTATCTACCACAATATCTTGACCATGTTTCCCTACATTTTCTTCTAAGAATTTTATGGTCCTGGCATTTATATTTAGGTCTTTGATCCATTTTGAATTGATTCTTGTATAGGGAATGAAATAGGGGTCCCCTTTCATTCTTTTGGATATGGTTATCTAGTTCTCCCAGCACCATTTGTTGAAAGACTGTTTTGTCCCAGTAATGTGGACTCGGTAGGTTTGTCAAAAACTACTTGGCTGTAGAGGTGAGGGTCTATCAATGTGTCTATCTTTATGCCAAAACCATGCAATTTGACCCTGTAGCTTTGTAATATGGTTCAAGGCGAGGCAGTGAGAGTTCTCCCATATTGCTCTTCTTTTTAGGATATTTTTGGCTATTCAGGTGCCCTTTTTCTTCCAAATAAATTTGGTAATTGCCTTTTCGATTTCTGTAAAGTAGGCTGTTTGAATTTTGATTGTTATTGCATTGAATCCATATATCAGTTTGGCTAAGTTTGACATCTTCACAATGTTTAGTCTTCTAATCCATTAACACCGAATGTCACTCCATTTGTTTAGATCTTCTTAGATTTCTTTTAGCAGTGTTTTGTAGTTCTCTGAATATAGGTCCTGTACATCTTTGGTTAAAAATGATTCCTAGGTATTTGAGTCTTTTTGTTGCTATTATAAATGGAATTTCCCCCCGATTTCTTCCTTAGATTGTTCAATACAGAAACATTACTGATTTTTGCATGTTGAATCTTGTATCTTACCACTTTGCTGAACTAGTTCATTAGCTCAAGTATCTTTGTCATAGACATTTCAGAATTTTCTAAATATAGGATCATGTCATTTGGGAATGAGAGTGTTGCTTCCTCTTTTCCAATTTGGATGTTTCTTTTCCTTATTTCTCTTGCTAGAACTTCTAACACAATGTTGAATAACAGTGGTGACAGTGGGCATCCTTGTCTTGTTCCCGATTTTAGAGGGAAAGCTTTCAACCTTTCCCCATTGAGTCTGATGTTGGCTGTGGGTTTTTCATATATGCCCTTTATCATATTGAGAAACTTTCCTTCTATTCTGATCTTTTGAAGTGTTTTTAACAAGAAAGGATGCTGGATTTTTTGAAATGACTTTTCTGCATCAATTGAGATGGGGCTTTTTCTTTCGATTTGTTAATGTGGTGTATTAAGTTAATTTTCTTGTGTTGAACCACGCTTGCATACCAAGAATAAAACCCACTTGGTTGTGATGTATAATTCTTTTAATATGGTGTTCGATTCTATTTGCATACATTTTATTGAGAATTTTTGCAGCTATATTCATTAGAGAAACTAGTCTATAATCTTCTTTTCTTGTAGTGTCTTTATCTGGGTTTGGTATTACGGTGATGTTGGCTTCATAAAATGTGTTGGGTAATTTTCCCTCCTCTTCATTTTTTTTTGGAAGAGTTTACATAGGATTGGTATTAATTCTTCTTGAAGTTCTTGGTAGAATTCATCTGTGAAGACATCTAGAACTGGACTTTTCTTTGTTTGGAGATTTTTGATGACGGATTCAATCTCTTGTGATTGGTTTGCTGAGTTCTTGTATTTTTTGTAGAGACAATGTATGTTGTGCATTTCTAGAAATTTGTCCATTTCATCAAAGTTGTTTAATTTGCTGGCATAGTTTCTCATAATATCCTCTCATGATACTTTTTAAATCTGTGGGGTCAGTATTAACTTCCTCTCTTTCATTTCTGATTTTATTTGCATATTCTTTCTCTTCTCCTTTGTTAGTCTAGCTAGGTGTGCCAATTTTTTTTTTTTTAAAGATTTTATTTTATTTATTCATTCATTTATCCCCCCCTTGCTGCTTGTGCTCACTGGGTCAGCTAACCACGCCGTGCGGGCGGGCTTGCCTTCACCAGGAGGCCCCGGGAACCGAACCCGGGGCCTCCCATATGGTAAACGGGAGCCCCACTGATTGAGCCACAGCCGCTTCCAATGGTGTGCCAATTTTATTAGTCTTCTCAAAGAACCAGCTTTTGGTTTTGTTGATTTTCTCTATTTTTTTTTTTCTCAATTTCATTTATTTCTGCTCTAATTTTTATTAGTTCTTTACTTCTGATTGCTTTGGGATTGGTTTGCTCTTCATTTTCTAGTTCCTCCAGGTGTTTAGTTAGGTCTTTGATTTTAGGTCTTTCTTCTTTTTTAATATAGGCATTTAGGGCTATAAACTTCCCTCTCAGCACTGCCTTTGCTTTTTCCCATAAGTTTTTTTTTTTTTTTTAAAGATTTATTTAATATTACCTTCCCCCTGCCCCTTGTTTTTGCACTTGCTGTCTGCTCCCTGTGTCTGCTCATTGTGTGCTCATCTTCTTTTTTAGGAGGCACTGGGAACCGAACCTGAGACCTCCCATGTGGGAGGGAGGTGACCAATAGCTGTGCCACCTCTGCTCCTGCTTGTTGTGTCTCTCATTGTGTTTCTTTGTTGTGTCTCTTTGTTGCATCATCTCATTGCATCATCTTGCTGGATCAGCTCACTGTGCCAGCCTGTTGTGTCAGTTCACTGTCCTGCTTGTCCTCCCCAGGAAGCACTGGGAACCAAACCCAGGATCTCCCATGTAGTAGGCAGGTGCCCAACTGCTTGAGCCACATCTACTTCTCTCCCATAAGTTTTGATAAAGTTGTACTCTTATTTTCATTCGTCTCAAGATATTTACTAATTTCTCTACAATTTCTTCTTTGACCCACTGATTATTTAGGAGTGTGTTGTTTAGCCTCTATACATTTGTGAATTTTCCCTTTCCTTCTCTATTAGTGATTTCCAGCTTCATTCCATTATGATCTGAGAAGGTACTTTGTATAATTTCAAACTTTTTATATTTATTGAGACTCACTTTGTGAACCAACATGTAGTTTATCCTGGAGAAATATCCAAGAGCACTTGAGAAGAATGTATAACCCACTAATTTGGGATGCAAAGTTCTGTATATGTCTGTTAGGTCTAGCTTGTTTATCATATTTTTCAGGTTCTTTGTTTCCTTGTTGATCTTCTGTCTGGTTCTATCTAATGATGTGAGTGGTGTGTTGAAGTCTCCAACTCTTACTATAGAGATGTCTGTTTCTCCCTTCAATTTTGCCAGTTTGCCTCATATGTATTTTAGGGGCACCCTGCTTAGGTGCATATATATTTATGACTGTTACTTTTTCCTGGTGGATTGCCCTTTTTTATTTATAATGGCCTTCTGCAACTTTTATAACTTCTTTGCATTTAATGTCTGTTTTGTCTGATATTAGGATAGCTATCCCTGCTCTTTTTTGGTTACTATTTGCATGGAATATCTTTTTCTAACCTTTTACTTTCAGCCATTTGTATCCATGGATCTAAGATGAATCTTTTGTACATAGCATATAGAGGGCTCATGTTTTTTAATCCATTCTGTCAGTCTATATCTTTTGATCAGGTAGTTTAAGCCATTCACATTCAATAGTACTGTAAATGCATTATTTACTTCCACCATTTTATTCTTTTGCTTTCATATGTTGTATCTTACTTTTATCTGTCTTTTTACTTTTCTGGTTATCCCCTCTGGTTTTTCCCTTCTACATTCTCCTCCAAGTTTTTTTCTTTCAGGGTGCAAGACTCCCTTTAATACTTCCTGCAAAGCTGGATTATTTTAAATTAATTCTCTTAGTTTCTGTTTATTTGTGAATATTTTAAACTCACTATCATATTTGAAGGACAATTTCTGGATAAAGAATTCTTGGCTGGCAGTTTTTCTCTTTCAGTATCTGAATTATATCTTACCACCGTCTTCTCACCTCCATGGTTTCTGATGAGAAACCTGCACTAAGTCTTACTGGTTTCCTTCTCCCTTGTTGCTCTCAGAATTTTGTCTTTATCTTTGGCATTTGACATTTTGAGTAGTATGTGTCTTGGAGTAGGTCTATTCAGATTTATTCTGATTGGGATACACTGTGCTCCTTGGCCATGTTTATTCATTTCTTTCATGAGAGTTGGGAAATTTTCAGCCATTATTTCCTCAAATAATCTTTCTGTCCCCTTTCCCTTCTCTTCTCCTCCTGGAATACCCATGAAACATGTTATCATTCAACTCCCTGTTCCCCTGCTTGAATTTTTCCATTCTTTTGTCCCTTTGTTGTTTTCTCTTCAATTTCACCTGTTCTGTCTTCTGCATCACTTATTCTTTCTGCTCTCATTTCAAGTCTGCCAATATGCCTCTAATATGTTTCTAATCTCACTTATTGTGTCTTTCATTCCGGTAAGTCTGTTTTTTTTCTATTCAGGTTTTCAAATTCTTCTTTACACTCGCCTACTGTCCTTTTAATGTCCTTTATCTCTTTAGCCATATTATATTTTAACTTGTGTTTTGATTTAGAAGATTTGTATGATTAGTTGTTTCAAATTCTGTGTCACATCTGAGGCTTTGATATATTCCTTTGCTTGGCCATATCTTCCATTTTCTTAGTATTGCTTGTAACTTTTTGCTGATGTTTAGGCATCTGATTATGATGGTGAGTTTACTCATATGCTCATTTTCTCCACCTTGCATAGGAATTTAGTGGCAGGAAACTGTGTTACTGCCATTCTTTGATTCTTGGCTCAATTTGTTCTAGCTATTTAGGATTATCCTTGTTTAGTTGCTCAAATCCAGATCATGGACCTAATAATGGGTTGCAGATCTCCTTCCAAGGGCTTTGAAGAGTGAGGTTGTAAAGGCTCAAAAAACCTCTCATTTATTTACTTTTAATTTCCTCTCATGCACTTCCTTGGTCCGCCAGTAGATAGCGCTCTTTGACGGCCCTCTCAGTACAAACCCTGGTCAGAATGTGTTTGCTGTAACACAGATTGCAACAAAGTGACAAAGGATCCTGCCTCAGGGCTGTTCAGAGCCTCGCAAATCAAACTTTCTCAAAGGCTGTTCTCCAACCTTTGCCAGAAGCCCCCTCCCTTTTCCCAGGTAGGAAATAATTCCACTCCCCTCTGGGTCTTCAACAGTCAGCTCTGTTCCGTAAGGAGGGTGTTTGTGAGAGCTGGATCTCTTTTATCTACTGCTGGCTTCCAGGACAGACAATGGTGTGGCCCTACCCAGCCTGGAAGGGTTCATGGGACACAGGAGACCAAATTTATTGGCCAAAATCTGAATCAGCCTTAGGTTTCATCCCTCTCTTTCCTCTTTCCTGGGGAGTTGTACCCCTGAGGCCACCAGAAGCCAAAGAATTCAAAGCTGTTTGCTCCCAGTATGGGGGGATGGACACGGGCCACTGCAGCTTTTACTTACAGTTTTTTTTTGTCAAGATTCATTTCCTTTGCCCCTCTCTTCTGGGTGGTGTCCACCCTCCCCTCGTGTCCTAAACCCTAAAACATTTTTTTTTCCAGGAATAGTCTTCTAGCTATTTTTCTGGGAGAGAAGTGATCCTGTATCTCTCTAATCCTCTATATTCCTGGAAGTCCACTTCAGTGTTTTATAAATGGTTGTAACAAGTTTTAAGATCTGGAAGTATGGGTCCTCCCAATGTGGTTCTCCTTTTTATGGTGGATTTGGCTATTTGGGCCCCATTCCTTTCCATATAAACTTGATGATTGTCTTATCCATTTCTGCATGGAAGGCTGTTGGACTTTTGATTGGGTTGAATATGTAATCACTTTGGGGAGAATACATCTTAATAATATTTAGCCTTCAAATCCATGACATGGAATGTCTATTTCTTTAGGCTTTCTTTGGTATCTTTAAGCAATGATTTGTAGTTGTGTACAAGTCTCTTTATGTTCATGGTTAGATTTATTCCTAGATATTTGATTCTTTTAATTGCTATTGAAAACACACTTTTTTTCTTCATTTCTCCTTCTGTTTGTTCGTTACTAGTGTATAGAACCATTGCTTATTTTGGGGTGTGATCTTGTACAAACTATTTCACTGAATTCATTTACTAGCTTTAGTAGTTTTGTTGTGCTTTTTTGGGGGGGGATTTCTGTATGTGGGATCATGTCATCTGCAAATAGGGAAAGTTTTACTTCTTCCTTTCTAATTTGGGTGACATTTTTTTTTGCCTAATTACTCTGGCTAGCACTTCCAGTACAATGTTGAATAACAGTAGCAACAGTGAGCATCCTTGCTTGTCGTGTTCCTGATCTTAGAGGTAAAGCTTCTTTCACCATTGAGTATGATGTTAGCTGTGGGTTTTTCATATATGACCTTTATCTTGTTGAGGAAGTCTATTCCTAGTTTCTTAGTTAAGAAGGGGTACTGCATTTTGTCAAATGTCTTTTATGCATCAGTTGAGATGACTCTGTAGTACTTTTCCTTTGTTACCTTAATGTGGTGTATTATATTGATTGATTTTCTTATGTTAAACTACCCTTGCATACCCTGGATAATTCTCACTTCATTGTGGTCCATAATTTTTAAAATGTACTGTTGGATTCAGTGTGCTAATATTTTGTTGAGGATTTATACATCTATGTTCGTAAGGGATATTAGTCTGTAATTTTCTTTGGTATCTTCATCTGGCTTTGGTAGGAAGTTGATGTTGGCTTCAGAATAAGTTAGGGAGTACTCCCTTCTCTTCAGTCTTTGAGGATGATTGATGTTAATTCTTTTTAGAATGTTTGGTAAAATTTCCCTGTTAAGCCATCTGACCCTGGGCTTTTCTTTGTTGGAAGATTTTTGATGGCTGATTCAATCTCTTTACTAGGTATTGGTTTGTTGAGATCTCCTATTCTTGATTCAGTGTAGTTTGTGTGTTTCTAGGAATCAGCCCATTGCTAGGTTTTCTAATTTGTTGGTACACAGTTGATAGTGTCGAGTTTTTTTTTTTAAATTTTCAGTGGGGTCAGTATGAATGTCTTCCTCTTCATTTTGAACTTTAGTTTTTTTTTTTTTTTTTTTTTTTTTGTCAGTCTAGTTGATGGTTTGTCAATTTTTTTTTTTATCCTTGCAAAGAACCAGCTTTTGGTTTTATTGATTCCATTGGCTTTTTAATTCTCTATTTCTTTTATCTGCATTGTAGTCTTTGTTATTTCCTCCCTTCTTCTCAGTTTGGATTTTTCTTATTTATTTTTTTAAAAAGATTTTCTAGTATTGAGTTAGGTCTGATTTGAGATATTTTTCCTTTTTAAGTGTAAGCATTTAGAGCTATAAATTTCCCTCTTGGCCCTACCTTTGTTGCATCCCTTAAGTTATCGTATGGTGTGTTTTTATTTTCATTCACCTCAATAATTTCCTAATTTCCCTTGTGATTTCTTCTTTGATTCATTGATTAATTTCCACATATTTGTGAATATTCCATTTCTCCCTTTGTTATTAATTTCCAGTGTCATTCCATTGTGGTTAGAGAAAGTATATTGTATTTCAATAATTTTTAATTTATTGAAACTTGTTTTGTGGCCTAAGATATGGTCTATCCTGGAGAATGATCCATGTGCACTAGACAATGTATTCTGCTGCTGTTGTGGTGAAATGTTCTATATATATTTGTTAGATCTAAAGTATCATTCAGGTCTTCATTTCCTTACTGAACTTCTTTCTAGTTGTTCTATCCATTATTGAAAGTGGTATATTAACATCCCCTATTATTTTATATATATATATATATATATTTTTTTTTTTTTCTCTTTTCATTTTTTTTTCCTTCCTTTTATCACTGTGTTATTGGATGTCCGGTGTGCCGTGACATCTTAAAGTAGAACCGTCTATTTCTTCCTTCAAATCTATTTAATATATTTTGGGGTTCTGCTGTTAGGTGCATATATATTTATAATTGTTATGTGTTCTTGAATTGACCTCTGTATCAGTAAATAAGGTCCTCCTCCGTCCTATTGATATAAAGTCTATTTTATATATTAGTATAGCTATCCCAGCTCCCTTTGGTTACTATTCGCATGGTATATATATTTTTCCCTTTCAACCTTCTTATGTCTTTGAGTTTAAGGTGAGTGTCTTGTAAACAGCAGTGTTGGTTTGTGCTTTTTATTTTTAAAGATTTATTTATTTACTCCCCCTCCCCCGTTGTTTTTTGCACTCACTGTCTGCTCTCTGTTTCCATTTGCCGTGTGTTTTTCGTGTCTGCTTTTTTCTTTAGGTGGCACCGGGAACCGATCCCGGGACCTCCAGTGTGGGAGAGAGGCACTCCATTGCCCGAGCGACCTCATCTCCCCAGTCTGCTGTCTCTCTCACTGTCTGTCCTCTGCATCTCACTTTATTGCGTCATTTTGCTGCGTCAGCTCTCTGTGGCACGGGACATCAGCTCTCCATGGTGCGGTTCAGCTTGCTATCACCAGGAGGCCCCGGGAATCAAACCTGGTAGATGGGAGCCCACTCGCTTGAGCCACATCTGCTTCCCAGATTGTGCTTTTTAAAATCCATTCTGGCAATCTCTGCCTCTGGCTTGGGGAGTTTAATCCATTTACATTTAAAGGAACTACTGTTAATATAGGGCTTTCTTCTGACATTTTGGTATTTGGTTTTCAAGTCATACATTTTTGAACCACAGTTCTTTTGATAATACCTACTTTCATATTTATTTCATTTTTTTGTACTGCATCATATTGAGTCACTTTCCATTTTTCTGGACATATTCTTCATAAATTTTCTTTGTTGTTACCTGGAATTAAAATATAGCATCTTAAATCTATAACAATCATTTTTTATATGATACCAATTTGGATTTAATAGCATACTATTATACACTATTAATACCCTATACCTATATCCTCTGCCCCTTATCTTTTTTCGGAACTTGTTACAAATTATATCTTCATACATTGTATGTCCACAACTCTATACAGATTTATCATTATTTTATGCATTTGCATTCTAGCACCTGTAAGATGTAAGATGTGGAATTTCATACAAAAAAAAAAAAAAAAAGCAATACAATAGATTTGACATTTATAATTCCCAAATGGTTACCTCTTTAGAGGTCTTTATTTCTTTATGCCACTTTGATCTACTGTCTAGTGTACTTTCCTTTCAGTCTGAAAGACTCCCTTTAGCATTACTTGTAGGGCAGATCCAGCGATAACTCTTTCAGCTCTTATTTGGGTATGTCTTAATCTCTCCGTCATTTTTGAAAGGACATCTCACTCGATATAAAATTCTTGGTTGGGGGAAGCGGCTGTGGCTCAATCAGTGGGGCTCCCGTTTACCATATGGGAGGCCCCGGGTTCGGTTCCTGGGGCCTCCTGGTGGGGGCAGGCCCGCCCGCACGGTGTGGTTGGCTGACCCGGCGAGCGCAGGCAGCAGGGGGGGGATAAATGAATAAATAAAATCTTAAAAAAAAAAAAAAAATTCTTGGTTGTCAATTGTTTCCTCACAGGATTTTAAGGATTTCAACCCACTGCCTCCTTGCTTCCATGATTTCTGACGAGAAACATCACTATAATCTAATTAGGACTCCCTTGTACATAATATGTTGCTTTTCTTTTGCACCTTTCAGAACTCTTTGTCTTTTGCATTTGACAATTTGACTGCTATGTGTCTGGGCATATTTCTCTTAAAACTTAATCATGTTTGGTATTTGATGAATCTTGAATGTGCATATTCATGCTTTTCCAATTTGGGGAAGTTTTCCATCATTTCTTTGAATATTCCTTCTGCTCCTTTTCTCTTCTTCTCCCTCTGAGACTCTCAAACTGCTTATCTTGGTATGCTCGATGGTCTCTAAGGCTATTTTTAGCACTATTTCTTTTTTCTTTCTGCTCCTCAGTCTGACTTATTTCAATTGTTTTGTATATGAGTTTACTAATCCTTTCTTCTGCCAGTTCCAATCTGCTGTTGAAACCCTCATGGGAATTTTTCCTTTCAGTTATTGTGGTCTTCAATTACAGAAGTTCTGTTTAGTTCCCTTTAAAATTTCTGTCTTTATTTAGATTCTAATATTGTTTTCTTGAAACCCTTTACTTCTTTCTCTGTCTTTTCCTACATGTCCTGGAATTTTATCCTCTTCCTTGGGATGGACCATCATTTCCTATTCCTTTGTCTTGCAAGCTTTTGTTGCACATTCTACATTTTAATATTTAAAGATGTTAACTCTGGGATTTAGTCCCTGAGCTGTTTCTTGAGTTTGTATCCAGATAGTGTTTATGCCAGAGACTTTTTGAGTGCCAAGGGCTAACAAAACCAAACAAACAAGTGCAAAAAAAACCTTTCACAATTTTAACAAATCATTTTTGAGTTGGCTGGTGCTCTCCTTCACAGTTAGCCCTCCAGTCAAGATCAGCCCAAGGCAAATGCAATGTGCAGGGTCCTCCCCTTTGTTTTTGGGCTTGTCTTGTCCTGGGTTTGTGCTTGTTAGTGGTCTTAGGAGTTCCCCACAGGAATTTGAATGCCTCTCTACTCTCTAGGCAACAGGCCATCTCCCTTTCCCAGGTCCTCCACCATAGGATTTAATACAGGTGAGGCTTTTCCCCAGGCCACCTAACTCAATTGTTTCTTTCCCAACTTTCAGTGTCTAAGCTGCTTTTGCCTGGTGGGCAAATTTGGGGGAGGGGTACCGGAAGAGTGAGCTAACTTTCCCAGTTGTAACAAAAGGGCAGGGACACAAAGGTAGTGCTAGCTGGCTCCACACTGCCCTGGGGAGGGGATGAGGGAAGAGCCAGCAAAGGTCCCAGGAGCATCCTCCCGCTCTTTGAACCTGTATTTTCTAGATTTGCTTGCCCAGCAAATGTAGCACTTAAGTGTTTTCTATAGTTTTAAGGAAGGGTACTGTCTTTGAAGACTCCTCTGCCTGTTTTGACTGAGGTGGGTTGGAACAGTGGCCACTCTTGAAGCCGGGACCCCAGTGATATAATCAAAAGCAGTGATCAGCAATAGGACTGCACACCCCCAGATCTTGGGGAACTAGATCTTTATATCCTAATCTGGTACCAGCAAGCTACTCCAGGGGCTGGGGTACCTGCTGCTGTGATGCTGGGGGATAGGCAAAGGTATTGGCTTGAAAGGAAGTGCCTGGAGAGTGCAACTCACTGATAGTTCAACTTTACCATCCTCTTCCTCCTGCTTTTCCATGGATGCTACAGTGTTCTACCTGACTCTGGAGTTTCAAAATAGTTGATTCAGACAGTCCCCACCTCTTAATAGTTGTTCTGTGGAGGTACTGATTCCTGGAGCTCTCCACTTCATATTCCCCAATCCTCTCTCCTCCCTCCTTGAGACCACAGGGTCCCTTTCTATAGTTCCTTTGAGCAGAAAGATGGGTTTTCTCTTTGGGTTCTAGGTGTCCTTGCTGCCACTGCCACTGGATAGCTGCTTATCTGGGGCCACCATGAGGGCAGGGCCAGGAGAAAAAAAACCAACAACCTAAAAACAGTTCATGTAAAATGTCAGTGCTTTTAGAAACAACCAGTTTACTATTTTTCTATGACTGAACAAGTCCAATTTGCACTGTGATCAAAGGCAAATTATTCAATTTACTTCATTTCAGATTTCTTTATTCTAAGATAAGGACTAGGAATGATATATAAACAGATAGAATTAGAGGGGCACATGGAAGAAGACATCAAATAATCAGAATGTCTTGTGCAGAATAAGGTATTTTCTTTCAAAACCAGGAAGATGAAGAATAAACTGGAAATAGGAGTTATAAAGCACCTATAGATTCAAATTGGAGATCTCAAGAAAGCTGAGGTGTTGAGTGGATTATTGGCTAAAATAAAGAGATGTTTTTTGATCCTTGTTAACCTGTACCAGCATTTAGCTTTCTCTCTGATACCAGAAGGTAAGGGGCAATGATGGAACCAGAGTGGTCAGATTTCCTCAACTTACCTTTCCCTGCTTCAGAAATCAGTATTTTAAACTAAAAGCCACCTCAAAATATGTAGGGTAGGTTTATTATTTTGCCAAAGGGGTGCCAATGCAAAGTACCAGACATCTGTATTGGCTTTCATAAAGGGGATTTATTTGGGGTAAAAGCTCACAGCCTTGGATCTGTAAGAAGTCCAGATCAAGGCACCATAAGAGGTACTTTCTCACCAAAATCAGCTACTGTTGATCCGGTGTGTTGCCATGTAGTGAAGCAAGATGGCTGCCGATTTTTGCCCACATTTCAGCCTTCCCCTCTGGGCTTACCCTTCACTCTTTAGCTCTGTGAGCTCAGCCTCTTGAGGCTTCATGTTTAAGTGATCCTGTAGTCCTCTCCCTCCTGGCACAGGGCTTGTTTCTTTCTGGGCCTCCTATATCAGTCTTGGCTATTTTGCTCTCTTCCCAATTTCAGCTGTAAGCTATCAGGCAAATGGCTTATCTCTCCCTGGGGCCTCAGCTGTTTGACTGTTCTCCTTTCTGTCACATGGCAGGATCAAAAATGACAGAACTCTCTCTTCCTGTGTTTCTGTACATGTGAGTGTCCATTTATATGAGACCCAGCAAGGAGGCAGGGACTCAATCTGAGTCATGCCTTGCTGATGTAGTAGAATCAGAAGCCCTAAGTCAATCTTAACAGGTAACCTAATCAAAAGCCCTTCAATTGAATTTAATGCAAAGGGTATCACAGCAGAGGAACAGTTTACAAATATAATCTTTCTCTTTTTGGGATTTATGAAGTAATCTCAAACTGCCACAGTAGGTAACTGATATTAATCTACCCATGAAAAAAAAAATGCTTCCTAGAGAAATAATATGAGTCACATTAGGAGTCAAAAGCATTTCAGTATTCAGTACAAGTGGAAAAATCAATTCCTATGAG